>VZTG01010177.1:338774-484496 GCA_013397845.1 Melanocharis versteri
CTCTAGTCGGGGCTGCTCGTGTGGCTCCTTCAGGTTTTCTGGGTTATTTTTCCACGGGTGGATCCCGTCAGTGCCGTCTCTGGATTATGTGCTGTTCGCTGGCGTGACCACGGCGTTTTTGTGTTTGTTTGAATGTTTCTCCCCGCCCCAGCTGGAAGCCTGCGTGGGCACGGCTTGCTGGCTGTGGCTTGTTCCTGCCTGCCCTCCTCCTTCTGGCGCTGCACGGCTGTGGAAGCGGTCACATGCTGGAAGTGGATCAGGGAGCCAAGAGGCTAAAGCTTTAACCTGTGCTCAGCAGCGCTGCCAAACAAGTCTGGATTTAAGGCATTTTGGCTTTTGACAGCCGTGGTTTTGGCTCATCTTAATGAAGTGAAACCTGTGTTTGCTCTAGTTGGGACACTTAATAGATTTTCTTAATGTCAGATTGACTGCATGGGATCCCATGCTTTAATTCTCCTTCTATCCATGTTGTCTGTAATAATATCTATTTGAAGAGATTATGTCATCTAGTGCTTCCTAATATGAGCTGTATTTTAGAATGCAAAGATGGATTGTAGCCAGTATTGTACAGAAAGTAGCATGGTCAAAACTCTGATAAAGCTGTGTCTGTGAAGAAGTGCCTTGATCTCTCATGGTATTGCATAAAGGGTGAATCAAATCACTTGTTCTCATGAGACAAAGGATATGGTCTGATTCTCGAAGGAGAATTGCTGTGTTTGTGGGAGATGTGAGCTGTTAACCCTGCTATTGATTCTGTGATCATAGAATGGCTTGGGTTGAAGGTGCTTTAAAGATTTATTTCCAGCCCTCCTGCCATGGGTAGAAACACCTTCCATTAGACCAGGTTGCTCAAAACCCTATCCAGCCTGGCCTTGAACATTTCCAAGAATGGGGCAACCTGTTGCAGTGTCTCTCCACCCTCATAGTGATGTATTTTTTACTGATGTGTAATCTAAACCATGGGGCAAGATGGCTTGGTTGGTGGGGTGTTGGTCCTTGCTTTCAGAGCTTAAAATTACACCTGGCCCGTGAAAACGGGCAAACGACGGAGAGAGGGTATCTTCGCTCTCATGCTTCTGGATTTTATATCAGTGATATAAGAGGAGTGCCATTTGTAAACATTTAGGTGTGCAGTAAAAGGTCATTTTACCAGGCGGGTAAGGCTCATTTACAGTCAGAGACTGGGCTAATTAAAAGTATCAAATAGCTGAGGGTGGTCTGTTCACACTCCTGTGGTAGTGTTCACAGTTCTAAAATAAAACTGGTTGTTGGCTGAAATAACCATTGATGACTACTTCCTTCACTGTAGGCAGTTGTCTGCAGGTGAAATAACGCTAGGGAGACAATCTACATTGTCCTCATTGACATGAAGTATAAACCTAGGTCTAGTCCCTCTCTTCCCGTGCTAGTGTCTAGAAGGATGGCGTGCCTCATTTGTCTTGAGGCTTATGCTGCTTTCTCTCATGGCAAAGGGAAGTCTTCAGTTTATAAAACAGTAAATAGCCCGGTGAACCCTGGCACATCTGAATAGTCAGAAGTCTGGAGTGGGATGTGGTCTGCCCTTGTCTTGTTGTTCTGCGCTGTGCCTGTTATCACTAAGGAGAAGAGCAGTCAAAACTTCAGTGAAAATCTTCAGTTGCTTTGTCTTCTGAGGCAAGGGACATGGCAGGATGCTAAGAGAGAAACTGTAGCAGTTTTGGCCATCATAGTGCCTGTATGTACTCCACTTGATATGTATTGAATGACCTTGTCCTGGCTTGAAAGGAGCAGGGATGCATAGCTGTGGGGCAAGTTCCTTGTCCAAGGTTTTTCCCTCCACCCATACTTAGTTTTACCTTCTACTTGGTAAAAGATGCTACATTTGAGCTGAATGTGAAGTCAAAGACCTAATACTTGGCTCCAACATGACAAGGGCAGGCTGCATTCTCTCTAGTGTAGGCAGAGAATGTCTTGCTCAGCACTTGGTAGCATCTTCTTCCCTCTCTGAACTGCCGCTTCTTTCTTGCCTGAGTTCAGTTCTAGTTACTGCTGCAGGTGTTTTGACGTGTCAAGTAGTATCAGAGCCTGAATCACTCCAAACTGTTACTGTTACACTGCAGCTTTGTTGTTGCCTCCAACTGTAGTTGGACAGAAGTAGGAACAACAGAGAGTTTTGCAGTACCTGTATAAAGTATGTGAGAGAGACTTTGTTGCTTTTTCTACTTTCTCCTATAAATATACTCATGCTTCTCTCAGGGTTGAAGGTCAGATACTTGTAATACAGTTTAAAGACTGAAGTTCCTGAAGGCTCAGTGTGATACTAGGAAGTAGATTAGTGTTGGATTCCTCAGGGACTGAGGTCTCACATAAAGATATGATGAGAGTTTACCTAGAGTTTAAGAACTTTCTCAAGATATTAATCTAGTGGGTTTTTTATCTTCTCTCAAGGCTTGATTTGCTAACGGAAAATTCCTAAACCTTTGTACTTTACTTTTAGAGCTTACACGTTGCTATTGTTTGCCCTCCCCATCTGTTCCAGGGTTCCTTGGAAATAACACAGAGTTTGGAAGATGATCCTCTACTGGATGCACCACTCATTTCGTCTCATACATTGCATTCCCAGCTGAGGCCAAGATTTCATGCTATCCCAGCAGTTCTCCTTGCCAATTTCCTGTTGCTAATACACGTAAGTTTAAGAAGCATGATTTCCTTAAGAACCCTTGCTCTCTTCTGGATCCTTACTGTTCATGTGACAGAATTCTGATGGATGACAGTGAATTGCATACACTGTTCTTCCAAACCGGAGAGGTCCCCTTTGCCACTAAATTTTGATCATGTATATGCTATCAGATATTTGCTGCCTTCTCATTCTGGTTGTTGGTGCTGTGACACATCTTGTTAGGAGGGAGAGCATTTTAAACAGTAGTTCTTCTATGCTGTTGGAAATGTACTTTAAAAATATTACTGCCACAGAAGTGCTATACTAGTTATAGAGGGCTGAGATAATTTTGATGCCATGCCTTCTGAGAGCAAACTTGATTTCAGAGAGAAGGTAACTAAACAAGTAAAGCTGGGCTTGCTTAAACGGTGTTGCATGGTAGTGGATGGAGAGAGAAATTAATACAAATGTTACTTCCTGTTCTCACTTCTGGAGGTTAAGAGCAAAAAGCACAAATACTGAACAGTGTCTACGCATTTATGGGGACTGGTAGACAGAAGCAGTCTTTCCTAGTAATGAGTTTGTCCTTGATAAGCTGAAGAGGCTTTTGAGTCTGTGGCAACCAGATATGAAGAAGGAAGGCTGAAGAGTTCTGAGCCAAAGATCTGACTGTAATGGCATTTTCATGCCTTTTAGGGACATGGGTTAGTGGTGGACTTGGTAATGTTAAGTAAAGGGTGGACTTGGTGATCTTAAGGGTCTTTTCCAACCTAGATTCTATGATTCTATAGTACCAGGAACACGAGCTATTTTAGAGCTTCATTTGATCTCAAACAAAAAATAGGGTGCCCAGTGCTCTTGAAAACATGTTCTCTGCCAGGACTTTAAAAGCACATACCAACCTATAAGGTCTCTCTTTGGGCAGCTGCATCAAGTTGTTCAATGTGCTTTAGCCTTCTAATTTTAGTAGATGTTTTGTGGGCCTTGTAGTAGTATCAAGAAATGCCCCTCCCGCTGTCAAGTAGGCTTAAGGAAGACCTCTGCTGTTCTGCTGATTAGACTACCAAAATTCCCAATGGAAACCATGTATCCAGCTTTATTCTCTTCCCTTTTGAGAAGAAGTCAGTGCCATTCATTATAGAAGGCACTTGAAGTCTGCTATTGGTAACTGAGCAGTGAATATTTTTCTGCCAAGCCTTGGCGCTTTACTATCTACTACCATAACTGATGCAGCCAAATGTCAGTCACGCAGATCCTAGGAAACTGCTGCCTATTCTCTCCTCACTTTTTCCTCTCTCCTGCAAATGGAGAGAAGTGTGGGTAGGTGAAGAGGGAAAACTTCTGTGGCATCTGTCAACACACATTTTCACAGGTTAAGTCTCGTTGCTATTGCTGAACCTGCTTCAGTGACCAGTTGGTCCTTGGAGCAAAATGGAGAAGTATCATTTTCTGTTGGCGAAATAGCATTATAATTGCTGCCTTGAATGGCACTGTCTCTCTCACTGAAAAGATGGATGGGGAAAACAAGCTTATTGAATTTCTTTCCCCTGTGCTTCTGCAAACGTGCATTACTCTTGTGGAATGTGGAGTGAGGCCAGGTTAGCTTCTGATGCACAGCCTGCCAAAGGGGTAAACGACCTGGAGAAGTTAAGCCATCATAGTATTATGCAGTAGAGCTGTAATGCGTCTTAAAGCAATATGTATGTATCTTGGAATATTTCTTCTCCACCTTCCTGTGCCAAGAAATGGAGTTAGGTAGCAAAATAGCTGCTGTAGTGCAGCTGCCTAGTTACATACAATTCTGGAAAGTCTGGGTAGGATATGCTGGAGTGTGGTGGGACTGGGATTTTGAGTGTCTTTCCTTTTGCGAAGACTTGCTTTTCTGAAGGCTTCCCATCAGGAGGCTGGAGAGCAGTGTGAAGTGTATAGGCTAGAAATAATTTCTTTATATTAATCCTGTCTTTCCTTAATCCTCTCTGTGTGTGCATGTACACAAAATTGAACTTAAATACTACTCTTTGTAAGAGTAACTTTTTGTATATAGAAATATGTGGGGGCTGAAACACCTGTTATTGAACTGCCCAACAATGCAAGCAAAACATATTTCATAAATACCACTCTAAATGCCAGCTTCCTGTTTCCTCTTGTATACACTACTGTAGTAGTTTGGTAGAGGTGCAATGCTAGGTCATTCCTGCTTGCATCATTTTAATATAGCCGTTTTCTGTACTGAAATGCATTCCTAACACCTGGAAGGAGTAATACTAAATGTGTCACTATTGTAAAATGGCAAACCAAACCATAAACAGCTCGGATAAAATAGCTGAATTATTGTTAGATTTTTAAGAAAAGGAGGTGGTAAAATAATAGATTAAACAAATGATAAACCTTCCTCTTATTTAACTACTTGATCTAGCTACTTAACCTCTCTCAAGATAATGTGGTATTTAATTTATATTTGAAGTAATGGTCTTATGGATAATGTGGGGTAATCTCCTATTTTCATTTGGGTTTTTTTCCTTCCACCTTCTATCTTATCTGTCCTTTGTAATGTCTCTTTTAGGTATTGACAATTGTGTGAAAGTTATTCCCCTTTCTTGCTCCTTCCTGAATTACCTAGCTCTAGTCACAACCAGAGCAAGCTAAGGGCAGTTTGTCTCAAGAGTAATTAAGTGGTTCTGAAAAGTTAATTTCTGTGAAGAATGTTGCTTGAGGAAGTACAAAAATAGGAAATAAATGTTCAAGAGGGTGGAAAGGGAGTGGTGGGATCTTAAATACTCATAGAACTAAGTATGGAAACAGAGGCAGCAATGGAAAGTTGGGTACTTTCCTCATCTTCAGTTCTGGTGTGCTGTTTCTGTAAGCTATGACATGCAGAACATCTGACACCTTTTTTTTCAAGCTAAGTGTATTGGAACTATTAGACATTTGCAGACTTGAGGCAGATTTATATTTTTATGGTTTGTCTATTGAATCTCTCAATTCACTTCTGTATTGGTGGGAGTTGTTTTTCTTTGTTGTTCTGTTTAAAAAATATTCCTGTTCTGTAGAATGAACCAGGATGAGAAAGTATACTATTCTTGTTCACTGAATGAACACAGTAGAGAAAATATTTTCTGTGACAAAACTCTATAAATATTAAGAAAGTCCTGTGTGTATTCATATACTACAGCTAATATGCACCCACAACTTTGCGTTCTAATTGGCCAAAAGATTGCTGATGCTCACTGAAAGCTCACTGTTGACTGCTGATGCCAAAAATTTGGAGAGGAGTCTAGAAGACAGGAAGAGTTACGGCATAATGGCGGTAGACTGAAAGGATAAGTGTACATGCAACCTGACTGACAATCTGTCTGGTTATTCTGACATAAGTAAAAGATAAAGTGGAAAAATCTGATGGTAAATATACTGAAGAATGATTACCAATCGCAAAGATGTCTACCCAGTGTTAATAATTCACTTTAAGTTACTATGATGATTCACTTTTCTAATGTCAACCTGGAGATGATCTTCAATAGCTGTAGTAAAGGGTTGATTTTCACTTAGGAAATGTCAATTTAAGGAAACAGACTGTACCAATAAGATAAGAGTCTGTACCATGGAGAAGCATTAAGTGTAATTGAATGAGTCTAAAAAGATGTGATTTCTCTTTACAGGAGCATAAATCAAGTTCTCTTTAAAGTAAAAAGGCATAGTAAGGAGGGTCCAGAAATGAAATAAATTCATTATGGAGACTCGAGGAATGGTGAAATTGATTTAGTAGAAATTCTGGGAAGGGTGACAATTACCAGCTCTCTTCTGCTGGAGATTGGTTGCCCTCCTGGAAGTCAGTCTTACTACTTAGCAATGTCAGTCATCTGTATGTTCCCAGAGTGACATGTAGTGGTTGTAGCCAGTGTCTGATGTTTTATATGTTACCTCAACTGTAATAAAATAAATTCAGAAAGTAATGCATAATGAATAAACTACATAATCCTGGTTTTGTGTTTCAGTTTTTTTTCATGTATATAGCTAAATGATGACTTTAAAGATTTTTCTCTCTTCCTTTCTCTTCCAGGTTGCTTTTGTTGTTCTAGCATTTTTAGCAGCTATGTTTTGCTCTTACCCCAATCCAAACCAAGATAAGTGCCCTGGAAACTACACTCACCCATTTAAAGTGCAGACTGTCATAATAATTGCAAAAGTAGTTCTATGGGTTCTGCATGTCTTTTTTGAGCGATATGTCCAGCACCACCACAGCAGAGTCAGAAGAAGAGGTTACTTCTCCATATACCGATCCACAAGGCACCTGAAAAGGCTTCCACTGCTGATACACGCCACAGGTGAAGCAAACTTGGGGTTTTTTCCATCTAAAGCTTTAAACCGTGACACAACACGGTTGAAGTCTGAATGGTTTATATATAATTGTGTATTATATATTATGAACTTTTAGAAACCTGCCTATGAGCACTAACAAATTATATTTTAGTCAGATGACCCTCTGGACTGATCTTTCTGGCCTGCCAGGTGCAGGTTGTAAGGAGCTGTTTATAGTGCAAAAATCCTCACGAGTGTGAGGTTGAGTAAAACATTTAGTCATTAGCGCTTAATCTTCAGCCATAAAATATTCAGTCAGCAAGGTCTGTGTTTGACTGCTAGTGATCTTGATTTGAATATTCATTTGCTTGGATATGTGGTAAGACTGCTAGTCCTTCCAGGAAGTGTGCTGCTCTTCTCTCTTCAAGCTCGGCAGTTCGCATAGAAACAGATGAATTGCTTGTTGCTCAACAACTGTCTGAATTCAGTGAAATAACCAATTTTCTGATCTTCACCGGGGCTCTGCATAACATTCAGCTCTATTTCTGATTGCCTTTTTCTACTTTCTATGGGCAAAAGGTGGCGTATAGGAGTGATTTAACTCTATATTTTTAAGTTACATCACTAGCAAGTTTAGCTGTAAAGCGTCGGTGCAATTAACTGGTGATTTTCTACAAATCACTTCCAACAAATCTGAAATCCATTTAACTTAAGGGGCTTTTTCCCACAGATAGCAGTGGAAAAGAGCACAGTGTTGGCTTTTACAGTATTTTTGCCTGTTATAATCCCGCCTCCCTCCTGGAAACAATCTTTTTTCCACCAGAATTAATAAGTGAAGTGGTCCTGTTCTATATAAAAACCTAGCTAGCTTTCCACACCATCCCTAAGAGCCAGTCAGCTTGATAAATGTGCAACACTTCAGGCTCTGGCCACTAGATAGAGCTCTGAAGATGTAGAATTGTTTGGAGTGCGGTGATAAAAGCAGGCTATGGGAGGCTTAATGATGAAAAAGGACTATTTCTGCATGTTGCAGTGTAATCTGCAATACTTAGCCCTGCTTTCAGTCTTAGATGGAGCCCACTTCTCCCCTACTAGACAAACTCTGGGCGTTTGTGAGTGTTCAGGTGCAATCAGGTGTGTGCTGCAGAATTTTGATCATCTGTTGTTCAGAAGGTAGTTCTTCCATTACTGCAAGCTTCCTGCCATGGTAATGACTGCTGATACCACTTCCTTCACTTGACTTACACAGTAGGAAAGAGAACTGCACAGTTCCCTAGCTACATTAATGGTCTTTATAAATTTAGTTCTTTATCCAGACACTGGTTATAACATTTTTACAGGAAGGAAGAGAACACTTCACACTTTTCTGATACACTTAGTATCAGAAAAGAGGGTGTGTAAAGAATTAAAAATGTTTTTTAGGCCTGTAACTCAGTATTTTTTCTCCTTGACTAATTGTACTCATTTCAATTAAACTTTCAGTAACATTCAAGTATTAAGATAATAGCTGGGCAAGTGGAAGCCTATGCAAATAGGCTTTGAAAGGAAGGTGTTTAAGTTTTTTTGCTCTATTAGCCTCATTTAAATATATTTTAAATCCATTACTTGAAGGAAAATACTCCCTCATTTTCAACTGACCAATGTGATCTCTTAGGAGTTGAAAGAATGGGTAAGATGGATAGCATCAACAAAGCCTGAAACTGTTTAGGCCCATGTACCTATTTTAGGTATTTCTAGTGTGTTTCTTCCACTCTTGCTTTTTAAGTCAGAAGATTCTATAAGGAAACTCGTAATTGTCTACAATTATAGCCATATGCTGAAATGAAACCTCATTTTGCTACCGGTAGGAATAAGCTTGCATGTTAAGGAAATTAGCTGAAGGGGCAAGTATGGTATGAAATGGAAAAGCATTACTGAAATCTTGTAGCCTAATGCAGATACTGGGGATGAGAAAGTATTAATTTATTTTCAATAGCTAATAAAATTAGTAAATCTGTAAAATATAACATTTGTTTTCTAGGTAATGCAGCCCTGCTCTTGATTCTGTCAGTGCAGCATTCATTTCCTGATCACAGTAAAGTGTACCTGTATCTTATCCTGGGAGTCCTGAGCCTGGAGATGATTAGTTCCCTGACATGCTTAGTGATTTACACAGGTGAGAGAGGCAAGCTTTGCTTTATTGTGTGACATTCATTATAGCTGGTACTCTACTGTTTTGTTTGCCCTCACAGTAGTTCACTTGGGGTACCCCAAGGCATTTAACTGCCGTTATAAATATAGAACGATTCTGTGCTTATAGAAGGAGAACTAAAGCAAATCCAAAACAAATTGGGAAAGGTTGTCAGGCTTGATTTGGTTCCAAGGGCTGCTAAATGAAAGCTCCATGTTATCTCAAAGCTGTTAATCCAGTGAAGTGGCAATAAATGCCTAATTGTTTCAAAAAGTGTCCTGTGAACAGGTTTGTCTGTTTATCAGTGTTTCTCAAATGCATGCACCACAAGCTGTGAAGCAGTAAGAGCAGGCTGGCTTAGTCAGAACTGCCTCTGGGATTTACATGTGGGGTTTGCATACCTGATCGTGTGATTGTGCCTTATCCAGACTCTCCCTCTTTCCCTGGTCCCACCACAAAGGCTTCAGTTTTTCTTTGACACTAAAATAGAAGATTCCTTCTAACGAATATTTAAAAGAAGGGTGGCTTTTGGAAGCTGTGATTATATCAAAACACAATAGTGTTTATGAAACTGTGAGGCTTTGCTTTGTGCTATCACGAAGGTTGTCTGCTTTAGCCTTGGTGTGACTTATGAAGACTTGATAAAACTCTTGCCTTTAAACTTTGCAAAGCTATCGAAAATGTTGATAAATAAATGCTTAAAAGAAAACCTTGGTATGTTTGTAGTAATGCAGTGGCACACAGAGAAATACTGCCAAGTGGCTTGTTCATCTAGGAAATAAAACCTATTCTTGACTGTCCTGCAACAGCATCAAAAATGCGCTAAGAAATAAAGTCCCAGCCCTAAACGATGTCCTTGTGTTACAAGTGTGCAGAGGCCTGAATGCTGCAGGCTTGTCAGGCTTTCCCCTGAATGGCCCAGCATGGCTCAAGTAGGCTGACTGTCCTCTGGAAGAATAAAGGCAGTGATGAGGGAATGTAATCATGGCAGTCCTCGAAAACTATTCCAAGAATGCTGGAGATCATCCCTTCTTTGCATACGCATACTTACTTTCCTGGGAAACTCGGGAAATAAGAGATAAATTGTAAAACTTTAATAGAATGTCAGGAATTCCAGAGAAATGCTATTTCTAGCCCTGAGGCCTGCTGGAGCTCAAAGAGCTACATTGTGTGTCTCTTACCTTGACCAAAAAGGATAAGTGTAAGAAAAGATGACCTGCATAGTAGTAAGGTATGAGCCTGTACTTCTGTAAGAACTCTCAAACTATTTTTCTGTTAATTTGTCACCAAAAGGGTATTGTTTCCTGACTTGTACTGTGCCAATTCCTGTGACCTTCAAATTCATTAACCAGTTTATACAAGGAGGTTGTGGGGTGCGGTGTTGTGCTTCCCAGCCAAAAGAGGCTTGAAGAAGGGTCCAGTGAATCCTGGAGCTAAGGGGAAGAGTTGCAGTGCTAGCAAGGAGTAAGGCAATGTGTTCTAGCAGCAGCTACCTTATCTCCTGAGCAGCCCCAAATCAACGTAAAATTTATTCTCTAAAGCTTGGTGTACAAAACTAGGGTTAATTTTTATGTGACTTTACACCTGCTGCAAGATGAGGAAGACTTCCAGTCACCCTAGGTTGCTCTTTCCAGTGGGTAGTGTAATTTGTTTTCTTGTTTTCCATCCCAATGCTTGTTGAGGTACGCTGAGAGACTGCTTGCATGTCTGTCTGATCTGTAGTGGTGGGTTTTAAGGTTTTTCAGTGTTTTAATATCAAATTAAGGCTGTACTGAGGCAAAACAAATGTATTTGGCCAATTTTGAAAATACCCTGCGAATCTGTAGTGATAATGACATTCAGATGGGTTTTTTCTCTCAGACAGAGCAGAGTGTGTAACTGGATGGAAGCATGAAGCTTCTTTAATGGGATAGTTTTAGGGACAGCTCTCTGCTGAGGTTTAGAATTCCCCTCTTCAAGGCAAGCACTTAGCAGATACTGGTAAGATAGTCTCCCCATTGTTGCTCAGCTGATACTAAAGTAAACTTACACCAAAAACTACTGACCCACCCTTTTCTGTATTAGCATGTTTGTCCTAAATTTTGGAGAGAAGGCAGCACCAGTTCACACGTTCTTTCTTCACAGTGAAATAATTATTTAACTATTAGAATGAGACATAAATGATTATCTGTAGAAGGTTCGTGTACCTGACTCATTTTCTGTTAAATAATTCTGTCTCATAAATCAGGAATACCTGATTGTAATTCTAGATACTTCCTCTTGCTTGTTGGAGCTGTTTATGATTGTATGATTACCAATGTCCTGTGAAGGACTACTGCCTTCCTTAAAATTATCTCCATGCAGCATTGTGTGTATATAGCTGTAGGATGCAGAGGCAGAGATTCAGAAATCTACAAGGAATTGCTGTGATTGACCTATAATAGACTTGACATATATAAATCGTTCAAGTGAGGTAAAAGTGCATGGAATGAAGTATGATACAGACAGCTCTAAATGTCAGCTTACTATTCTAAGTTTTTTACTGCTAGGATAGGGAGTAAAGCTTTAAAATACTTACTAAATATATGTATTTAATTACTTTCTCACATACTTCTAATATCACTTGAATAAAAGACCAACATTCCCACAAACAACACATGTTGAGAATTCCACATCCATTCCTTTGTGGTTTTATTTGTAGAGAAATACCATCATAGAAATAACTAACCTTTGAGCCTAACTTGTAGTTAACCTCTGGAGGGTCTTAGCATTGTTTTAGCAGGGTGGCCTGTAATAAACCCCATCATAGTACTGACTTGTAAGGACACTCCTTCTCTGCTGCAGTAGTGTGGATTTCTCACAGAGCTGCACTGTAATGTTTTTCGTGGCATTAGATGTATTGTTTCACAAGCAGCCCTAACTGCAGAGTCCCAAATGCATACCCTGGATATTTTGATATTTTCTCTGAATCAGCATCTGACATTGAATGGCTTTAAATATTTTCAGCTTCCTTTTTGAAATAATGCAGAGGGTGCCTACAACTTTTCCCACCCATCCCCACTCTACATCTATTAAATTTAGCCTTAAACTTTATTCACAGGTGCCCAGGAATGACTTCTGAGTTTGATAGCCAAGACTGCTAGGTTGATAAAGTCTTTCTGTAGCAAGTCTGCCCTAGTCTGAGCAGGAAAATAAGCTGCAGCTTCATTGCAGCTAGTATAGTTAAACTAGTATTTATTGAAGAGCTTAAGCTAGAAGTTCTGAACCAGCTACAAGTACAAAACTTCTTACAATTTTTTTTTTACAGCATGTTGCTTAATTTTGCCTGAATTTGGAGACTGAATCTGGGTACCCTGTAGAAGGCAGGTTTCACCCTCTCTTAGGTGGCAGATTAAACTTTGCAGATGTTGAGCAGTATGTTCAAACTTCCCCATTCAGGTCTTTTGAGCAGCAGGGCTGAGGGGAATAGAAAAAGTGAACCAGCGAATAAATCAACTTGCCAAACCATCACTGACTTATAATCAAAGCAATTCCAGAAAAGAGTAGAAACAGATTCTGCTTTTGCTTTCCCTCTTTCCCATTCCTCAGATTCCTTTATTGTCTTTCCGTCTCCTATCCTAAGGTAATCTTAGGATCATCTGTTGCAGATTTTTATAAGTTGGACTCTGGTGTTAAAGTTGGTTTGGTTTTTTTTTTTTTCACTTTCCAACTAATTTATAAAGCTTTCTTGCAGTGAAAATAAGCAACTTCAATCGTGCTAAGCCAAGACCTGACATAATTGAAGAAGAAAAGATGTATGCCTACCCTAGTCACATTACCTCAGAAGTTGGATTCAGGTAAGAATTCTGTATTCATTTTGCGTCGTGTTCAGCCATGGTATATAGGTAACACTAATGTAATTGCATGATTTCCTCTAGGCTTCCATGTAATCTCAAACCTATCAGCTAAACCTAAGAGGTGGGAATAACAGTTCTGAAGGAACTATGCATAAACCTCCCATTTTAGATGCACAGATGCGATGCAGCAGTCTTGTACTTTCTACATGGGAAATGACAATTTACTATGATACAGAAATCCTCAAACATAAGGATGGAGGTGATTTGACCATTTATGGCTGGGTACATAAATCTTTAATATGAATAACTGTGCTTAATCTGGTTTAGTTAATTTTTTATGGGATTTGAGGAAAGATACTGTTGCCTAACACTGTTACTTAAAGCAGGTCTACAGGAGCCTAGCTGCTTCAGCCAGTTTTTTCAGGGAAGGAAATATATTGCAGGCAGTTGATAGACAAAGAAGAAAACTTTGTAGCTCTGCTCTGTGCCAGCAGTTGGACATGAGATTCTAGCAATGGATTTTGAGTGCATTTTGAGTTTGGGAAGGAACTTTTAAGGTGCGGAGGGCACTTAAGGAGTAAGGAAGGTCTCAGTGAGACATGCAAGCTGTCCAATAGTAACTGAAACTGTCCCAGGCACCGAGACTTATTTTTTGTTTGTTCTTTGTGTACCTTCCAACTGCTCAAACATTTTCCAGTTGCTGAAATCAGTCTGGTATGACTTAATAAAAACTAGTAATTGAAAGTAAAATGGATTTCTGCATAAGAATTGGAGATTTTCTGATATACTATGACTTGCTTCTGTATGTGCTGCCTTCATGAAAGGTTGACTAATGAGAGATGACTAATACTTTGGGACTTCCCCTGGTGTCACAAATGCAGCATGCACATGCTTTTATGGAACTTGGAAGTAGATGTCCAGGATACAGGAAGGATTTAGAATTGTCTTGAATTTTGATACCATGTCTGACTTCCATTTTGATATAAAAACCATGGTGATTGCATGGTGGACCTCATTTCTTTCTCATTCATCTTCTCCCCTGAGAAATTCTCAAATGCCCAGGGAATGTGTCTGCAACAATGACCAGCTGAGGAAAAGACTCTGCTTATTTTTGATTAAAGAGTACAAACTTCCTGTGAGAACTGATTGCAAAACCGTTATTATAATTTAGCTCTATACAGCTCTGACTCTCTTTCCCTTGAGAGTTAACGTCTATTGAAAAGTGAATCCTGTCAGCCCTTCAGTTGACCTTGTTGTAAGAATGTTTTTTGAATATCATGACCTCTGCAACCTAAGCTACTGATCAGGAGCCTTAAATTGGTAGTGCACATTACTGGTTTAGGCTGCAAGTTTTCTGTTAATAAAACTTGTGTTCTTTACTTTTCCCAGTTTAGCTACAGTAGGTTTTTAATTGGACCTAAGCTTTTTTCCACTCAATATCCTTCTCAGTACTTTCTAAGAACTATGAAATGGTCAGTGTTCCTCCACAAATTGCCGTAAGGCTGAGGAACAACTTTCTCAGCTCTAAGATGCTTACAAGTGTGCTAAGAGAGCAGATTCCCAAGTCAGCTGAGAAGAAGTTATATGTAAGGAAAGAGTAGACTGCATCAGGCATTGGCACTTCATCTTGCTGTATCTTAAAAATTCCTAATTAGATTTGACAAAATTCTGTACTTTTACAGACTGTTTTTTCTCAATTAACTGGGCTTTGTTTAAATGTTGCAGTGTTACTATCAGAGTTAAAATGAGGGATATCTGAAAGGTGGATATATTTTAAAGCGGGGGGGGTAGTTGTACATGGGGTAGTAGATCGGAAATAGCACAACATTTTGGTTCTGATGCTGTCATGGTATGTGACAGACACTGCTGTATATAGTAGCATGTAATGTTTGCTACACCAGGTTAATCAAGAGATTTCTATCTTAAACAGCTTATGATCTCCCACAGCTGAACAACAAATATTATGCCTGCTCAAAACAAGCTTCCTAATGTGTGTAGGAAAGGTTCCATGGCTCTTACTACAATTCTAGCATGTTGTCTGTCTTGGTTTGTTAAACAATATGATCCTCACTCAGTAACTGTCTAGCAGGAAATATGTAATGCAGTTACATGCTTCAGTTATGTATACATGGCATGAAGTTCAGCCCAACTTTTTCTCCCTGCCTTCTCATGCAAAATAGAGTTAAACATATAGGTGTTGTAGACTGCCTCTTCCCTCAAAAATTAGTGATCCCAGCAAAAGTGGAATTAAAGGGAACAACTGTTTAAGTATATGTTAATTAGCTCTGACATTTCACATATTAGAAGACTGCTGTCACTTACCAAAACCCATATTTACTTTTGTTACTTCAAGGGAAAATTCCAGTTTAGAAGAGATAGTTGAGAAGCAAGGAGATGTAATAGAGTATCTTCAGCGACACAATGCACTGCTCAGCAAGAGACTGTTGGCACTGACATCTCAGCAAACCAAAACTTAACAGCATTTGGAAAACTGCTGCTGGAGCTCTGGAGGGGAACGTGAAGTAGTGTAATATCCTGACTGATTTGTACAGATGTGACTCTTCTTCAATCATCTTTCACGTTTTGCAATAGAAGTTAAGCTGGAAGGATAAGCTCTGCATACACTATAAACCTATTACAACTGGACACTCTGGCTCTCTTCAAATCATCAGTTCTGGAAAAAAGTTCTGCAGCTTCCAAGATTCTTAATTCCTCAAAAGTTAAAGCTGGACCTCTGTTTAACTTTGCCCAGTTGTTGCTATTATTTTTTTACTGCTGTGTAACCTTTAAGCTTCAGACTACCAAAGTATTTTATATTTCTGGAATACAAATTTGTTCTCTAGAAAAATCTTACTTTCCAGGGGATGTATTTGCAGTTTCTATTGCTGAAGCTGAGACTAGATGTATTCTGTCACTGATTCCCTTTACTAGAGGTAGTGTACTTCAGTAATCCAATACAGGTATTTGTTTTCTAGATGTGTCTCCTTTTCTCCTTTGTCAAGAAAGTGGAGAAATTTGGCATCCATCTTAGGATTATAAAAAAAGTGGTGGGTGCCCTAAAACTGCAAATCTCACATATATATAAGTTTGTGGTACAAAACCATGCCATGATAAGCAATTGTTCAGAATGCTGGCTTTAAAACTCTAAGGGATCCTCAGGGCTGATGACTATCCCATTACTAGGAGTTTGTGTTATCTAGTAACAAGATTCCTACTCTGCCAACTGAACTAACAACACAAAAATACTTGAGCGTAACCTTTTCCATTGATCTGGTAACTAACTTGTGTTGAATGCTTTTAAAGATGCTGTCAAAAATGCCTGTTACATACTTGGCCTTTACTTTGGCCCTTCAGAAAACATCAGCATCTTGATTCGAAAACTGAAATAGTGTATGTGGGGATGTGGAAAACAGCAGAAGACAGAAAGGTCTTTTAGAAGTTGATGAAAGAAGAATTCTTGGTTTTAATTTATGGTGAATTAAGGCTGGTGAAAGAAACATTTTGTTCTGGGTACTATTTTGTCTACCAATGTAGACAAAGAATTATTTTAGAAGCCAATACCTCTGTGGAGATAGGGTAATCACTAATCAAAACTGGGAAGAAGACTCTCAAGAGGAGTGGTCTTGTAGTTGAATATAAGAAAGGAAAATTAATTCATCCTACTTTGGTGTTAGGGCACAACTTTAGAAGTACCAAGACAGTTTAGCGTGCAACAAATAGGGGGGTTGTCTCATTCAAAGGAAAACAATAAATATTGGAGGTTTTGCTGCTATCCAACACTAGACTGTTCTCCTTAACTGTTGTTTCTTGAAAATGCAGCCAGAATTTTATAGCATACATGTAAGGAATAAAGTTATTTGTTTTTAGAACTCAGGTTTTGGTGTGATTGTGTATGTCAATTTGTAAAATTTCTATGAAAAGCAGTAAAATGTGACTGTGAAGTTCATGCACAATAAATGCAACTAAGGAAGAGTGTGAATTCTGTTATTTCTAAGCTCATGTACATCTGGTTCCAACAGGCAATCTGCAGATTTTTCTGTTATGCTGAGGTTCTCACAGCAGTGTTGGCACTTAAAACTAGCCTAAACTAGCCAAACAAGGATAGCTGTGCACTTATTTTGAAGCTTTAAGTTTAGTTTTATTCCCCTTTCTGGGTAATGTTTTTTTCCGTCATGCTTCAGACTTCCCCTGCTACTTGTGTTTCTTTCCAACATTGGGAAGGAGGCTGCATAGTGCAGCAGAACAGCTTTCCTTTGTTTTGGTCATTACTCAAACCTTCGTCCTCTCCTCTCTGGCTGCTCAAGGTAAACCTTAGGTTAACCAGTAGTGTTGCTTTCTGTGGAGCATGGTCGCTGAAAAGAAAAGCAAGTGTGGCTTGCTGTGTGCACACATGTACATCTTCTGCCCTTTAAATGTTGCCTTTCGTAAGTACCCAAGTGATAACAAATAACTTTTAACAACCACCCACCCCTTGCCCCAGTTTTATACTTTTATCATACTCCCAACTCTATCTTGTTTTCTTAGTATCTTTAAGCTCTTTTTTTGGACAGGGTGGAGACTTTTCACATTTGTATGGGCTCCAGCCACAGGCTGGTAATCTTCACTACTCACCCTGAACACTTGAACCTCTGGCCATGGTAGAGCTTCCAGAGAATTGTCAAGTGGGAGCTGCTGCTGTGTGTGGCAGTCCCAAGCCCCTTGTCTGCAGCAGCTGGGCCGAGGCCAGCCTTGTTTGGGGGCAGAAACACTCCCCAGCCCCCAGGCTCCCCTGTGCTGCCTGCCCCAGTGCCTGGCGTGGCATTGCTGGGTGCTGTGGGCCTGGGCACCGGCCTCCTCCTGGCCACCACCCTGCTCGTGGCCGAGCTCGCTGCTCTACAGAAGGTGACTGCAGAGCTGCTCCGGGGGCCTGTGTGCAATCAGCTGCTTGAAAGGCCATGAGAAAGGGGTGAATGGCTGCTGCTGCACAAGGGAGATGAAGCTCAGCGGTGACCTTGCTGTGTCTGCCATGCCACAGTGCCAAATTGAACAATGAGTCCTAATTGTTCTGGTTCTGCTCTATCCTGCTTATCGGCCACCTCTCTGCTGCTGCAAGGTTGGGTGCTGGGGTGGCCAGCGCTGTCCATCCCCGGTGCTGCAGCCTGGGTGCCTGTCCCTGCAGTGTCAGCACCTCCTCACATGCTGGATTGTACTGCCTGAAGTCAAATCCATGGCAGGTTCTGCACGCAGTAAGCACTGGAGCATTGGGTCTAAGTTCAGAGGGGAAAAGTACTGCTTTGTGAGCACAGGGGTTTGCACGTGCTCTGCTGTGAAGCAATGCTTTGCTAACCACCAGCACAGCCCTGCTCTGGTGAGCTGTGGCAAACCTGCAAACCTGTGACTCTGAACAGCTGAAGTGATGCTCCTTATGTAACCACAGCTGCTGAAATGAATCGGTATTTGCAGGTCTTGGTAAGATCTACTGGATTGCAGCTGGGGCAGCAAGAAGATAACGAAAATGAAGGAATGTTTCCTAATATGTGTTACAACTGTACCTTAACATAAAAATTAAAGTGATGTATTCTGTTATTTTTTATTATTCAGTGCTACCCCAGTAGCTTTTTATTTCTGTAGAAAACCAATATATTTGTTTTTTTAGATGTGAGAAAAGAAGTATTTTGTACCACCTAAGGAATATATTGGGTTGCCTGAAAAATGTTCACATTGTGGGGTTTTAATAATTTTTAGATTAAATGCTGAACTGTGCTAAATATTCTGTGCACATGAAAGAAAAGATGTGATTATCTCCTGTGAATGTGCATCTTACATGAGGGAAAACTCTCAGTCAGTATTTCTGTTTTGTTTTTCTGAATTGCTCATTGTGGATATTCTATATAAACACCTCAGTATTTCACTTCACAAGGGAAATCACTGATTGTAAAAGATTTTAACAGGATTTTCCTGCTTTAAAGTTCTACACTAACATGGAGTTTAGCAGCCTTGCTCTACTGGAAGTCATTCTTAATCTGAAAAACAAGGTTGCAGCAAGGACCAGAGACTTGAGCAGACAATAGTCTGAACAGGTAACTGGAGACATGGAAAAGAACCCTCAGCCTTGGAATGAGTTAGGCTTTCAGGCATTCTTTCTAACTAAAAGCCATGTCGCCCTCTTTGTGCTGTTGGAGTGTTTCCCGCTTTGCACAAATATTTTGCAGCTGATCACGAGCAAGAAAGAAAAAGGCCATTGGAGTAGTGAGAGATTAGTAGGCTAATTGTACTTGTCTGATGATAGTCAAACATTTGAAACCGATTTGCCATACTAATGTTTCTCCTGATTGATGTCAATATAAATCTTATGTGACCCTTAGCAAAATTTGGCTTTGTGTAGACACTGAGATATTTATAGCATATGTATGTGGCGTAAGGGAAATATTTCCAGTCTTTATTCTCCTATAATTTCCTTTTTTCCATACTGGAAAGGGAAGAGGTGAATTGTTTATTATCCTTTGGGAACATGCTAAACTGCTGTTTCTCACCAAAGCCTTGCATTTACCTCCGTTTCCTGTTGACCTGCTGTTACAGGACTTAATGAAACGTATTTTCAAATTAAGTTTTCGTTTTTCCCATATTACAGCTATGTACAAGACAAGGAGTCAATTCGAAGTTTTAGAAACTCACGTTTTGCCTTTCAGAATTTGAGGTCTCACTCTACCTTGGGATCAAGTCTTGTTATACTGCATCCATGCAAACATCAATTCTGGCTTGGAGTAGGCAGCAATTTGTACTTGTGCAAGCTGTCTTTAAGCGTGCCCTCGTACATGCACAGGGAGAGCTCAGTTCTGCTGTTGCAGCACCGTGTCCAAATGCTTCGTGTTTATAGACGTGATCGCATTGTTATCATGCAAAGCTGTTCTTACCACGAGCCTTGTGTTACGCACATCAAATGAAAACAGATCGTTTCAACAAAGTCAAATGCAAATCTGACCTTAATCAGAATTTTGCATTTTCAGAAAGACAGAAAATGTCAGGAAAAATTTTTGCATGATTAACTATCATTTATTTGTGTCAGAAATTGAGTAAAATTTTTTTAAACACTGATTCTATTGAATCCGCAGGGAAAATAGACAAGTTCTCAATTTTCTTTAGATGCATTGCCTTTGACAGCTGAAGAATACAGACTTAGAAGAGAGTACAAAGTTTATTTCAAATGAGATATTATTTGAAATCCATACTATCTTTTTACAAAATATACAATCAACCAGCTAGTTGATAAACGTATCTATCAAAGTTCACAATCAATGCCTTTTTCAAAGCAGATTTTATGATATCAGCATGCCTTTAAAGAACAGATATTTAGAATAATTTTGTAGACTGACAATGGGCTTCCTAGGGTGCTGTTTTATTTTTACTTCTGTGAAGGAACATGCATATATAGCTTTCTGATAGATACATTATGTTTTTTTATGATTTTATTAAAGTTAATTGAATAATTGTGGTTATATAAAATATCCAATGGCACAATAGATCCATATACTTATTCATAAGACATAACTGTTAAATAGCTACTCTTCACTTTTCTTGCTTTCCCACACTCTACCTGTACTTCTAAACAGAGATAGCCAAGGATACATATCAAATCCAAGTTAAATAAATAATTAAAAAATATATATATAAGTAGTAGAACACCTCTTTGGGAAACGGTTTTTCTTTTTCAAGACTCTGAAGGTTTACCTGCAGGGCTGTTTTTTGGTTTAGAGAAGTTTGACCATCTTTGTATGATGGTTTTACACAACTCCAGAACCGGGTCTGATGTTATACTTTAATTTTTTTTTTCATGTAGGGAAATTTGTAACTCTTGTTAAACTCTGCCCGTATTTACTCGAATAAGTTTTCAAGTTCTTAGAGACAAGGGGTTACATATGGACACAGATTAGAAAGTTTCAGCTATCCAGTTTCTTTGATTGCTGGTCTTTCATTTATTAGAAACTATATGTTGTAGGAAAAAAATTGTAATACTGGATTTAAACCACGACACTTCTGATCTTTGATCATCTTTATATAATTTTGTAAAAAATGTTGACATTTCAAGTCTAGTGCAATGATTTAAAAATCTGAGTATGTTTTATTTTCAGGTTTGTTTTAGTTGTGCTAATGAAAGGGCTACCACGTTTTCCTTTATATGTAGGTATGTAATTTCTGCTGATATAAAAGGCAGATGTGAAGCATGTATTTTTAAGAACAAAACTCAGACTAAAAGCTCAATGTATTCTTGACCTCCACTGCTGAAAAGAACAGCCTGTTTTCTGTTTGAAGTCCTCATTCATTGTAGTGCTATGTTCAAATATCCCATTCATTTAAATTACAGGAATAGAGTGCTACACAACACTTGGCTGACCAAACAAAGGTTTCTTTTCAATGGCCTATTTTTATGCTCTATTTATAATACTATAGCGGGTATTTTAGGAAAACTACTATTAAGCAAATAGCTCTGTAGTACTGAATTTTCAAGTATGTTTTAACTGTCTGGTTTGGCAGCCCAGTTTAAGAAAACAAATGATGGGCTTTGCAGTAACAGCTCATTAGACAGGAGGATGGGCTTGACCTTAAGGCCTGGCTTGAGAGATCTGAGTTATCAGTTTTGCATGACCCTTGGCTAATCTCTTATCTCTGTGTGCTTCAATTCTCTATCTGTAGAATGAGGGATAACACTCTCTTTGCTTTCTCATATTGTAAACTCTTACTGTGCTTACTATACATGAAGCCAGTAGGATCACTAGTGTGGTGCTGACTTTGGTACTACTACAGTAATGCATTCTATGTTATTAATAAGATAATTCCATAAAGATGTAATGTTAGAGGTTAAAGCACTATGTATATATTATTAATATATAAAAGTATAAACAAAATTTGGGCTTTCACAATTCCATGATGGAGTCTGATACTATTTCATCCTAAACGCAGCCTGAACTGAGTAGTCAACAGCACTTCCAATTTCACTCAATCTGAACATTATATACCATCAAGAGTGCCCTTGGACAGATCCTTCCTTCTTCCTGCCACTGGAAATCCAGCTCAGGTACCTGATGTTTGATTTGATCTTGAACTTTCACTACTCGTTATGAGAGCCAAATAATTTATGGGGAATGATTCAACCAGGTAAGTTCATGTGCATACCCCATCACCACCCTTCCCCCACCACCACTTCCTAGGGTGTGAGACAGGGGCCTTTAATCCAGGTCCTGTAGAATGTGGCAGACAGGACTGCTGAAAATGGGACTGTGGTGGCTGTCAGGTCAGCTGTTGTTGATCTGGACTTTTGACAAACTTCTCTTCTTGGTTTAACTGTTGCTCCTTTAAAACACTGAAAAGTCCAGTATGAAGTTGCTGGGGGAAAAAAGAAGGAAAGGAGAGAAATATTAATGAGAGATTTTGTAGTCTAAATTAGTCTCATACAAAACAGAATACATTATTTATGAAACACACGGACGAAATTCGGACTAATGTTTCTTAATTTGGAAATTTCAGCTACAAAGTTTGAGGAAAAAAAAGACAAAAGCAAGAAGGCTGCTGATATAAAATTTGCTGCCTTTGTACTGTGTTTTGTGTATGGAACTAATGAAAAGTCAAATTCAATCTTCTGCTCATTTCAAATGCTGCGAGAGGCTGCTATGCTCATTTTAGTTTCCAACCACTAGTTGAAATTTAGGCTTAAGGGTGCATCCTGTTTGCATCTGCAAATAGCTTTATCCATATGTACAACTCCACTGAGATCAATAAGATTACTCATGTGAGTCAAGTTACCCAGGCATGTAAATATTTGCTGAATTTGGACTAAAACTGGAAGGGAATGTAAACGTAGGTGGTAAATCCTACTTAAGATAAAGGATAGCACCCACAATGACTGAAGTTAAGAGAGTTAGTTCAGGTGCCTGTCTCCCCTTATGCCCTAGTCAGGTTAACTGAGTTCTAGACAGGTTTATAAAGCAGAAGGATCTTTAGCTAAATGTCTACTAAATGCATTATGAATTAGTAAGTACACTGTTTTGTTTGGTCACTGACTTTTGTTACAAGAAATCAGCACCCCAAAGAAAAGGAGATAACACTGAAAATACCTTTTATCTTGATATTCTGCGGGGAAAGGAATTCCAGTGTAAGTGCACATGCATAATGCAGCTACTGCAGTGTCAAGCAAAATGTATTCATTATATGAGGCTTCAGAGCACATTACAGAAAATGTAGATGCTTTCTGCACAATCTCCAGATATGGATGCTGAATGGGAGGAAAGGGAGTTAAATTTACTCTTCTTAGGACCTGAAGCAAATCAGGTCCTAAATTCAGAATTGATTCAAGAAGCCATTTCTGTCCTCTGTCCGTTCAGTCTCTGCCTGCTGAGTGAATCAATCCAATTGCTTAACTTTTTAGGTTTATGCTTAAACTGATGATGGAATGTCATTTAATCGGTGTCTTGTTTAAATGTAGCAGTGAGGAGACATGGCATTCAGTAGTAAAGCATCCTTCTGGCATGTCCTTCTTTCTACTTGCATCTCAATTCTGCCCCTCAGTATGCAGCCCATCCGAGATTAAATTTAAGATATGGCAATCTTTTTTTTCAACCTCACAAACTTGCCAGTTTACCATCCTATATGCGCATTCCACATGTTTACAGGCCAGCACTATAAAGCGGAATGGTACCCTTTTGCATGGCTGTTTTGGGAGTGCTGTGGGCTCTTTTCACCCAGGCAATTTAAAGCATTGACAAGATTCTTGGTATAGGGTTGTTAAAAGTTTGAGTTTAGTCTCTTTTTCACTGTTAACCACCTAGTGAATCGAAACATCTTGGCTCCACAGAGGGCAGATTCTGCCACCATTTATTCAGGATGCTGTCATGCCTGGGGCTACAACATTATTTTAATATATAATGAGTTTTAAAGATGCAAAACTACTGACTGCATGTTTTATTCATTCTTAAATTGCAAAGAACGCTTGGTTTCCTTTTGATGCCTACCCTATTAGCATATGCTACCTGTGTGCTTCTGCAGTCACTTAGTATTTGAATGTATATGCCCTCATCAGCTATAAAGCATTAATGTTTTGCACTTGTATAGCCTTTCATCCAAGGAGCTGAAAGTCTTTTGCTGACAATGATTAAGAATTACAGTCCCCTTTGAAGTGGGTGAATGCTGCTACCTTCATGTTACTGACGGGCAGAGTGAGGTGAGTTCGCCCTGTATCCAACACGGGGGAAGTGTCAGCGCTTGCAGCCCCGGAGCATCCTCTGCGAGTGCCGCTTCGTCCAGCCTTTACACTGATGACACTCTTTGCCCCGCAGCTTTGCCAGCAGCCTCGGAGGGCAGAGTTCGGCCCCTTTAGCGGGCTCGGTTGTTTTTCACCGCCTCACGCATCTGGCGTGGGGGTGGCCTGGAAGGGGGAGAAGGAGGCAGCGGCCGGCGGGACCCGCGCCCCAGCCCCGGGGCAGCGACCGCCCCGCCGCGCGCAGCTCCAAAGCCCCGTTTCCAATCCACAGGAGGGGAGCCCGGGCGCAGCCATGCCTGGCGTACCGCTCCGAAGGCAGGTGTGAATCCCCAAAGGTGCTCGCTGCGGGGAGCGCGGCCCGCGGGCCCGGCGCAGACGCGCGGATTTACCTGGGCGCGCTCCGCCGGGGCTCAGGGGAAGGGCACCCTGGAGTGGAGCGGCATGCAGCGCCGGTGCGAGCAGCCGTGCCGGTGCAGCTTCCTGCGCAGGGCCAGGTTGGCTGCGGAGAGAGGGAGGGAGGGAGGGAAGCGGGGCGTGAGGGGGGCCGCCGGCAGTGCCTCTCTCCGGGACGGGCCGGCCCCGGCGCCCCCCGGAGCTCCCGGTGCCCGTGGCTGTGCCTTCCCGTGCCGCAGGCGCTTCCCGCTAGCAAGTCTGAAACAGTTGCCCACCTTGGGTCCCTAGTCATCCCCGTCCCCCACCCGCCTCCCCGAAGTTGCCAGACTCCTGGGATAGGCGAAGCATCCTCTCCCGCCGCCGCTAGAAGCAGGGATGAAGCGCACAGATGGACGCGGGTCCAAACTCGCCCCGGAGGTGGCAAGCCGCGTGTTGTGCGCGGTTAGACGAGCACGCCGGAGGTGCCCACGGCGGGCACGAACCCCCCGCTCCCGCCCCGGCACCAGCATCACGCTGAGGCATCGCCTACCTGGCCGCTGTCCGTGGGCTGGGAGGAGGCTCGCCAGGAGCGCAGCCACGATCCAGAGGAGCAGCTGGAGTCTCATGTCTGCAGCCAAGGCGGAGGCGCGCTCTGGGGGTGTGAGTGTGTGGGTGGGCGAGGAAACGCACGCACAGCCGCCCGCGGGGCCGAGAGGGGCCGGCAGCGCCCGCAGCCGCTGCCCGCTCACATGCCAGGGACCAGCCGGGAGCCAGGCCGGCCGCCTCCGCCCGCGGGTTAATGATCAGGCAGGGCCAGGGCTCCTGGGCTGCGCTGCGGTCTGGGCCTCCCTCTCTCCCCTTCTCCCTTTCTCTCTCTCTCTTCTTCTGTCACTCCCCCTTATTTTCCATAAGCAAACAGCGCAGGAATGAAAAGTCCGTGTAAACAGCAGCTCCTGTCAATGCGTAGGGGCAAGGAGCCTCTCGAACAATGCGGCCACTCCACTTTAAATTCAACCCGGCCGGGGAAAAAAACATATGTAAAACAAGCCCCGATGTTCCCTCCCCTATTTGCAACTGTTTAAACTTTGCATTGCCCATATTGGTCCCACATGCAGACACCAATGGCAGGGGCAGGAAGTGCCCCCCCCGACCTTTGTTCCCCCCCGAAAGAGGGGGCAGGGAAGCCCCCCAAGCATGGCCCTTGTCCCAGCTCAAATGCTTTCTCTCTTCTCCAAACTAGCTGCGAAGTTCTGACTATTCAAAGTGAAACTGGCAGTAGTTAAGGCTAATGGGTGTCTTTTGTACCGTCAACTATTTTTAAAGGATCAGAATATTCAGGAATTAATTTGTGAGCTTCTTTGCCGTGTAGAGAAAAATAGATATATCTGTTCCAGCGGTGCCAGTTTGAGGGCAGCAGTTTTGGATGGGACATCCATTTGCATAACCCACCTATACACTGCATTATAGTTATATTTGATTGTGATAAGAGCTCGCTTTAACAAACCACGCTGAAACCAGCTGGTGCAGATATCCAAGCCTGAAGAGAAAAGCAAAACCTGCGGAATGCGGGAGCAGCAGTGATAGCTTTGAAATCCAGGGAATTACTGTCATCAGTTGAAATTCGACTGGTCCTATTCTTTTTTCCTACCTGCTGATTTCTTGTGATGGAATAGCACCTCGTTATTTGGAAAAAAAAAACATTAAAATTTGTTCCTTTCTGGAAAAAAATTCTGTTCTAAAACATGTAGAAAAGAGTACATTTCTATATAAGTTAAGTACTACTATTATTACTAGGTAACTCTTATTGAAAATCAGATAAAGTTATTATTTGCCTATTTCCTAAAAGAGTGGAATATATAGTTGGTTTGTTGGGGGTTTTGTGTTTCGTTTATTTTTTTTTTATTTTTATTTTGTTGTGTTTTGTTTTGTTTTAATTCAGTTGCCCCTGTATTGTTTTCCCTTATTGTGGGCTTTCCCATTTTGTTTAAAAGCCAACTTAACTCAGTAGTGTACGCTAGTCCCTCCTCGTTGAGTTATACATCATTACTTGGTTGCTTAATTTGTCCAGGTAGAGCATGCTCATATCAATTAAAAGACAAATTGCAGCTTGAATACATGAAGGAAATAGTTACTAAATGTTGTTTTAAAATGATACCAAGACTGCTGAGGAAGGTGTCTCAGACAAAATAGTAACAAAGGAAATCCTCTGCTGGTTGGTCAGATTGGCCTGTCATAACCAGGAGACGTATCCTGTGCTGCACTGTCCCAGGGCTCTTCTTTACAGCTTGGTGGTCATAAAGTTTTCTCTTTGTGATTTCTAGCCTTTAAAGTGAACTTCGGTTTAATATTCTTCTGCTAGCTTAGCTGAAATCAGGGTCCCACGGTGGCAGTGACAGAATTTTCTTAAGGAGATTATAAATTCAAATACCAATGTGGTGGAGTAGGAGAGGAGTGCTGTGGTCAGATCACTCAACGAGTCGGTAACAGAGCCAGGGTTATATCCTCGATATTCTAAGTGGCATTCTGGCTCCCCTAGGACATGTCTAGGGATGTGCTCTCTTGCTCACCGTGAATGAGAACACACTGGCCACCTCATTCATATAGCCCTGCAAATGACCGTCACTTTCATTCAGCAGGTAAGGTTCAGGCTCATAACCTTAAGGTGGAAAGTAGTATAGACTTCAAAGTGATAGGGACTCTGCAGAAAACTAAAAGGCAGAAAGAATGCATAGGCTATTGCCAGTCCCTCGGGCTATCTAGGCCTCTTCTGCACCTGAATTGCTGAAGTTTACAGACGTTCTGAGGTGACATTAAATTCAAGGGACTTGAGTAAGATGCAATAATTAAGCGCAATATTTTTTTGTTTTGTTTTGTTTACTATGAGCTGTTAATTCCACTGTTAACTCTGTGCAAAAGTTGACAAATGTCTATTTGACTAATAAGATCCAAGTCATTGTAACAGTGCATCGCAGATTTATTGTAATTTTCATGTAAGATACAGTAATAGTTCTATGCTTCCCCACTGAAGAAATTTCTAAAATGTAATACAGCCCCACTCTAGGGTTTGTAGTTCTTTTGCAATCAGCTTTCTTTCAGGTACTTACTTTCATGTGGCATAGTGCTGCTTGAAATTAGTCAAATGACAACTTGGTAGAATGTAGTGATGTAATAGCTCTGCCTTTTTCACAGTGTTTGCTGGTGGGTTTTGTGTTGGCTTAAGAGGAAAGGGAATGTAAAGTGCGTAGGAAAGCTGGAAGTCTGTAGATAATGCTTTATGAGCTAGAGGAATTGGTTCTTTGAATCAAAAGCTTTCCTTCTCTTATAATCTGAAAGGAACAGAAAAAAGGAGTGATGATTTCAGCATTTATTACCTATATCATTGCTACTGCTCCAACAGACATTCTCTTCCCTATTTCCTCCTTGATTGGATCAAATAGTCAAATTATCAGTTTATGGCCAGAAAGTGAAAAAATTAGTGAGCGTATTGCAGAAATAATTTAGAAAGTTTTGAGAAGGAATACTTAGGACTGCCTTTCCTGAATATTGATCATTACCTGTAAGTAACACATGACATTATTTTTGCTTAACACATATCAGTAAGTACTGTATCACTTCGCTGGTTATGAATTGTTCTGGGTGACATTTTCAGTAGAGTGACTGCTATAGTCTTGTTATTCGGGGAAAAATAATTGAAATCATTATGCCACTTCTAATAAGAAAATTGGAAGAAATAAGGGAAAAGTGGCTGAGGGAATATCAAATTATTTTGTCACATATAGAAAAATAAAAATTATCCCGATAAATGAAGGAGCAAGTCACTGAAGAATAAAAGATAAAATAATGTGAGGAAGCAGTAAAATTCATGGTATTAAGAAATAGAAAAAGCAGTGTTGGATGATAGCAACAGGAGAGAAAGATAATTGCACACCTCCTAGCATGGAGTAAGAGATTAATTAGCATTCTCTATTGCTCTGCTAGTCAGAAATTGAATACTACCTTTGGTTTGAAGGCCAGCACATAACCACAAACTCTAGTGTTTATTGTTAATATTTGAAAACAGCTTTCAAATGCTATGAGTATAAAATGCTAAGTGAAGCTTCTAAAGTACGGGAATTAATTGTTATATATGACAATAGTGGTTTCAGTCCCAGTATCTCAGACACTCTCTTGGATAATAGCTCCTCCCCTCTTAGAAGCCAGTGAAAATGCATGGATCATTGTGGGTCTCTACTGTTTCATAAGAAACCATGCTGAATGCTCAGCAGTGATAATAACTGATAATAAGTGAAAATTCTTGTTTATTTTGACTTGAAAGTGTCAGATAAGATATAATATCAGAGTTTCTAATTGGATTTTCTAACTTTGTTTTCCCCAAATTAATCCATCCTGCTGATCCAGAGGAATTATTTCACTAATCAGACAAGATCTGGTGTAAACACGTTTACGGGTCAGAAGAATTTGGTGAAGCACATCTTCGAGTCAAATTGCAAATGTCACTAGGGAAAGTTCTCGGCTTTTCCTTCTTCCTTTCTGTTACATTGCAAGATGGTAAGTGGGCTGTGCAACAGACGAAATTTAAAAAAATGCAAAAAGATCGTGTGAGTAACCACTTGAAAGGAAGAAGTTGGCCAAGAAATGCTCAAAGGGATACATTTTGAAATGTTGTTTAGGTGTCTGTGAGTTTTTTTCACCACAAATTTCACTGGGATTATTATCTCAGGGTTTTATAGGGTCTATGTGCCTGCCACGAATATAAAGGATGTTTTTTCTTCAGCCCAGGGTACAGCACCAGATGCCAACTACAATGTTTGCCTCCTTTGTTGACTATAATCATGAAGACTACTTTTTCTAGGCAAAACTTATTTGCTCGAAAATTATGATTTCAGGAGAAAATTATGCACTCTCTGTCCTTGGAGATTTTTATCTGTGCTTGGAAATGAAAACCTACCCAGAAACTAAACTCTGTTCCTCCTGTTTGCCATTTTATGCTTTTTCTGGAGGGGAAAAAAAAAATCCACTTCCCTGCCTATTAGTGCTCAGCTGCCTTTCCTGCCTGGGGGGAGGCAGTGCTCCGGAAGAAAATGGTAGTCAGCAAGCAGAAGGAATGTGCACTAGTAACCTGACACTGGAGACAGATGTGCTCAAGGAGAGGAAATGGGGATGTCTCAGACTAGGCTAAACCTTGAACAATTTTTTTTTTTTATGTTTTCTATGTGTGTTGCAGAGACACATAACCTAGAAAGTACATTTTCTTTAATTTTAAGCTGGGAAGAAAGTAGTCTATGTTCCTGCCATAATTTCCGGGTTCTTACTGCATTACAAGTCATAATTATAATTATTAGAATAATAATAGAAAGGTAAAACATGCTCTGCTAGACTGTCTGTCTTACTTCTGTGACCCTACAATCTGTACAGTTGTTTTTATTTAGTACAATGAAATACCAGCCCTGCACCTGAATAATCATAAATTATTAAATCCCTCCTAGACAAAGGACAATTTCATCAGTTACCTGTAGAACTGTATTGATGAATTTTCCTTTTTACTTAAGGAAAACACATTTACATGAGGTTGAAGGTGCACTTATTTTTCTGTTTCCTTCCATCCCTTGGAAGTAAATTCGATTCTAAGATTCATCTAGGAAATACATACACATATTTCTTCCTAATAGGAAAACAGAGAGGTCAACTCTGGAGCAGCAGTGCCTGTGATCCCCACCAGTGTGACCGCATGTTCCATTTCAGGGAACCCATCTAGGGTCAGATTCTTCTCTGGCACTGGTCATAATTTCAGAGCTTTTTTAATTTAAAGAGTCATTTATATTGTCTTGAATAAATGATGTTCAAGAAAATCCCCACAATTCTTGCAAAGCACAAGGTTCTATAATTAATTTTTATTTGCTGGTCAGCTTTCAAATATGTAACCCCCTAACATATCCAGACCCTTTATGCCCTAGGTTTCAGCAGGGAAAGTATTTTTAAAAGTGTATTTTTCATGTTATAAAAAAAAACCTCTCATAAGTTATCGTGTAAAGAAGGCAGACATATTTGTACCTTTCTGCTGCAGTTTTAACATGCACATTTAGGAAAGAGAGGTGCTTACAGCAGTATTTAACATTGAAGTTACTGTTTATATTTATGAGGGAAATTTCAGGAAAGAAATACAGACATATTTTTGTCCTAAGCTCTAGGTTTTAGACCTTCACATAATTATTTGTCTTACCTAAATCTATCCATTTAGTTGTACAAATTTTGTAAGCTCTTCCGACAGAAAGAGTAAACTTCCCAGAGATAATTTTCTACATAACTGATCTTCTGTTTTGGATTTGGGCAGCCACTAGCCACAGTAAAATTTTAATGCAGGAGATGTTAGGACAGGCTTGGCAAATTTCTGTAAAGATTGGTTGAGTGATTACTTGAAAGAGAATTTTAAATTAACCTCCAGCTCTTTGCATATTAATACTTTTGACTTCAGGTAGTAAATTTGCAGCTTCAGTAGATCCTTTTTTGTATGTTGCTTGCATGCTACCATTAGGGATATGGTGTCTCATGAAGCAGCTCTGTAGCAAGAGTGAGAACATGCTCCCATCAGGGAGTCCAGTGTGATGTAATGTTTTAGTATTCCAAATAGTTGTCACCATTAATGTTAACCCTCTGCAAGCCTGGTCACCATCTTGCCACCAGTTAAAATGTGTGCTTTATGTAAGGGTTTTCTCATGAGGGTTTGGACCTGTTTAGTACAGTCCTCTGAACTTTGCCTCCTGGCGAAAAGATTGCAGTGCTGCCTTGCTCTTCATCAGCGTCTGGGCTGTGATACTGCCTTTGCAATGTTTCCTATCTGAATTATTTCTTTATCTCCTGTGATCAGGAAGGTCAGCCTTGCTGGGGCCAACACAGCTGGTGAGAGGTGCAAAAGCAGAGAAGGTATCCATGATTTGTCTGCTTTTCTGACCATCAGACAAGCTGAAAAGAATGAATTGCAAGGTTACATTCAAATAAAGTATATGAACACAAGAAAAAGAACAGAGGCAAGAAAGTCAAGCTTATTTTTGGGGAAATGGTGGATTTCTCATTGAATTCCTGTGTTATTTGTGTGGGAAAGGCTAATGTTCTCTGGTTGCATTATATATAGTTTTGTTTATTTGAAAGTTTTGTGGATTTTACTCCTAGTTAGGAAAACAGCACCTACGTGATAGCTAGCCTTTTTGCCAGCTGTTCTAGATGTTGCATGCTTCTAACCAATAACAGATTTTTCAAGGTATGAACTTTACGTTGTAGACTTGTGAGAGCTTTCTATGCCAGCACCTTTTTTTAATTACATACACTGCACGATTGAGTAAAGTTCTGTGGTTGCATTGCCAAACTGAGGAGATTGCCTTGGAGAAGCTCTCAGTGCTGTAACTGCTGCACTTGCTGGGTGACTGCTGTGATCAGTGCTTGCTGTGTATCTTGTACACTAATGATCTTACCATTTCTCCCCCTGTTGAAGCTGCACTGATAGGAAAGGTTGGAAATTTTGAGGAAAAATCCTTCTACAAGACAGAGCACTGTAATCTGTCACCCCCTTCTAATCCAGTAAGGTGATTACTGGCAGTACAACACTTATAGCTATACCAAATTAGGTCCTGTCTTTTCTTTTTTTTTTTAGTAGAAAAGTTCTTTATCAATGGAAAGACCAAAGACTAAATTAGCAGGGATGACGTGGGGGAAATATTTGCAAAGCCTGACAGTATGCACAGGATACGGTGAAGGAATATCCTGTAGAAGCCGAAGCAGCAAAGCATTGGTCTTACTTCTGCAAGATACATATTAAATAATAATCATGTCTAACATGAATAAAAGGCACAAAGCAAAGCTCAAAAGTGAATTTTGTTGATCTCAATGTTCACCACAAGAATTATTGTGTTAAACCCTTTAAGAAGATCTCGAGACTCCAGACTCATCAAAGTTTTCTAATGGATACTGTACTCCCTCAAAAATAGTTGAATTCAGGAAACAAAACAGCAGCCCAAACCATCAACCCTCAGACAAAATACATGCTTCATGGAAGAGGGGTTACGTTAGGTTATGTGCATAACTTAGCTGTTGTCAGGAAGTGCAGTTCATGAGATGTGTTGCATCACTGCTTTAGAAACCCTCAGTTGAAATTGGCAGTGTTTTTATTTGCTTTTGAGGCTAGTAAACATTTTCAGCTTGCAAATTTCTACAAAATAGTAATAAATATCTGTTACCAGAGACCCTGATGAACTTTCCTTTGGAAATGTGCTATTTAACAAAATACGTTGCCCTGTGTCTATTCAACTTACTTCTCATTGCAGCATTTGAATATGTTAAAAACACAAAGATAAAGTTATTCTAGATGCAGAGGTGAAGATGATAGTGTATCGGCCCTGCAAAATTTCATTCATTTTGAAGAGTTCTTCCATTAGGTAATAATTGCTACATTTTCCCCCATTTTTTTGTTTTGTTTTCATTTTTGTTTTGTTTGGTAGGTTGGTTTGATGGAGGTTTTTGTTGTTTTATTTTTGTCATTGTTGTTTTGTTTGGTTTTGTTGTGACTTTTTTTTTGGTTGTTTGGTTTGGTTTGGTTTTTTACTATTTTCTTTTTGTTTTTAATGAACCTCTAAGGTGAGTAGTAGTTTACTAGCACTGGGCTTATAGGATATACTTGGAGCCAAAGTGATTTGTACCTTTGTAGTTGAATAAATTGCTTTAATGTTTTTCCAGTGTGAGACATGTAGGATAGAAAAACCACAGCATGAATGCCATGGTTCAAGTATACATTGTGATGTTTATAGGTAGTAAACCATAGTTTTTCATTTCCACAAAATATAATAGAAAGCTTCCTTTGGCCAGTCCATAGTCCTTCCCAGCACAGTAGCGTGAGGTAGCTGTGCCATGTCCTGGCTGTCAGAGCTGCACACGGCTGCTTTAGCAAAAGCGGCCACAAATGTGTGTCACCACTGCCCAGGCATCTCAGGCAGCCTTTTCCTAGCTGTCTTCACTCTTGGGAAGGATCAGGATGGAGAATACCAGCTGAATGAATTGGTTTTGTGTCAGCAGTGTCTTGCTTCTGCTGTCTTTCCTGAGAGGCCCTTTGGTTTTCCATCTGTTATATGGTGGTTGTACAGTTTTCACAAGGTGTGGAAGGGGTACTGTGGCCTGAAGATTGGGAGAAGCTGGGAACAGGTTACAAGCTCCACAGCTTGTTCTGGCAGACAGAAAATGTTGTGTGAGCTGTAGCTTGGATAACTTGCAGATGGCATTTCAACTGGAAATCCCAGTGAAGAATGGATTTGTAAAATGAGCTTCTGCACAAGACTCTTATCACTGCATGGGTTTACCCACAGCAGGTTTCGATGTGCTGGTTCAGGTAACCATAGCAGTGTACCAGTGAAATAACCATGCTCCTGAGTGTTTGCTCACGTCCTCTGATGAGTTTACAACTCCTCGTAGGGCCATGCTGCCATGGTGACGGGGATAGCCTTCCTGAGCTAACTGATTTAAGGCCATCGTTCTACTGGTACTAATTTCAGCCTGAAACCCCAAAATTAAATGCCGTGAGCTTAGAGAAATAAATAAATAAATAAATGGTGTGAGGAGTATCTATATTAAGGTATTACTACAAGGCCATTCACTTGAAGGTCAGTAGCTATGTTTGCTGTCCATCACTGGCATGCAGCAAAATAAATAAACCATGATCTACTCTTGTATGGTACTTCATGTTTCTCTATACCAACAACAGAGTTTTGTGGTTCTAAATACTTACAATAAATGCTAGAATGCTAGCCATATGAAAACTGTTTCAGAATTCAAACAGAAAATGACTGCAGTCACCTTTGGAAGGCGCCAACAAACTTACTATTCCTTGTCCTGTTTTTCAAGAGATTAATGTGTATTTACTCGGACCTTTATCATGGTACAATCCTAGATGGCCACTAAGGCCCACACCACAGCTCACTCACACTCCCACAGTGGGATGGGGAGGGGATAAGTAGAGTAAAAGTGAGAGAATTCATAGGTTGAGATAAAGACAGTTTAATAGGTAAAGCAAAAGCTGGGCATGCAAGCAAAGCAAAACAAGGAATTCATTCACCACTTCCCATGGACAGGCTGGTGTTCAGTCATTCCCAGGAAATCTGAGTTCCATCACACATAATGGTTTCTTGGGAATACAAATGCCATCACTCCAAGTGTCCCCCCATCCTTCTTCTTCCCTTAGCTGTATATGCTGAGCACGATGCCACATGGCCTGGAATATCTCTTTGGTCAGTGGGGGTCAGCTGTCCTGGCTGTGTCCCCTCCCAACTCCTTAAGCACCCTCTGCACTGGTGGAGTGGTCTGAGGGGAGGAAAGGGCCTTGGATCTGTGCAAGCCCAGCTCAGGAATAATGAAAACATCCCTGAATTATCAACACTGTTTTCAGCACAAATCCAAAACACAGCCCCATACCAGCTAGTGTGAAGAAAACTCTCTCTATCCCAGTCTAAACCAGCCCAATATTTAATTTGAATCTCAACAGCAACAAATTTGCTTTACTGTTTTATAGATAAAGAAAATACTGTATTGTTTTCTCAGTGTGTGTCAGTAATAATCTCAGGTAATGGTAAGATAAGGTAACCTTTATACTGCAGATATATTTTTTCCTGTTTGGTTTGTTTAAGAAGACCTGAGAATAACCCAAATAAAAATTCAAGGTTTATTAAAATCTAAATTAAACTTAAAGGACTTATAGTGTCATATTTATAGAACTGTGACTACACTTTTTATATAGAATTTTTGTAGAGATTTTAAATAGATTGTAGAAATTTACAGCTGTCTTCTTGAAATACATTATTTTCAGGGTTTGATGCAGTTGTTACACATTAACTTACAGTGTGCTAACAGCTAAGTAAATGTTTGGCAACTGATCAGAAGCCCTAAATGAGGTCATAACATATGGAGAGGTGCTGAAAGGTTACAATTCCTGTGTGTCTCAATTAATATTGTAGCTAGTAAGCATTCTTTGCAGCTCATAGGCTCTGATCCAACAGTGTGCTGGAGTGGAAGTGTATATTTAAGCCAAGAACCCAATAAGTAGATCTGCCAGCTTCACTAAGGACGTTCATATGCTTAGGAATACGTTCAGGAATAAATACTTTGCTGGGTCAAGGTATCTTGGAATAAATAACAATTTGTTGGGTAAGTTTCAGTACAACAAGCTGAAAAATTTGAAAAACATCTTTTTCCTGAATGTAAAGTTGCAACTTATCAATGTATGGGAGCAAGAAAGCAGAACTGTAAAAGTAATGATTTTAGGCTAGTAGGCTAATGGGCCTATAGGCCTTCTTATGATGTCAGGCTTAATTGAAAACCAGCCATTCAACCCAGTATTTCAGAGGGATTAGTTTATGCTCCTTTCACATCATCTCTCATTTTTTCAAAATTATTTGGATCGATGGATTGACTGTATTGCAGTGGCCACTAACTGGCATAAGTAGAAATGCACAAAAAAAGAAGCACTTTCATTTTTTTTTTCCTATACAATGCCTAGGTAGTGTGTAGGAAAATATTGTCTGAAGTATTCCATTGTAAGTAGAGAATACCTCAGTCTTCACAGTTTGCACTGGAAAGGTGGTGACCAATTCTTAAGATTGAGCAAACCTAAGAAATGAAAATGTGAGTTATTTGGATATTTGTATGAGATGCCTCTCCAAGTGTGTTGTAGAGACAACAAAAAAATACTGCTAAAAAACACAGAAAAGAAGAAGTATTTTCTTGAATTTTTTGCTGACATACTATCAGTTTATTCAGAGTTTCATTATCTCTTCTGTTATCAAACAGGAAATCCTTTCTTTGCTTTTACTGCCCCTGAAAGGTAGTCTTATCAACCAACTGTTCTTGAAACCCCAAAGTTTCTTCCACTTCTAGTATCTCACAGAGAGATTAGCTCTGACAGAAGCATGCAGAGCCAGCCTGTGTTTAGCACTTGTACACACCACTGGATATTTTATTTGTGTGAAGACAGAAAAGATTAGCCTTGGCTCACTGAGGCTGATTAAAATAGTGACCTGGTTTTCAGTTTATTCAGTCCCTTCGCTATTCAGAAGGGACCTTGCCTTCAGAGAGGTCAGAACCACGTTTAATACTATCAGTTTTATTGTAGTGATACACTAATGGTATTATTAGGTATACAAAACCTACTTACTGAAGTTGCACATCTTGAACTGTAATAATTTTGGGAATGTGTTTCAGTTTTTGTTGGGTTTTGAGTTTGATTTTTTTTTGGTTTTTTTTTTTTTTCTGGTGGTGGTAGTGGTTTTCTTGAGGTGGTGTCTTTTTCTTGAAGGAAAAAAATTGTCTTAAATGTAGGGTACTTTTTGGGTCCCTTTTTTCATAGATCTTATTACAACTGAGATTTTGTCTTTTCTTGAAGATCCAGAATATGGTTTGAGAGGGTTTTTTGTGTTGTTGAGGTTTTTTTAACCAAACATAAGAAAATTTCCATTGACTTAGAAGTGTTTTTTTCCAACAGAATAATTTAAATGAAAATTCCAGTAACCTTTATTTATAACTAATTTCTCCCAGGATCAATACATAGATATAATCCTATACTAAATAACAACCATGAACAGTGCATATTTGAAGGATGAAGATGAAGCTAAATCCTCATAATAATTTCATCAGAGGTTTTGATAGAGAATACTTATATTTTTCAGTTGTTTGTAGCTCCCTCATTCATGTAGAAAGACCAGAAACAGAAAATCAATCAAATGTGAGATAGATCTTATACTCATTGACTGCATTGACTGTCTCTTTACTTGAAGGAATGTGTGGAATTGTGATTTTACCAATAAATACATGTTTTACTTTACACTTGTAAATTGCAAAGAATCTTAATTCTGTAAGATGGCATAGTTGTGCACCCATTAACTTGGCATTTAAGAACCAGCTTGTTACAGATTTCAAACAAACAGCAAAGCTCCAATCCTTTTCTTGACTTCCCCCCACTCTCCTTGGTGTTCTCCTTGTCTAGCCATAAGCCCAGTGGGTATATTCAGATAGCATAACAACTTTACTTCTGTTTTCAGTTTATCTTGTAGATGTTTCCAGGTGATGAAAGGAGACCTTTTGAAAATTGCATGTTCCTTTCTTTTTTGTGAAGTGATGAAAAGCACACCACGATGCTGACAGAGACTGCTTTTGTCTCGTTGACATGTACGCATAATTTATATAGCCTTATAAATCTTGGCTTTACGGGACCATGTGTCTTATAAATGAGATGAAGAGTGTCCCTTTCAGAATGGATTTGTTAATGCTGAGACAGAGTGGTATTCTCTCCCTCTAACCTCTTGGCCACCCCTCGGTAAAATAGCATGGTTTAGAGTTGATGGACTAATTGCATGTACAGCAAACATCTTCATTTTCGAAGTCAGCGCAAGCTGACACCTGTATTGTCCTGTATTAAAAATAAGGTGGAGTTTCAGAGAAAAGAAATGGGGAGGAAAAGGTTGGTGGGGTAACTTACGCAGGAAAGCATAATATGTTCAACAGAGCAAACTTTGAAAGGCCTTGTCTGTGTTCATATCTGTTATCATAGTTACAGATGATTATAGAGGTAGTAGATACGAGACAATTACATCCCTTCTAAAATATTTAAGAACTTTTTAGAAACATTTCCATTTCTTGATAATTTTTTAGGTGTTTATAAAGGGTAGCTTTGATCCCTGGTATTTTGGAACTATTCTTCCCAAAACTAGCTATAATATTTGCATTTTTATTTTACTCAGATCAATTTAGATCAATTTAACAAACTTTCTGCATGGAGACAAAATCTATCCAAATGAAACATATTTTTCCCCCTCTATTTTTGTGGAAAACTGAAAGCAATGGGGTATTCATTTGTTTTAGTATTTCACAATCTATTTTTCCTTTTGTCCAGAATTATCTTTGACAAAAGTGGGGGATCTCAGCATCACATATTGAGGAGAGTGCCCCAGTTAATCAAAGACAACTGTTTTCAATTCAAAATGTATACATTTATTTTTTGTTAAAAGAGACCTAACATTAATATGTTAAATTTCCCTCTGAACACCTATGCATTAACAAACATAGTAAAAGACATTTACAATACTCTTTAATAAATCATCAAAAAACTGCTAGACATGAGCCACCTCCAAAAAGTAAACATAAGTGAATATTTCATGCCCTGTGTAAATAGAAAGTTAGAAAGAAACAAAAACATTAAACACAAGTCTTTTATTGAGAAAAAAATACTCCAAACCTAATAAGGTAGTCAAATTCTAATTATGTATTAAAGGCTAAGATTCATTGGAAAAAAGACACCTATGATTCCTTTTTCTCTATCACTTTTTTAAAATCAGTCTGCTACAGTACCACTTCAATTGGTTTTAATTGCTCCCACACAGCTACAGAATATGTTCATTTGCTGTGATCCTTGTTTATATGCAGCAATTGTGCTAATTTAATTCATTTAGATTCTTCCATAAATTGTCACTGCTCCTCTTCATAACAATAACAGCTGATTTAATGTTTTCCCATAATATCCTAATGCCAATTATCTACTAATTTATGCAATTCCATGTGTTTTGCATTAGATTAGGCTTTGATTTTTTTGTCCTAGTTGTTGGTCCTTGGCTATTCAAATTCAAAAGCTTTCATTTTTAGCAGGTGTAACAAGTTGTTTAAGAACTCTACCACTTGAAAGCGTTGGTCCATCTAGTCCTATGTTCATCAGAAATTTATCTTGGATCTTGAAGACCAATAAGTAGGAAAGAAGTGATCGATGAAAAACATGTAAAGTTTTGTGTGTATAAAATGTGCAGTGCCTGAATATATTCAGTGGGCATCACGGGCATACTTGCTCTGATGTAGGAGTCACACAAACCTGAGCAAAGACAGCTGAGGGAGTTTTTATACTGTGATAAAACCTCATTCAGAACAAGAGCTCCCAGCAAGGTCAAAATTTCTGATGATATTAGCAGCCTAATGCCTCTTCAGCGTAATATTTTATTACCGGGCGTTGAAATGCGGCTCCTGACTCCTCTGATTAGATGCAGGGCTGATCTATAAGTAAACGGGATTACCGTGAGGCAGCTGTAAGGACCAAGGTGGCTGCACGCAGCCGGGGCGCACGGGTGGCTGCCTGGGTCGGTCCTGCTCCGGCTCTTGGGGGCTGCTCGCACCTTCAGCCGCCGGGACAGGAGCGCCCTCGGGGAAAGAGGTGACGGAGTTCAGACTTCTCCGGCTTCCAGACGGGTGCATTCTCGCTCGGACAGATAAGGTCTCTTCCTAATCTGTCCTGGCTATCTCTAATTCATGTCTCTCCTGTTACAGATTTTTCACAAGGTGCTCTTTGCTGCCTCCTTCGTTTTCCTTTTTTCGCTTGCTCTTTCTGAACCGCTCCAGATAGCAGTAAGATAACAGTAAAATGTAGGTATTGGTAAATTTTAGCAGTATCTGCTGAACAGCTTTCTAAACAGCTCCTGCAAGGTGGTTTCTAAGTACCTAGGATACTAAAAATAAGGGGAAAATCTACCATGTAAAGCAGCCCAGCCAATATTTCCATCATCCATGCCAATATATGAAATGCTTTATCCAAAATTATTTTTCAGATAGGGTGGGAATTTGTGGCTGTGTCATGAACTTCTCTATATGTGTCTGACTGGGTATTTTAAATTTTGGATTTTCAGTTGAAGCATTTTGTTTGATGCTGGCTGGAAGATAAGAAAAAAAAACACTGTTAGAATGAATTGTGTTTACAGTTTTCTAGAATTTTAGTTACCCAGACTAGAATGCAATAGTTCTGCATTCTGTCTTTTCTATATTTTCTCTGACTGGAGATAGGCCTGAGATGTTCTGGATGCTTTTATTTCTTCTCCACACAACTGATGTGTATTGGAGAACACAGATTAATATAGAGATACGTGAGTCTGTTGGTAGACACAAAATTGGGATGGAAGCTATTTTGCAACCTACTGAACCTTTTTTGGATGATTGTCTTTGTTGGTTTGGTGGGGGTTTTTTATTTTTTATTTTTTTTTATTTTTAATGTTCAACATAGACAACCAGTTCAGACAAAAGGACAAGAGCAGATGAAAGTCAATTACACTTCAAAAAAAGTCTAAAGGTAGGAAAAAGAATTTAAACCAAGAAAGTTAACCACTGAAGATCTAAGACTTCTGGAAATCACCACAATTTCAATTATAGAGGTGCAATATTGTCATTGTCATAGGGAAGTGTCCAGCTTGAGTGGAGCTATGGTTGCTCTCATCCTCCTTTCAGTGAGCTGTCCTTGCTCAGTAAGGCATCTATGGCATATATTCAAGGGCTGGTTGCTGAAGAGAGATCAATTTAAGCACTCGCTTAACAGCTTTCCTGTACGAGGACTTGCAGTCGGGGTCTGCATTTGCTGGTCTGGCTTCCTTTGCAAGGTTTTGGCCAGTCCTAGTTCCCTTCAGTGGCAAAGCCAAGGAGGCATTGCACGAACTTGTCAGAACCAGATATGTGACACAGGTTCTTGGGGAAGACCTGTTATGATCCGTGCACCTTTCAGGTGATCACTCTCCTGGTTAGTAATGCTTTCAAGTAAGGGAATAGGGTCCCGTGAAGAGAAACAGTGAGAGAGGAGCCTAAATTGGAAGAGTTGTATCACAGATTACATGAGCCTTAACTCCTTTCTGAGGAAAGAGGGGACTGTTCAGTATATTTGTTGTCTACAGCCAATGCAGCAAAGCAAATAAATACTAATGCTTTAGTGGCACTACCTGTCACCAAAACACCAAAAGCTACCTTCCTGTAATAGTACTGCTTTTTAGATATCCACCTGAACAAAACCAAATACTTTAAAAGCAAACCACACATGAATATGAATTGCTCGCAGCGGGAGGCGTGGACAACTACTTTCCATACAACGGGGCATTGATAAGGACACATAATGTAAGAAAACTAGTTGAGAATTGACATTCATATTCCCCCTGCACTTTGTATGTCCTTTCCCACTTACAAAATAAGTAAAAGATATTTGGGAAGAGGAAGAGAAGTGTAATAAGAGATGTTTTGAATGCAAAAGACAAAGAAATTGATGGAAGGAGGTTACTAAACTACACAGAGGGAATTTTTTGCCAAAAGAAGGGGGAAATAAATAAACAATAGGAAAAGACATTCATAGAATTTGATGACTACTAAAGTATGAGGGGATGTTGTACTTTCTTCAAGCACTGAACTTCCTGCGCTACGAATGAGCAGCAGTGGATTCTGATGTCTACACCAGGTTTTCTTAAGCATGCAGAATGTGTCCCTTAACTGCTTTTCAGGAGGGATATCATATCTTTTTTTGTCTCAGTTTCTCTTTCTTTTTGTAGTGATTTTTTTCCTCTGCTAGAATTTCTTCCTCCATGTTTTTTAGTATTGCTGTGTGTGTTCTTGGACTCGTTTGGTTTTGTTCACGTGAGAAGAAAAGTTATTATACTTGCCAGTTGTGCTTTCTGGCAGCGCTGGCAAGGAAGTGTTATGCCTGGCTGAAACTTACTTATGAAAAGCAAACCAAAGTGGCACAAAATTTTTCTACTGCATGTATTTAAGGGCAGCTGTTTAGCCAAGGATGGTAATACTTGTAAAAAAATATTTCACTGAAGACATCAACAGAAAAAGACCTCTAAGTCTTAAATATCCAAGAGTCATTTAAGCGACGCATTTTGAAGAAAGGTAGTTCTTTTACTAAACTAATAAAAGAGCTTCTATATAATGGCTCCTTTTTAGTGCAAAGTCAGGAGTAACTACTGATTAAAGGGATACAATTGAGTCAAATCTGTTCAAAGCAGAAAAGCGACCTTTCTTGCTTTTCTGCTTTTTTACTTCATTGTGTATTTTCCTTCCTTTCCTAATCTTTCTATCCATAATTCTTTTTATATTTTTCTTTTACTCTTATCCTTCCTCTGTTTTCTTCACTCTGTGTCCCTAACTCTCATCCTCCTCCCAGACCCCATACCCCATTCTTCTAATCACAGACTTGTTTTCCTACCATTTTCTGTAACAAGTTCCAGTGTGCCAAGGCCACAGCAACTACAGTGATAGCAGCTTATGTCATCTCCAATGTCTCAGCTTAAGGTCTTAAAAGGAGAAGTAAACCCAAATCTCCAACTTTGTGGCAGTTTCGGGCATGTGGCTATGCAGAGGTTTGTTCCTCATTAGGTGTTCCTTTTTTAAAGTTCAAGTGTTATCATTCAAAGATAAGCAGTATTATATCTGTCAAGTAGGAGGGGAGCTTAAAGAATGCTCAGGAAGAGCCAACTTTTGGAGTTTTTGTTTTGAACTTAAGTAATCTTTGACTTTTTATTTTCAAATTTACAACCTAAAAGTGTTCAAACACAAAAATGAGTTTAAATCAAATAAGTGCTGACCGAAAGCATTAACTCAAATTTCAACAGATTTTCTTCTAAACCATAAATAAATCAGATATAACTTATTACAATTTGAAATATCTTAATAAATGCAGTAGTTGTAACAACTCTAAAACTTACATTTTTTTTCTTATACAAAAATGCATAAATTAATTTGCTTTCACTACCAGTGTGGATCTTAAAAGGTAAGATAGTGTTACCCTTTACTATCATTCAAGCGATACAAGTAGTGCCAACTCGGGGATCTGAATGCTTTTCTGAGGCAGGGGTAGAAAAAAAAGGAAAAGATGCTGTTTAAATAGGGAAGTCTTTTCCTGAAAATTCATCCCTGCAGAAAGTTAGAGATTCATAGGTGCTCACAGAGGCTGTGAGCAGAATGGGGATTTGGGGATTGAGATGGGTAGCTTTGACATCTGCGACTACAAATGTATCTGGCTGAAGACTCCGGGTCTGAAAAGGAATTTCTGCATGTGCATGCATAAGTAGTTCAGCACATTACAATGTCAATAGAGGTGTTCTTAAACAGGTGGTAATGGGCGATTTTAAGAGGAGCTAGATGTTCTAGCATGGTAAATGTGTGGCATAGGAAAAAACATGAGTATTTGCCATAGAGAAAGCTTTGTTTCAAATACCATGTTTAAGCAGAAAATCTAAGACTTCAAATGATAAATCTTGCATATGATAATTCAAAGAAGGGCAAGAAAATCCACGCTTTTTACTTAAGAGTTCTAAAAAAGTACATTTGCAAGACTGGAGTAGTAATTAAAGGCTGATAAAATTATATAAAATATCTTTTTGGCAAAGTAAATATTTTATATTAAATATATAACAAAGCAAAATACCCCCGCAGTCTTTCAAATCAGCTCTGGGAATACTGAAAATTTCAGTAAATGTTAATTAAGATGCATCCTTGTCGATTGGAAGAGGAGGAGGAGGAACTAAGAGTGGAGAGGAGGAGGAAGAAAGAGGAGAAGAATTACTGGGTTCCAAAAAGCACATAAGCATATCATGGCCCTTAATACCTTTGTAAATATGTTTTTGTTACCTTCGTGTTCCTTGCAAGCAGACCCCAACATGCTGTGCTGTGCCATTAGCGCTGTACTTTCATCTCTGTGGGCCTGGAGCAACAACATCACAGAATTTATATCTGCATCCTTGTCCCTCAGGTCTGCTAATCTTCCTCAACAGGGCTGTAAACAGCACCACTCAGATTCCCTTTCAAATAAAAAACTCAATGAAAAAGAGAGAGGGAAGATCTGCAAATAACTCCTCCCAAGGCCATGACCTCCTCCATCTATCACAACCAGAGCAGGTAGATAAGAAGGTTTGATATGAAAGCAGCCATTCTGAGTGACTACATGTTAAATCAGCCTGGAGGTGAAGCTTTGACAGGTGCTGATACCAAGGGCTGGCAGAGGCCACGTGAGAACTCAGTGCTACTTATCCATTATTTTCCTGCTTCCCGAGGGTACTTGGAGAAAGCAGAGAAGATGAAAATCTTCCATCTCTGTAAGAAGTTCTTCACTCCTCTCTCATTCCTGTCTGTGCAGCTTTCCTGAAGCATTGTATTGTTCTGAAGCCATATTTCACTCAAAATCTTTTGCTTGAGAAAAAAAGACACAAGGACATACAGCTAACATCTGAAGAGCTATGTTTTCATCAATTATAATTCCAGTTATTACTTTGGGCTTGCATCCAAATGTAAATTGCTAACATTTTATGCAGTTTCCATGTTAACAGATAGTTAAATGTTACATCTAATAAATCAAAGATAAAATTATTAAATGCATAAGAACATTTATTTGATGTACAGTTCAAAATTTTCTCTGCTTTTTTTTTGATGCTATATTGAACCAATATGACCTTTACTACAGTCATCATCCCATTATAGAAATGAGCAAACATGGATAGTAATAAAGAAAATTTCTTACCAACAAACCCTGCCACCCAGAAAAAATGTCAGATTTTACATCTGTTTCACTCAGTTGAAAAGATCATACCTTTAAATCTGATATATTATGTCTTTGTAGAAAACTTTTAGGAAGAAGGTTTGGGTAGATTAAAAAAAAAATAGAATATATACATCAAAGAGTAATCTTAAAGTCTAAATCCGCAGTAGTAGCCCAGATGGAATATGCAAATAGAGTTTTAAGATTCCAGCATGACTGCTTCCAGGCCTAATTTGAATTCAACTCTTTAGAGTCAGAATATGTGAAGCAGAGAATAATGTCAAATTTTAGGGCTGAGTACTTTTCCTGAATTCTAACAAAGAAAGTAAGAATATTAAACTTCAAGTTTTTGTGCCACTACACTATTACATGCATTCATAAAATCATACCCCATCCAGTTGCTTGCTCAATTTGGGATTTATATCAGAAGTGCACTTTTAAAGTGGATACCCCAGTCATTTCCAGTTACTGTGCTTTACTTCATGTCATGAAGTGGTATCAGAAATTACCTGGATAATTGGATTCTGGATTCTTGTTGAACTAATTGTGAATTGAAGATGAGTATAATAGGCGCAGCCCAACTGTTAAGGGGCATTCAATCCACAGAAGGTGATTATCGACTAGTCTTATACACCTGAAACACATGTTAGTGTGGATGTTGCTTTCTTGGTACCAACAGGTTTGCTCTACAAGTCTCCCGTGAGGCTGCACTACTTGCTTATGCAGGTATAAATTCAGTCTTCTCAGTTAGAACTTTGTTTTTTTGCAGTCAGCCTGGTTGTTGGGATTTCAGGATGAAAGTGGGCATACTCCGTTGTAGTCCATGGCTGCTCAAGAGTGAGCCTCAAAGAAAATTGGAAGATAACAAGGAGCCCAAGTATGTTCTAGAATGAGAAAAGAAAATCCCAGCCAGGACATATATATATATTTTACACAATAATAATTTTGTTACTGGTCTGTCTTGAACAACCTCAAAAAATTGTGCAGGTTGTAAAGTTTGAGCTAATGGCCCATCTGTGCATTTGTGCACATGTGCATATGTGGCATGGCTTCAATATCGCTGTACTTCGAGTGTTATTAGGAAAGGAATGAGAATACATCTTGAATTCTTTAATTTAAAAAATAGGTAAATGCTATTTTTAGCACTTTTATGTGACCTTTTTTTAGAATATGTAACCATATAGTCCCATGAATTTACATCTGTCAATTACCTTTTAATAAATACAAGATTTACATGTAACGTATAAAACAGAGAAAAAGGCTACAGGGTGTAAGCTAAATCTTCCAAATAACGCACTCAGACCAACATAAAAAGTCTGCTTCTTAGCTGAATTAGAGAGATATACTATTTATGTCTATCTTCTTCCTTCTTTTGTGGCTTTTTCTTCTGTGTTCAATTACAACATCATCTTTGAAGACATTATTGCTGGAATTAATTACTTTGCCATATACCAGAGCAGTGGCATCCTGAATTTTTTACATCAAAGGATATTGGCTGAGAAGACAAATAATTAAATGACCCGTAACACAGGTAAATGATACTTCTGGGATCAAAGGGATCCCCTAGGAATACTGTGTCCTGCTCGGTTCAGCCAGTCATGGAAAATGTCTTTGGTTGCAAGGGCTGTAGTGAGGTAGCTTTTGTCAGCCCTTCAAAGTAAGGGGTTTCCAAACAGGATCTTCCTGTTTGTTTTCCTTGTTTGCCAATTGTTCAGAAAATAGGAAGATGAATGTAAGACTTGGTCAAATACCAATTCATATGACATGGGTACTTTAGTACTTGGGGGCCAGGCTTCTGAGGCACTTCCAGCGAAAGAGAAGACAGTCAACAGTGGTCTGTTACGGAAATGAGTGGAGATGGCTGACTAAGAATTCTCTGGTGCAAAAGGTATTACCTTTAAATCTTAAATTAAACCAAGAGAATTATTTTTAGCCCTGTAAGTTCTATACTGCTGCAATGATAATCAGGTATGATTAATTCTTTATGCAATTTCATGTAAAATAGCTGTTCACACAATTTTTTTCTTTTTCTTTCTTAGTGTTTTTTTATTACCTCATTACCTCATTTTTATTACCTCTAAGCTCGTGGCTTAGATCCACACTTTTGGTTAGGTACTTTCCATTGCTTTCTGAAATTAACTTTCTAAACTAATGGTGCTCTTAGACTCTTATACTCTTACTGCTAATAACCTACTAAAACTTAATAAGGAGAACAACAGTCAGAAGGAACTAGACTTATCAGTCAGTGCAGAAATAGTACACTTTATGAGTACAACTAAGGAGCACTAAACACTAAATCTCAGAACAAGAAAATAATTACTTCACCTCTGTGATGTCTCTTGGAAAGGATTGCTTCCCCTACGGGAAAGTCACTCTTATAGGAATTTTTAATAAAATATTAATTTGCTTCAGCGCTGATGATGTGGCCATTAAGCTGAAAAAGTCACTTCCAAAATTACAGGTCCTCTCCCTACCTTGTGCCACAAGCAGGAATGGGCTAGTAAATCTAAGCTCTTCCCTAACTGTAAAAATGTTCTGACTTCAACAAAATCAGATTTACATTGTATGAAAAACTGTCCTAATGCCAGGATCTTTACTTGGGTCCACTACAGCTGAAAAACTTTGCCATGTGTCACAGAAGCAATGGTTTTAATATAGCAGGAGAAGGAGGATACTCAGGAAGGGCAGAAATCGCCTGCAGGGAGGTTTACAACTTCCGTGTGGTAGATGACGTGTTATGTCTTCTTACAGAAGAAAATGAAGCATAATTAGAACACTATCTTGGAATTGTGCGTAATAACAGAAGGCAGCAGAAAATTTTGATCTGGTAGAGTATAACTGCATGTTCGTACTAAAACATCTGCCTCTTTACTGTGTATGCATAGCTGCTTCCTGTTTCTTTATGTTAGACAAATAATTAGGTGAGAATTCTACGATACATTCAATGTTCCAATGTTTATACCTACAAATCATTAAAATTAGGTTTGTTGTGACTGGGCAATAATGTAAGAAGTGATTTTATCTCCATATTTGAGATTTGCCAATGTGTCTGTGAAAGACTCAGTCTTTGCCTGTGTAAGAAGACTAAGCTGATTTACTACGAAATGTTTTTGAAGTAATAAAACTCCCGTGTGGACATTCTTATTTCAAAGTAGTTTCTGCACAGTTCAGCTTAAATGGGTTTGCAGTCACATTCTTAACTACGAAAGTGTATGATGACCTGTTCAGAGGATCTCCTCATGTGGAGAGAAATTTCTTTGTAGTATTTATGCCTAGTTTTTGTCTTAAGAGAGTCTCCAAGATGAAGTTGAAAATCATCTCCTCCTAATGGCAGCTTCTGCTTGCAATAGCAGTTTAGTGATAAGAAGAACACAGTATTTTTTCACACTTATAACTCTTTTCATTGTATTCATGTTCTATTATACTCTCCCCTTTCAAAATGGGATTTTAAAACTTAAAACCATGACTCACTTAGCATGTAAAATAGGAACACAGACCACCGAAAGCATGGATTGAGAATGTACACATAGATTTCTAAAATTTGTTTTTAATACTATAATTTAATTAGTACACGTGACATTTTAAAATACATTTATTGTGCTGAGCGGTTGGTCCTGTAGATCTTCTATTAGTTAAAAGAAAGTTCACTTTAGTTTTGTCTAGAATGTATGCAAAAATTTGGACTGTAATTCCCAAGAAGGACTGAACATTCATGCTTCCAAGCCATGATTCTGAGTTAAGTGTCCTCTTATCTTTGTGTCAACACTGAGGTTTTGTTTTTCCTGATGTATCTTCCTACAAATATGAGTTGTTTTGAATGAGAACAATGGATCAGAAACAGTTGTTTCTTTTTAACCAAAATAACCGCTTTGTAGATTAAATGTCATCAAACCAGTAATTTAAAAAATAATTAAATAAAATCCAAAGAAACTAGGTTTACAAAGAAATATGCTTTACTGTTTCTCTTAAATAAAAAGTGTTGGAATATGGATGTGTTAGGTTCATCCTAGGATGACTTGTAAACAGCTCAGGACAAATGCCTATTAGAGCACTTCTCTTAGGAAGCTTTGTTTACATAGAGATCTCCCATTAAGTATGTTTATATGATACCTTTATGAAGATAAAAACAATTATTTCTTCTGTTATGTTTTATGTCCCCTACTTACTGAAGTAGTTGAAGGAAGTTATTAAAAGATTGGGCCTTAAAAACATAATTCACTCGGTCTGTGGGTGGTTTATTCACTATGTTGTTTACGTAATCGGAATACATATTTGCAAAAATAATTTGACATTTACACAAGGCAGATGGTATTTGCAGCAAACACTATTTCAATAATTTTTAAATTTTGCTACTTTTTAAACTTCACATTTTATTTTTTCACTAGTTGGACCATGTTTCCAATACCAGTAACATTTAATGAGCTCTGGGAAGGTAAAAACAAAAACCAACCAAACAAAATAATGAAGACAAACCTGAACTTGTCCTTATAATAGTGTGTACATTAGTAGAGACAGTTTCAGGGATTTTTGTTACCAAGACATTTAACAGTGTGGAGCACTTGGGTTTTTTCTTTAATTGAGAAAACTTGGCTAGAATAAAATGAAGTGGTTCATTATTTAAACTACTTCCCTTGAAAGGCAATGACTCCCAGTGAGGTCCTGCACATACCACAGACATTTCCATGTGCAAGAGCAAACTGGACTCCTGAATGGTGGTTTTCTTCCAGTTCAGAGTCAAAAACACGCTGGCTGCTGTCTTTGCTTATTATAAAAAGAAGGGAATAATATGTTTTACTGTGGGAGGCTTTGACAAGGGCTCTTGTGGACAAGGATTCCTGGAATTGTCTACTATTACCAAAAAGCAATTGTAACTTAGATATCAGTTTTTGCCGTGAATTGATTTGTTTTGGGAAAATCATATTTGTGCTAACACTGTATACACATCAGACCTTGGCTGACCAATAATGTCTTAACAAAATGCATTGTTCCTCCAGCAAATGGCTCTAGCATTTATTTGCTCATGGATTAATATGCAGATTGATTATTTTTTAAATTAGTGGTCAATATCAGAAGGAGGCATTGTCTTTACTTTCCTGAAGAACATTGACAATCTGAAAGCAGTGCACCATAATTAGGCTGCTCAGCTACTTCCATCTGAAGCTTTGTGATACAACAGGGTCAATTTTATGATATTTTTGTTCACGTCACTGTGGTGAGGAAAAGAAATTACTTCTTTCCTGAGCATATGACACCTTGTAGCCTAGCCCAGAGCTCTTCCAGTCATCTCCTGGTACGCAAAAAGGAGTTTTCTAATAATTAGTCTATGAGCTGCTTTGTCCTTCCCTTTGCTTCTTTTTTGCTCGTGGACAGAAGAAGCAGTGTGGGTGTAACACTGCTTGAAACCTAAGGGAACGAATAGGATCCAAAAACTGGATAACTGCAGAAGTGCTTTGTCCATAAGGCAAGAAGGATCAGTTCCAACCTCAGCCTTAGAAGTTCAGCAGATCTTCTGGACTTCAGGAAGGAAGAGGTACTGCTTCATTAGTTATATCTGCTCTGTGAAGAAACTGAAGATTTCAGTACCAAGGCTGAGTGAGGCACTCTGCAAAAGCAGCAAATCAACCTGATTTGTAAAGCACACTACTACTAAATATCTGAAATCAAAGGCAATACTTAGATATAGATGTCATTGTACTGGAGAAATAAGAAAAACATATTTGCCACTTTTCAGATAGCCTCAAAAGCTTATTAATGCTAATGCAAACTAAATAACTATTATAATAATATTGTTCTATTGTAAAAAAAATTATCTTCCAATTCTGAAACTCTTTTGACTGAACAGATAGAAAAGTAAATACATTGCTGTTAAATATTCTCTATACATGACTGAAAAGTGGTGAAGAAGAGAAAAATAACTTCTGAATGTAAAGTTTCTCCTTTGGGAATTTAGGGCAGATGTGCTCCGTAAAATAAGCCCTGGTACTTTTATGAAGGCCATGAAGTGGGGCTGTAAAAAGGTGCTGAAGCAGCTTCATGGGTCGTGGTTCATTAACTCTAATTGTCACGTCTGGATTCCATCTGATGGATGACCAGGTCCTTCCTTTCTCACATCCGTTTTCTCACTGTCTTCAGGTGACCAGCTTCCAGAGATACTTCTTTCAGAAGTATTTCCAGCAGTGGACTTGGGTAATATTCTAAACCACTTCAGTCTTATTTGAATGATTCTTTTTCTTGTTGGATTTGCTCCTTTTCTTGTATTCTTCCTGTGTGTTGCTTTCCTCTGGAGACAATAAAGCCATCATTAATGAAAAGCATTTTAGATTTTGAGGGATTATGTTACAGAAAAGTTTTCCTAATTGACAAGACTTATTTTTGAAGGTTACAAAATTTTTACGTACATTAAAAATAGAAAATGTAAAAAGCCTTATCAAGCACCACGTGCCTTCTGATTTAGGCTTGCTATGAGGGAGTGAAGAAGCAATGTTTTACATACCGCCCACGTAAGACAACCACATAATTTATAGTATGGGACCATCTGTGTGTTTCCCAAGTTCTTGCTTTTTTATTAGAATTAGCTCTGAGCCAAAAAGCAGAACATTAACTCTAAGGGAGAGGAAAAGATCTGAAATAAGTAAAGAATGTTCCTCCCTTTATTTCAGGCTATTTGTGACTGAAAGTTGTGTCATGATTGTTTGGAAGAGGAAAGAAAATCAGTTAATTGAATTAATGGTAATTAATTAACTAAAGTAAGTAATGCTTTCAGACTAATGTCAAATAGCATTTCTGTTTTTAGCAGTGAATATATTTCATATGTAAATAGAACTATCTGTTTTCCCCACTAAAAATACTAAAAAAGTTTCGGAACATGGAATTTTTTTGGCAAGTCTAAAGCATAACCAAAACCTCATGTCATGGTAACAGAAGGAATAATCTTTCATAACTATGAGAGATTACAATTTGATTGTTTTTCAGTGTGGTTTAAGAACTTTTCTTTAAAATAAGTAAATAAATAATGATGTGGTTTTGAGCAATAATTTCATTAGCATGATTGGTAGAAGAGCATTTTCTGAAATCAAGAAAAATAAGATCTGTAAATCTGAACACATTTTCTGAGTTTACAAAATCAAAGTCTAACATTCCATAAGGTTGTACTTTCTTGGCTGTTAATATTGTCATAAGTATTCAAACCATCTTTAGTTTTATATCCCTGACATACTGTGCCAAAAAAAAAAAAATCAATAAACTCTAAGCATGTGAAACAGTTGCAATGCTTCATATATTACTAGTTTTAAATGTATTAAATTGTTTATTCATGTAGCTAAAGTTCTGAAAAAATTCTTACAGATCCATTTCACAATTAATAGCACACCAATAACTTTCTAGAACTTGCCAATATTAAATATCTGTAAGTGTATTTATTTTTTCAGTTTTTTTCATGTGTAGTCAATTTTTGTTAATGATTTTTTCCCTCAAAATGCCACCATCATAGGAGATATCTATCAGAATTATCTGATATTGATTTCTCAAAATCCTTTCAGCATTTATATTTCTTTAAAAGTATTTCCTGTATTTTAAAATAGGAAGAAATATCACAGATAAACTGAGTATCCAACTTTCCACCTCTGTTAACTTGTTAAAAAGTTTGCTTTATTCATTGATAAACGCACTTGCATATAGCTGTCTATGTAATCTATCAGTGTTACCACAGTATTATTCACTCTTCGAGGGTTTATTACCTGGGCAGTGTTTTAACGCTTTTAGTTACAATCCTAAAAAAGTACAACACGCACAACAAAACGAAACCAGCCTCTCTTGCCTCTGTTTCAGTATGTCTTGTGACTTTTATTAAAAGAACTTTCTTATTTTCTAAATCAGTCTGGTTCCACTCTACGTTACAAAGTCACTGCTTCATTCTGGGCTCTATATACTTATCTAATTATTTTACAGCCTCCACTTTTTCATTATTTATTCCAAGTTGGGATCAAACTAATCCTGGTTTAGCTGTGGCATGCTAAGCTCATTAATTTTTAAGTCTGCAGTTTTCTCCAAAGTGTCCGTGTGCCAGAGGGCATTAAACAGAGATGAAAGCTGGTGGCTTATTCAACAGCATCTCTGGTCTTTATTCGCACCATACTTTTGTATTTTTATTGCCTGAAAATTGACTTTTTTTTCTCCTGCATTTTATCTATAGGTAAGTAGCTCACTGACTATTTTCACATTGCAATATCTAAACTTCAGCCTATTGTGGGCCTTTTGAATTTTGTTTAATAACAGAAGGAAATGAGAAGTGCTTAAATGTACACATAAAACATTTTTACGCAGAGCTTTCACTTCTTCAATCTTCAGTGTTAGCTTATTTCTTTGGTTTCCACTTTCCCTTTGGGAAGCTCTACTCCTTTGCTTCACTTTACTGTTCCATATGCGTGCCAGTCAGTTTTCAGATGTTTGACCTTCACTAGCTGTATAAAATAGAATATAGTTTCTGCTTTGATAGCATTCAAATCCTGAAATTTATCATTAAGGAGTTACTCCCTTTTCAGCTCTCTTCTTTTGGACCACCTCTAGAGGTTTTAATATTGTAGTCTTTGCATAAGCTTAACATACTTTGATATGACTCTGATATCTGATCTATACAATCTGCCATCAAAGAAAACAAGGCCAACATATATACTTGACCTATTGCATAAATTTGCAGCTAGGAAAAATATTGTATTTCCTGGGAAGACTGCTGGTGCCTTTAGATGTCGTGAAGTCTAGTTTGAATTTCTTTCTTTTCTTTTTCTGTTATTCTCTCATCTCCGTCTACTCCTCCATACTTCCTCCATAAGAGACTGGTCCTGAAGTCCTTAGGCATCTGTGTTCTTACCTCACTTTTGTTTTTGCAGCCTTCCAAAGCGCAGTTATTCAATACTTAAAATATTTGTCTAACCTGTTCTTTAATTATCTTCTCCTATATCTGGACTGTTACTAGATGGAGGTCTTTGCTCTGGCCTTGGTAGCATACCTTTTCAGAATTGTTCTCTCTGTTTGGGCTCATGAGTCTCATTTGTCTCGTTTAGGCTATGGCCTGAATCAAACACAGCCGATCTATGTGAGTAAAACAAGTTCCAGATGAGCCATCCTACCTGCTCATGTAGAAGGGGGGTGCTTGGGATTACCTAATCACTAATAATTTCTAATGCCTTTGTTGTTAATTGTCTCACAGTGTTTCCATTTTTTATAAATACTTTTGATATGAAGAGGCCACTGAAAAACAGCTATTCTTTCACCTTAAGTTTGCCTGATTTTGCCTTTTTATTTTTAATTCTGCCTCACTGAAAGCTAGTATCTTCTCTTTTTCCTTCACCTCCTGATCCGTTAAGTTATCTTCCATTGAAATCACAACAACAATCTCCTAATGTTGTTGGTTTGGGTTTTTTTAGAACTCTGTCAGCTTCCCTCAGGTTGAAAAGTTTTCTTGGGGTTTCTGGAAGTCAGGAGCATCCTTTTACATGGAACAGAGAGTACAGAAATCTTTAACTTAGAGGTCAGTAGATTCCTCCCTGAATTTCAGTGAAAGTTGCATGAAATTCAACCGTAATGAGGAAATATACTGCTTTATGTTTTAAAATATTTTCATATTTTAAAAACATGTTTTGTAAGTAATTCTTTCTACTTAACCTTAGGTATAAGTCTTAGTAGTGAAATTATCTAGAGAGAGGGAGATTTTCATTTAAGCAATGCAACAAAGGTTATCTTTGTTATAAACCAGCTTCAGGACAGATTCATCGTTTTTCTGCAGAAATCTGCCCCCACCTTTTCACCACAAACAAAATGTGTATTGAATTCAAGGCTGTATAGTGAAGAATACAGGAAACTAAAGAAAACAAATTTTATTTTGAGGTCTGTTTGCAAGATTCCAGCCAGGTCAGGCAAGAGCCTGCCTAAGGTCACCTATCCATGTTTCTACAGTTGCCTCTCTACTTCACAGGTGCAGTTAAGCACTGGCCTGAGAGAGCTGCGTGGGGTCTGGGGAGACAGAGGCAGAATGAGAGCTCAGGGGAACAGAAAGGCACATGGGAGCCAAGTAGCAGCATGAACTAATTTCGAATTTCACTCGCAGTTCAAATGTTTCTAGCTCCAAGATGAGTCTGAGTGTGTGCTCTCACATGTGGCTTTGTCATATTTTAGTGTTCTAGGGCACAAAGCTGGGAGAGATCCCTGAGATCGGTGAGCCCATTCTTTCTATATGCTTTTAGACATGAATTCCCCCACACACAGAGAACTACTTGTAAAACATAGTCCTCAAATGTCTTTTCTAGACACCACTCACATAGATGGGGTGCAAGAGTATCATATTTTTAAGGGGAAAATTGAATTAATAGACAGAGTACAGGAGCTGGTGGAGTAATCTGATTTATTGCCTTCTTTGAACCCAAACTGTTATTTTTTTAATCTGGGAAGGACTACTTAACCTCTCTGGCACTTACTTTGTTTTTTATATATATATCTGCAACATTTACCTCCTAGGGAAAGAAAAACTATTGTATACTTCTGAGTTTACTGAGACTGTCATCCAATCCACGTGTTACCCAACATTTCAAAAGCAATCCTATGACAGCAATAAGGACTGAATCTAGTCCTAAAATAATATATGCCAGTTCCCTAGAGATTCCTGGGAAAGTCTTAGTGTTCACTCTAACTCCCACATTATTGGTTTGAAAACACAGGGCTGTTTTTTTCTTTCTTTTTTATCCTCCCCTTTAGGGCTTTTCAAAGGTGACTTATTTTCTCTGAGTTTTGCCACTGAAGGGAGTTATTGAACTTTAAAGTTTATATGTTGGGAGGCAAAGGAGTGACAGGAAAGCACCCTGGTAATGTTTTCGTATGTGGGAAGACTTGCAGTAGGCCTATTAGGTTTCTCAACAGTTTTCTCAAAAAAAAAAAAAAAGGCAAGACAAGAAAACTATCTTTCTCATACCTTGAATTTAGTATTTGATGTTGATACTACTGTCTCTGAACACCTCAGTTTCATTCTGATCAGCACATGGCATCTCATGGTCCGCTCATCATACCTTTTTTGAGTTGAAATCATGAATTCAATCTGCACTTGACGGAGCAGTGGTAGATGATGCTTATAAATGGAAACATATCCCTGATCCTTACACTGAGTGAATGGGAGAAAAAGCACTTGTTGCTATGGGGTTTTCTTCCTGCCAGCCAAATTATAGAATTTTCACTTTCGTCCACCTCTTCCTCTTCTGGCCTCTAGACCATTAAATACTTCCACATTCCTAGCAACAAAAATTGTCTATAAACTACCTTCAGACAAAGAAGTCACTATAATTATTTCCAATTAAATACATTCTTTTATTTTATTGTTCAGCAATTACCTCCAAGTTTTCACCTCTAAGACCATGCCTGTGCTGCCATACAGACAGTTGTGCTTCAGCATTTCCTGTAGCTCCATCCAGCCAAAGTGCTACTGTCACTAAATCTCTATGCCATGGGTGGCCCCATACAGATTTTTTTATCAAACAGAGTAAAAAGCCCTACATTTTCATTGTGCAGTGATAGTCTGGTTTTAGTAGTACATCTGCAAGTTCTGCTATGAGCTATATTCTTTCCCCCAAACCTCCACGACTCTTAAGAGAAATTTATATATGTGCAAATATATATTGTACAGAGAAGAATATGAAATGTAAAAATTGTCCCACAACAGTAATTCTCTACCATTTTTAAATACTTAATTTTAAATAATGAAATTTGGAACAGAATTATAACATAATCTCTCACTTTCAGTGTCTTCAAACAGTTGAATATTTGGGTTACTCGAATTTTGAGAATGTCCTCTTTTTGCATTGATCTTCTATTAGGTGTTAATTTACTCTTGGCTTTAGGGCTAAAAGTTGGTTTTTTGAGCATGAATCACATACAATTTTATTACTGATTTGTGAAAGGGACATTCAGATCGACACAAGCTGTCTCAACTTAAGAAATTGTAAAATGCATCCCAGGCTTTTTTAAAACTACTTCTGAGGGAAATTCCTAAGGAGTCTTTAGATTATAAAGCAAGAAATGAGGAAAAGCTGGAATGTACCTCCATCCTCTCGTATCTCTAAGGATGTCATAGCCACTTCCTTGGTGCTCTGATAACATTTTTAGGTGACACATGTTGTGATTGTGGTCAGACATACACATGATTCTGAATGGATTCTGATCCTGAAGCCCAACTGAGTCTTTCCCACTGTAAACCTCATTTCTAAGTACTGCAAGCAGTAAAAGGCACATATGGCACATATTGAGGGGTCTTACGTGTTCGGGCGATTTTACTCTATTTAAAAACCATGATTAAAATATCTGCTGTGAAACCCAAATAATACTTTTGAAGTCTTTAATGTAGTGTAAAAAGCAGCATAGTTTAAAGCAGTTATTGAAAAATACCTTTATTTTTTTAACTACGTTATCAAACATGATGGTAAGGAGCTCACTTTTATGGTTGATTTTCGAACAAGGAATATAAATTCCAAATTCTCTTTCATAAAACTAACTGAAATTTTACTGTAATCTAACTTAAGTAGGTAGGATACTTCTGAATAATTTATAATACAAGTAAATTTTTGTCCTCTTGTTAGAGAGATACACAAAGTATTTTAAAGAGTTTTCACACTGGGCAAGATCAAACACTAATGACAGAAGGAACATTGGTGTTAAAGGGAAGCGCTGATTGCAGCAAAGCCTGAAAAATACTAATTACCTTATTCTAAACAGTGACACAATCTTTAATAAGATGTGAAAGCAGCCTAAGAACAGTTAGGCAGCAGAGAAGAAATCATTAAGTGACAGTGTCATCTCACAGTCTTTAATATTATTAATTATGCCAACCCATGGGGTGAACAAAAAAAACCCCAAACTAAAGAGCCTAAACCTGACTATTTTGCTGGTTTAGAGCTTGAAAATATTGACCTCTAGTGCAGAATGCATCAAGCATGTGAATTGTACTATTGCCCCTTCTCATTGAATGAAACAGATACTGAACTATCAAGTCAATGCAGGTCACTAAGGATTGTCCCCAGGATGGTGAAAAATGTCCCTTTGTGACTAAGGGAAGGTTAAACATTAATTCTCCAGGCTTCCTCCTGCAGATCTAACACTGTTGTTATGTGCTTTAATTTTCCCTAATAAGAGCAGGTGCATAGCCAAGGCTCTTTATTCCTGAGATTGTACTTTGTAGGTAACACACAGGTGAAGATTGATTCAGCTGGGATGAAAATGCGTAGAAAACTTTATCATGTCATGCAGGTTTTTTTCAAAATGATTCAGGAATTCCAAGTAATCAGTTACATAAAATTGTGTTACATGATTACACATTTCCTTTTGTATGGTATTTTGTTCTCCAGTGTAATCAGATTTTTTGATTAGTAGGAAACAATGTTACTCTCTTTCTTGCAGTGCTCAGGGCTTGGCCCATACCCATTTAATTCTGTGAAATAATAGCAGATGTACAACATTTATTGTTCCCTTTGGTTGGATTTTGAAAGTTTTAGCTGATGTAATTTTTCTAGACATAATCTGTTCTTTGTAAATGTGTGATCATTAAGTTTGCTCAAGCCTTTATTTTTATAAGAAAGAGAAATAGAAGGGGTTTTGTCTGCAGACTTGCGTGCTTGCAGTATTCCAAATGACTCCACGGCCTCACAAGGCTTACCAGCAGTTTCTAATCAAAAGAATTTATCTTTAGGAAAGTCATGGAAATAATAAACCTTCGTAATACACAACATATTAAAAATATTAGAAGTCTCTTAAACATCAGAGGATGTGAGCTCTTGAGTAAATTTACTATTTGTACTTATCACTGCTTAGTATGTCAGTACTCAAATCATTACAAGTGGAGTCTTCAAAGTGATCAGCTCAGACACCTCAATTTTAAGGGTCACTATTCTTAAACATGGAAAAATTTAGGTAATTTTAATATAAGTAAATTTTTAAAACTCTGGTTTAGTGTAGGCAATCCTTCCTTTATTTCCACTATATGTATAGTTGATTTCTTTTTCTGGAAAAAAGAACATAGATAAGGAGAAATAAATTATCTGGGGCACGCAAGGAGTATTTCTTGCTGGTATCTTCCTTGCTGTCTTACCATTTGGATTATGCTGTGTAAGTGGAGCAAACAGTAAATTTCTTCCACTGAAATTCAATTAGTGCATATGAAATCAAATTTCCCTGAGGCAAAAATCTGCTAAGTAAATAGAAGAACTCCCTTGCGTGCACCTGTGTTTGGAATAGCTTGTCACGCAATGGAGATATGAATGGCAAACCAGGCATTTTAATCTTCAGACTTGAGATTTCCACTCTAGCAGACGCTGCTGAAAGCAAGGCTTCCAGGGATTCATGTGTTGTTTCTGGTCTATGTAAGATAATTCTTCTCCAAGCAGCAGAGCTAGTGGCTCACGGTGACTAGACAACTCCCTCCAGTGGGAGATTCATTGCATAGACTCTGCTTGGAACTGTTCCTCTAATGACTGTCCTTGGCAGCAAATGCATCACAAGTTCTTAAAATCTTGCTCTCTTTTACCTTTTTACAATAAATCTGTCATCTTTTATGTTCCTTAGAACAAAACTCTACGAAGCACACAGCACTTTGGCTCAAGGAGCTGTTGTTTGGCTCCTGACAGGGGTATACTGGTCAGATAGTGAAAAGAATTAAAGTCAAGGCTTACCTGCTACACGTAAGAAAGCATCCTAGAAAATCAGAAGACTGCTTCCTCACAGTTATTCCTTATAAAAAAGAGCTACGGTGGCACTGGGGAATGAAAACTATGTTCCATATAAGTTATGACAGTGGGTTTAGCCTTTTCTAGAAGGGCAGCAGGAAACACATGCTGCAGCCTCCTTCAGAACGTCACACCACTACAGATTTCCAAACTTTTACTCTAATCCGTGTCCTGCAGTTTGTGCCAGATGCTAGCCTGTTGGCATCTATCTGTAAAGAACAATATGTAATGCCAGCAAAAAAAGACTTTGCAACATGGGCAATGAGTATATTCTTGATTTTAAATTTAGGTTTTCTGTAGGCTTCTGTAATACTTCCAGTAGCTACTATTCTGCATAATATAATGATAAATGCCTTATTTTAAATTTAGTTTTGTGAGTTAGGTTTCCTTATGACAAATCTAGTGAAGCACTTCTGCATTTTTCAGTAGTGTCCTTCTACTTGTTCAGTGCCCTTCCTCAAGTGTCTCAGTTGTCATGTTATCAGGAATTTCTCTTACTTCCACCTCAATTAATGAATAAATTTATTAAATTCATTAATTCAATAAATGCTCAGATTTCTTATTTTTCTTCCGTGAACAAAGGAACATTATTCCAAATATTCTGCTCCTCTTCTTCAGGTAGATGCTGACTTTTGAAAGAAGACATTATTTACATTTGCATGAATTATTGCATTTGCTCAAAGGTAGAATAATCTTATAGAACACACCCTCATTTTTCTGAGGGAGGAAAACTCTTGTCTTTTAGTAGACGGTAAGCATACTTCTCCTTACTTCCTAATTACTCTATTTGATACGTCTGGTTTGCCACACGTGGCCATGCACACTCCTCTCTCCCAGTCCCTTTCCCCCACTGAAGTGGCAAATCTGAGCGCTGACTTTGGAGCTGGAACAGGAATCTGATTCGCACTGTATCCTCTGCTATACAGTACCATGATAAAATACTGTAACATGAGGTGAGATTGTTTTTTTAGAACAATTTCCCTCAAAACTTGCCTTGGAAGCTTGAGAAATACAGGATAATATTTCAGTTTCTCATTTCTTTAATATAAATAAATATCTGAAAAATATACACTGTGTTCTACATTGTGGGAAAAGCAAATGATGTGCAAACTTCCTGGCCACAAGAGAAAATAAGACAAGCACAGTCATACTGCCACAAAAAAGTACAACTATCTCCTCTTAAATAACTGAAGTGAAATAACTGGAATATGAATTAGAATCCTGCTGTAGCCCTCCTTTTCTGTTCAGATAACATGCAAGATGGAAATCAAAGGATACCTCTTCCAGCTGTGAGTAGAATGTACTGGCCCAGTGCTGTACGAGTGTGCTAAAAGACTGATGAAGGACATCACCTCACTGAAACATGTTTCACTTAGCTTTTCTAACCAGACATCTTTCCATGTTAGTGCGAAGAGAGTGTATGGTTTTCATCCTCCGGTTGCCGCTGTAGCTTAGGCAGCAGGCTTTTTATAGATTCCCTGCTTGCTGGTCTCTCCTCTAAATGCAGATTTCAAAAAAAACATTGTAGGAGAAAGGCATAAACGCGGTTACAAAGCTCTGTTATTGCAGAAGGACGTTGCCTGAATTCAGGGGTAATTTAACTAGGAGAGTTAGCATGATTTGTTTTAACAACAGTTCTGTCCAAAATCATTGCATACAAAGTTCTTTGAATGTAGTCCTAATTAGGAATGTGAGAACTTGGCCTGCTGAGGGCACACCAAGGTTTTTGAGATATTTGGCACATATGAGCTCTTAAATCAAGCTTCTGCTCTTATATAGTGCTCAGCAGATGATTTAGCTTTCTCTTTGCAAACTGCAAGTGTGGTTGTGGTGATATAAACAGGACAAGTGGGAAGTTCTCACGCAGTTTTGACACCAAGGAAATGCTGTCAGAGGTACTCACCCTACAACTCTGTTGTAAGTTATTGTGGAAGCTGAGGGCAAAGAAAGGGACCTAACCTTGTCTTTGCACAATGGCAGGCATAAGTTTAAAATCAACATGATTCTTTTTGATGCCATAAAACATATCTCAGTTAGAGACCAGTGAAACAGGGTCTCATTTTCAAGTCCCTGCCTATGCAGAATCTGTTGGTTGCCACGGGGACTGCACACCTTATAGCACATGCTTCCCCATCCTCCTCAGAGCGTGAGGAGTTGCTGTTCTTGCCCTGCCAGTACAACAGACTTCTCCCAGGAAAAACCACTTGTGTCCACGCTGTCTGAATGAGGTCAGTTCTCATGGCAACCACACTTTATCCACAGAAATGTGCATTGTTTTCAGGCACTTTCCCCGTCTGCGTAGAAATGATGTAAAATGCAAGGGAGCAGAAGAGCAAGAAAGAAACCTAATTGACATGCAAGCAGCAAGTGCTGCAACACTTCCTTACCTTTCATGCTCTTAGCTATTGTTTCACAAATTATTAGGCAGGCCAGAATTTTACAATACGAGACATATGTTAAGAGCATTCTATTAGGGTTGCTTATAAAATGCTCATAAAAGAAATATTTGATTTTAGACAAATCCAGGTAATGAAGGATTAGCTTCTGTCAGATATGGCAGAAACCAACAGCTATATTGCTGTGTGCCTCAGGAGTGTATTTCAGTCTCTTTCTCCCTACCTCCTTTCCTTCCCCCTTCTCCAGTTTGAGGAAGCTGAGCAGGGGTAGAGTGATCCCATGAGAGGCTGGGAAGAAGAGAGGAACTCCTCTCTTGGCAGGGATGGCCAGAGCTCCCTGCTCCCACTCCAGTCCAGCAGCCTTGATGATACTCCTGCCAGCAAGAGATTAGATGGCATGAAGGTGGCTGTGACAGCACTGCTCCTGTAACACGGGAATTCTCTGCCGATGGTGTAAGGTTATGTTAAATCTCCTTTGTAGAACTAGCAGGGGATGTGGCTGGGGTTTTTTCCAGATTTCAAAACCTTTTGAATTGAGAACCTTGAGAAAGACACCCCCCCTGTGCTTTTAATGGCATTTTCACTCTCTTAAAAGGGAGCAAACACTTGGATTCAGCCTGATGAAAACAAACATTTACCTTGATTTCAAGAACATCCTCAGTTTTGCCAGCGCATAAAATTTATAACTCCTCAGACCACGAAGCAGAATTGCTGCCAGGAGAAAATCCTCCGCTACTGAGAACAGAGGTTGCTCACAGCGCTGGTCTCGGCTGTGTGGCACAACTCCGTCCGAGTGGGCAGATCCAGCTCTAAAAGGTCTCGTTCTCACACCTCACGCAATTTCTATGCTTGTGACCTTTATTGATGCCTTAACCAATTACTCTCTGCCCTTTGTATGGTATTCCTAAAGCTAGTGTCAGGTACTGTAAGTCTACCAGCAAGATAAATCACAAAACTTGTAATTAGAGTATTAGTTAGTAAAACCTGTAAAGTACTACATTGATTTTAGATCATTACCTTCTTTGTTGTCATGGGAGTCACTGTAGATAGAAGCCAGGGTAAACAAGGTGAAAATGACAAAAGCCAGCAAGATGAAAGCTACTTCAAGGTTTGTGAAGGGCAGCTCCATGAACTGCTACTGCTTCGCCTAGGAAAAAGTGTAAACGTTTACTCATCTGACAGGCTGTGGAAAGGGACTGCTCTCAATAGAGTGGTTAAGTCTTTACTCAGGAGGATACTAGATCCTGGTCAAACTGGTTAAGTAACTTTGGTGGTTAGGAGGGAAACAATGCTGCTGGCTCACACAAGAATGTAAGCTCAAACCCTTTTTACTGAGGACTCAGAATGTGCTGTTGCTCTAGGGGACACTTAGAGCAGTGTTATTAAAGCAAAGCTGCACTTAACTGTACGTTCAAGTACATCTATATGCTATATTTATTTTATATATTTTTGCGTGCAATGCATTTAATAACAGAAACCTACTTGTACTCTGAAAGAGCAATAAAACCCCACTTATTGAAACAAAAATCATCTGTAATGACCTGTAGGAAAGCATAGATTTTTCTTAATAGAAAAACTCCTAGAATATAAAACCCCCTGCCTTCTGTGTAGTGGAAAGTTTAAAATGTATGACAGAAAGCCCGAACATTACCACCAAATTGCTAACCAAATCCCAATCAATAGTCCAGGAATTCTAAAGTCAGTGGAAGTTTAAAGTGTTCAGTTGCCCACAGGATTTAGCTCTAAAAAGCACTCTCCCAGAAATCTTAAAACTGAGGAGTCCAATACATTTCTACGGAGTTTCGTGAAAAAGAAAAAAAAAAAAAGCATAAAAAAATTTTAAAAAAGACAACAACTTTTAGTAAATGAAGAAAAGCTGGCACTTACTGATTGCCAGCGTTTTGTGTATATATTCCATTGGGTTTTCTTCAAAAGCGTCCCAGTTCTATGAAATGGACAGAGTTAATCACCCGAAGCTGGAAGAATCCAATGTAGTGTGATTCCCTGACGCTTTTCAGCTGCTGCCTTGCTCTCGGCAGGTACACTCCACATCAGACCAGAGGGTGGTGAAAGCGGCCGCAGAGGCACAGCCCAACACGTGTTTCTCTGGTACCTGCCGGCAGGACGCTGGCATGTGGAAGCAAACTGAAGCCACAGAAGTGGTAGCAATGCCTTTGGGGCAGTCAAGACTGAAGTTTGCACGTTGTAAATCGTGTTGAATTTTAAGCCCTAGTGAAATATTAACATGATTGTAAACTAGACTAACAAGTGTCAGTAAGAAACCCAGCTCAGAAAATGTATCAGCAAGAACTTTGAAATTCAGATCAATACTGATATAAGCAATAAATATTAGAATGATATCACTGTGTTGGCAAAAACCAAACCTGTATAGGAGCAATGTATACGAAAAAAGATCCTTTTGAAGGACCTTTCTGATCAGTTTGTAAGGGTTTTTTCTGTTGAGTCTTGTTTTGAAAGATACAAACACCATTTATATGAACTAAAGCATCAGTCACCTTCGATTGCATTAGCTACATGTTAATTAGAAGGGATTTATAAACGATATTTTTTAATATTCTGATTATATTATTATTTAAAAATATAAAATATTTTGACATTGCTATTTCTGATCTTTTATAGAGTGATCTAAGCAGGAATATTTCCACAGCAGGCAAAGGAATGATGCTTATGAAACCCCATGTCAATACATAAAAATAGAATACATAAAATAGAACCACTCTTAAATTAGGAGAATGTGGAGATTATTTGAACATTGTCACGTCCAGTGTATCTTTTGCTGGATCACTTTTGCCACAAATATTTCATTAGTAACTATTACAAATATCTCTTTATGATTTCTAGGAGTGAAAAGATAGTTAAACATACGGCAATTTCTTTGTGTATATGATGGATTGGTTGCCCCATCTTATTAAATGAACTAAGAATTACCTATTCCAGTCAGAGGAAAATTTACACCTGTGTATACACTGAAAAAATCTTTGACTGACTGTATTTATGCATTCTAGCTCTTTGCAATAGATATTTATATATTTGCCTGAAGTTAGATGTGAATTCAGAAGTTACAGCTTTTCCTATACAGAGAGTTAAATTCTTCCACTTCTCTTACCTCAATAAAGCTGCTGAATCTTTCATGCTCTGCTTAACTGATACAAATAAATTTATGTGCAGTGAAAGAAGGGGCCTGTTTCCTGAAATCATGCTACAGTTGATGAGAAGTTTTTATATAATAGCCTGCAATTTCTTTAAGAAAAACGGATGTATTTTTTATTGCTGGGCATATGTGTAGTACATTCATTTATGCAAACAAATATTTTACCTATACATCATTAAGCAGTTACATATCAGTCTGTCGTGGTTTAACCCCAGCCAGCAGCCAAGCCCCAAGCAGTTGCTTGCTCACTCCCCCACCAGTGGGATTGGGAAGAGAACCAGAAGAGTAAAAGGTAGAAAACTTGTGGGCTGAGATTAAAACAGTTTAACAGGAAAAGCAAAAGCTGCATACACAAGCAAAGCAAAACAAGGAATTAATTCAGTGCCTCCCATGGGCAGGCAGGTGTGGAGCTGTCTCCAGCAGAGCAGGGCCCCATCACAGGTAATGGTGACTTGGAAAGACAAACACTACCACTCCAAACATCCACCCCCTTCCTCCTTCTTCCTCCCACTTTATATACCGAGTATGATGTCATATGGTGTGGGAATGTCCCTTTGGTCAGCTGGGGTCACCTGTCCTAGCTGTTGTAAATTAGCATCGTTTGCTAACTTAAAGCTGCTGGAGGATCTGATGAGCAGCTTCTTCAGTGAGTTATAACCTGATCAGTCTTGTGCTCTGGACATAAAGGAGATAATTTATTTAAATCTTTTTTAGCTATTTATGCAGCATAGGTGTGTTCCTGCTCATTAGCTCAAGAGTGAACTGAAACAGAAAAAACTAAACGAGATACCATGATAAAGGTAAGAGAAGGGCTGTGGAAGAAACAGCCAGAGAAGTACCAGTAGAAAAAAGTTGCCAAATGAATAAATGACAACACGTGTAGAGTGTATATACCAAAGAGAACACAGCCTTTGGACTTACATATCTGTAGCTTCCTAGTTATCTCAGTATATCCTAAGTTCATAATGGGTATGTTCCAGACTCTTGTTTGTTGAATCTGCTCATTTTGTTTCCTTGTGTTTTAATCTTATCAAAGCATAATCTAAGCCAGGTATGTCTGCTGTGAGAAATGCAATGAGGTATAACTTTAATATGATATACTGAAAAATAACCAGTCCCATGTAAAGTAAGACATTTACTTTTTTCATAGGATCTATCTTTACAAGTATGTAGAAATGATATTATAGAGATAAATTTGGCTTTCTCCCTAGGCCTTGCTGCTCCTATGGTTAATGACTGGGGAAAACTCGACTGCGAGCATACATCCTGCTTTGTTATATCAGTGAAGAAATGAGTCAACAATGTTAGTGAGGTAGCAAGGAACATTAAAAAGCTCTCGCTAAATTAATAATAATAATAATAATTTAAAAGGCTGTTTTATAACTATAATGCTATTACAAAAAATGTTGAAGTTTCTCTGAGTCTGCCTTTTTCTTACCTACATTTGCAGCTAGACTGTGCTCAGTTCAGGTGTATTTTCTGTTTGTAGAAGTTGCCAGAGGAAGGTAGTTTTTCTAGCTACTCTTCTGTGGGGTTTTTTGTTGGGTTGGTTTGTTGGTTTTCTTTTGGTTTGGTGGGGGATTTTGTTGTTGTTGTTTTGGTTGATTTGCTTTGTGGTTTTTTGGTTGTTTTTTTTTGCTCTCTGGATGTTGTGTCCAATGTCTTAAATATTAAATAAACCTATGTGAGTTTAACTTTGCTGTCCACATGTTCCATGCTTTTGCCTGCATAAGGAACTAGCACAGATTAAAAGGTGAAAGATTCTGCTATATTTTGTATTTATTTCTGTGATATTGATGACTTCATAGCAGCAGTGGAATAAAATTTTTTCTGTAAAACTGAACCTAACACTGCTGATTTACAGGAACAATTCTAAATATGAGTGATTATTTTTATTATTTTTTGTTAATAACAGCTGGAAATCCTCATGGGTCAGAATGCAGATGAGTTCAATGTAAAACTTGATTACTTTTGTTCTGGTTCATATGACATTTCAGCTGTACATATAGTCCTAACCATATCTTTATAATTTCTTTCATAATGCTTGAGGACATTTTCTGTGCAATAATGTAATGATAAATAATTGATACATATTCTATTACAAAGGAAAGGCATGTTCAGCGTGAAATGTGAACATGTAGCAAAACTTCAGGAGTGGGAGCAGGGCTTTTCTTTAACCAATATAGGCTTGAAATTGTTGGGGTTTAAGCCATTTGAAAGAAAAGGTCTGCCAAAATAGAATTTTCTGTATCCCAATGACAGTCATGTATTACATAAAAATTTGGGAGGGGCTTGTACACACAGAGGATGAATCAGCTCAGGGCAGCTGAGCTCCCCAGGCCAGGAGGGTGCAGCCCATCCCTGTGCATGTCTTTCCAGAGCACCTTTTGGTGAACCAGTGCCAAATTGAGACTCTCATCGTAGCCTGGGATGTTCCGCTGGGTTTAGTCCAGGAAGAATCAGTCTGCCAAGCTCTGCTACAAATACGTGTGCAGGGGGAAGAGGAGGGTTTCTTTGTCCTCTGTAACAAATGAAATTGTAATATTGTAATAGTATATGTTTTAACCAAAGTGAACAGTGGGACCGTTACTTGGTGAGCAGCTTCCTTTAGTGTGTTTTGGAGTTATGTTGAATTCGTACGGAGTGATATTTCCGAGAGTATGTATACCAAATATTCTTTCCTTTAAAATGCTATGAACAAAATAGCAGACAGAAGACATCTCTTTCAGGGAAATTCTACCTTTCAGATTTAACTAGGCTTAATTAATCTGAGTTTCCCCCTTTTTTCTTTTTTTTTTGACACTAGCAATAAAGATATATAAATATCGTATTAACTAGTAAAACAGTAACTTTAGGTTAAGTGAACTATCAGGAAAGAAAGGATTCAAAATGTTCATCAAAATGCCAATTAAAATACAATATTTTATTTCCATTCAGAATCTAAGCTTAAAAAGAAGAAAAAAAGTAGTTAAAAATGTTTTAAAATCTCTTGTTTTGATTTTGTTTATTTTTCCCTTTTAGCAACAATTAGAAAAACTCTCTGCCCGTGTGTCTAAGCATCTGGGTGGGTGGCAGTACTTCAGCAGAGGTACTTGGTGACTCAGCCAGCCTTTCTAAGAGAAGCTGGATGATTTTTAATAAGCTACATGAAAATCGGGGAATGCAGGATATACCAACAACTGAAACCCAGCAATTTGCCAGTTGTGGTATTTACAGTTGTGACATTGATGAAGCATCCTCTCTCCAGTGTCCATGTCTTTGGTCCAGCTTCTTTTAGGGTGGTTGTATCATCCTTATCACACTACATTAGTCATGTGCTTTCCACTGAACAGCAGGACTGTAGCTCAGGCTCTGCCCCCCCCTTGATTAGAGGTGAATTGCATGTGCAGCAGAGTCTGGGTAGGGCTTTGGTTTGTTCCTTTTCTCCGTAGACACATTGTTGCACATTTCTCTTTAGAAAATTTGTATTAAACAGGTGATTCTAGGCTGCTCCTTGGGCAAAAATTGGTAAGCTTTATGGTAGTACACATGACCTCTTGGACTTCAGTAGAGAGACTAAACCGAAAACTTTGCAATTGCATGAGGACAGCTTTCTGAATTCCCTCCAAGATCCTATGTGTTGAGTTTTCAGGTTTTCCCTTTTTTTTTTTTTAATAGAGAGAGAGAACTAAGGCCATATCAGAAAGTATGTAGATCCTATCTTGTGAGATATTAGAAGCCGTAAAGGGGAACTACATCATTTTCCGTTCCAAGTCACTGTGAATTACTCAATCCTTTCAATATAAAAGTTAAAGAATATAGAATTATGACCTCATTTCGCAGTGTAGGACACTTGTAGCTTGAGTTGTATGAAAAGAAGTTGTGGTGAGGTGGGCAGTTGGCCAATTTCCCAGGCACCTAGCAATAGGCCAAGGGGAAATGGCCTCAAGCTGCACCAGGGGAAGGTCAAATTGGTTATTAGGAAGAATTTTTTCATTGGAAGAGTGAACAGCGAAACAAGCTCTCCAGGGAAGTGGCGGAGTCATCATCTCTGGAAGTGCTCAAAACTACGAGTAGACGTAGTGTGTCAATTCACGGTTTAGTGGCCATGGTGGTGTTTGGTAAAGGTTGGACTTGATGACCCTGGAGGTCTTCTCCAACCATAGTGATTCTGTGAATCTATGATAAGAGCTGGTGTGCATCACTTTATGGGAAGCATGACTCACTTTCCAGTAAACAATTTTTGTTCAACGTAACTCCTCTGGATATGAAGTTTTATGGCCTGTACTACCAACAGATAATCTTTACTTCACCAAATCAGGTGACTGCTTATCTACTGACATGACTAGAAAGATTATGTTTAATTTCCCATGGCCAGACTATTTATTTGTGCAGCACATCTTGTCTGTACAGTGGCTTCCTGTTCAAAGCCACAGCTAAAATGGCGTTAGGACTTGGTAACAGCAAGTTGCACTTGGGTTCCTTTTTTCCCTTCTCTGTTTTCTCACAGTTGTCTAGAATTTGATTTTGTCTCACTAAGATTTGGAACTGAGAGCACTTCATAGTATGGAGAACTCTGCAAGTATTTAACCACTTGGAATACACATTTACAGATACATTTTCATATTCACAAGCACATCCATATGCAATGCAAGTGATGTGTGTAGTACATAAAAACAATATTTGAGTTACTAAGAAAATGTGTGTCAGCTTTCAAGCTCATCGTATCACTAGAATGATGAGGTAGAAAAAAAAACCTGAAAGGTGAATTTTCCTTAGAATTAGTGGCAAATGACTGAGGTTCAGTATGACTCATCTGCTTATCTCAGGGGTGTGGATAAGACGTAAAGTAGCTCGATATGGCCAGTAGTGAATCCTCCTATGCCGTAAAAACACAGTGGAAATAACATATCTGCTTACATTATTTGGATAACCAATAATGGAATATGAATGCTGATTTGATCTTACAGTCCCACATATATTTCTTCAGTTGAATCCCTCCTATTGTAAAACATTGTTATACCTGATGTAACCTGATAAGATATCAACACCTTGATATCTTATAACTAGTTCCAGTTCTGTAAAAGCTTAAAAGGAGAAATTTTGGAAACTTGTTTTATGCCTCGTTCCATCTGGACTCTGTAGATTTCACCCTTCTGACTATTTTAATGATGGTATTTTGCTGGTAAATGAATATGAAGGGGACATTATGATTTATCTGCTTCTCTGGGTGCTTAAAATAGGCAAAGATATGAATTCAGAGGCCAAATTATCTACTCTCCTTCATTTACTGCCATTATCCCGGGAACAGCAGGTAAACTAATAGTTGACATAAACACATAATTTCTAATTTTATCAGAATGCTACAAAAGTCTGTAATTCTTGGTATAACTCAGTCTTGTGTTTTTATATATATTTTGGTATCTCAAAAGGAAGTCAGTCTGCCATTTACCCCAACCGAATGTTTTAAAAGTTCCCTCCTACATCAGTCTTTGATGTTTTAATACAAATACATGGCATTTGTTTTGAAGGAGTTTGGGACGGCCTATCAATTCGGGCTCCTTGTTCTCTGCTAAGCATCCCAAGGTTAATGTGCACATTGAAATGTGAAGTAAAAATGTGAAGTAAAAATGGAAGCAGCACCCATGGTGATATTTGTGCCAGTTTCCCTTTCTTACCTCTTTATACTGCATACAGCCTGTTGTGGCCAAAATGCTTGTCCAAGGTCATCCTGGACTGAAACTTTGCAGCCATAAGAAACTTGATTGAGATAGCTGAGGCTTCAGATTGGCTCCAGTTTTAGCTCTGCTGCTGAATCTCAGATGGCAAATTTGTTTGGAGGTGGTTGCCTTCTTTTGTATCTGACTGAGCAGATCCTACATACCTTGTACAAAAATACATAGCTGGTGATGTTTTTATAGAAAATCACTACAGCCAAGTACACTCAAAGGTGTTTTTTAGAAAAATCTGTTTCCATTTGACCCAGTTTACAGATAATTCTGTGTGCAGTCATAATTTTTGAGCCATTACTATAGAAAATGATACCAAATAAGCTACAAGAAGGAGTGGTAGTAGGATACATATGTCGGAGGAATAAACACCTTCATGTTTCTGTTGTGAGAAATAACTATCTGGATCTGATGAAAGCCGCTCTTTTCCTTGAAGACAGCATAGGCCCAATGTTAGCTCATTTGAGGGAGGCAAATCAATAATGACACTATGTAAGAACACCTACATTTCACGCAGCCAGCTTTTGGATTTAGATGTTATTTTAGAAACACACAATGTTATGCAAAGCTTCTTGACACTGACTAATTCATTCAAGTTACTCTGAGCTGTCTGTATGCATGTTTCCAGTTTGGCTTTTATGCTAATGCTTCAGAGTTTATATCAAATGCAGTACCTATAATCGCAAATGACCAAACCAAAATTGAAAGGGATAATAAACCTTGTATTCCTACTGTACAGACATGCTCTAATCAGCTGAAAGGGCAGCGTGTATCCAAGTAACCTTCTGCCTGCAGTATGTAATTTCCATTTTCAATTAGTTTACATTTCAGGCAGTGGGTGAAATTTGGTTTTGCAGATGTCTACTAGAGATCTAGTTTTGTTCCTTGGTTTTGGCCTCTGAGAGGAGAAAGTATGTAATACTAGAAGAAATGTTTATTCTGGAGTCTCAAGTTTCCTAATGCCCACAGACATTACTGATTTTGTTTTTCATGATCTTTACTTACAGAATTAAATTAACTTAAACCAATATGGTGATATTTTTCTATTTGCTGAAATCAGAGAATGGCATTTTAATTATTTTTAAAAGGAAAAGAGACAATTTGATATTAATTAAAGGATGTATTTATTGAAAACTTAGTAGAAATAATTTTGGTAAGTGTATGAAAAGAAAATTCAATTGAAATAGAAGCAGTTGTATAAGAGCTCTGTCCATTCATAAGCATTTTTGGAAAAAAATTCAAATGAAGATATTATCATTAATAAACCTTCATAAATACAATTTTATATAATTATTAAAACATTCATGTTATGATAGCAAGCTATTTTACTTTATAACCTTCTGACTCTAATTATTGGATTTTTATTTATATTGGATTATTATTTAATAAAGGTATAGGACTCTTCTCATAATTCTGGTAAAAATCCATGTTTATGTGAACAGTCATGTCATTGCATGCGTTTTTCTTCCTAACTTCCAGGTTGTCTGCATTTTTTGAACGGTTAGGACAAGCGTACACATCTCCAACTTCCAGGACACAATCCGCTTGACATTCCCTAACTGCTTAGTGAAGATTTACACTCATAAAGTAATGGTCCAGTCTCATGCCTCAGAATTAATCCAAATTCAGTACAATATCACAAGAGGGAGCCCTTGTCAACACCAAAAATTCACTACCTGATTTTGCAGAGCTGCATAAATCACTTTCCAAGTGAAATGTATGTTCTGTGCACTTGCAGTGAAAGTACTTTCACACTAGAAGAGAACCTTCTAAGGCAGTAATACAAACTGATTTTTTACATAGGAAAAAAGCCAGAAAAGTATGGTTGAGCATTTGAATAGCTTTGAATTGTGATTTTTCAATTACCACTTTTTCTATTTTTGGATAGCAAGAGATATGAGGCTGGAGCATTATCACTGATTTATTTTTAAAGTTCGTTACTTTTATTCTTGTGAAAATTCAATATTACTCTCTTGTCATTTGCAAGCTATCAATGGGAATCCAATCTTTGTCAGTTTAAGAGATTAATACATTCTGAATTATGTTTCTTAAAAAAAATCTTTAATTTATTTTTTTTCCTATTTTAGGCACTTCTTTACAGGGGAAAGTATTCTGGTCTGGTTTAAGTTTAATTGTTTTGCTTCGAGTGAAAAAATTATGCATCTTACAGCATTATGGTGCTATCATGGTGAAATTCTATATGATGTTGACTGGAGAATAACCTGAAAATAGAAAAAGTTTTAATTTGCAGGTTTCTTAAACACGTGTATCTAACCAGTTTAATAAAAGAGGTCTTATACTAAAGATTTCAGGTAGATCCCAAGGCTAAATTAGTAATGATTCTGTGTCTCCTCTCTGTCTGCCAGTAATGTTTCTTCACCACTGAGTACTATTTTTCTCCAGGAAATTAAGGCGAGGTTCCTAAAGATAATGGTGCTTTATCTTTTTGAATATTTTAATGTACTGTCTGTGCAAAAATGAACAGAAAGAAAGAGAAAAAAAGGAAATGTTCTCCAGAAGGTTTGGTTGCTGTCATTGTTGCTTGCTTGTCTGTTTTTTTTAAAATAATGTTTATTTAAGGTACCTGAGGGAATGATTTTCTCACCCAGACATACTTCAAAGTCACCCTAATGGTGAATGGACCAAAATGTTGGTGCAAAAATTATTGATAATGGAGCACATTGGCGCAGTCTGAAACTGATGCTTTGCAGCAGCTCCTGAGAAGACATTATACTGCTTTCTTCCCTGTTTGAGGAAATGATGATATTAATATGGTTAAAACCAACAATACAAATTTAAATAAATTGAAGGGTTACTCTGTATAGACAGTAGAAAATTTAGTTTTAAAACATTGATTACATAGCAACTTCATTTTTCTTTTCAAACTTTCACACAATACAAGCAAATTTAGAGTGTTGACTTTAGTATTAAATATTCATTCTGAGGCAAGGAGATTTAGTGATACAATTTCTTTTGCTATTTATGGGAGATTATGTGGTTAACTCCTGTCAGGTGTCATGATTAATTTACTTTTGTGTTTCTGAAAGGATCATTTTTAGTCTAGGAGAGTTAAAGACTACAATTCATTGAATTGAAAAGAGAAAAATTACAAGTGACTTCACTCAGAGATAAAAAACATTTGGAGAAAAAATTGTTTTGACATTCTCAAGGAAATGCTGAAGCCAAGAAAATATTAAATAACAGACCATTTTAGCTAAGCTTCTTGTGTGTAATTTTATATTTTCTCCTTTTTTCCCAGAAAATATGTACATTTCCCCACCAGATTTTTAAGGTAGGACTGTTTGGATGTAGAATCTGATTGTTTTAGGTGATGGTTTGAGGTTGAATTGGAAGACAAAAATTCTTTTTCCTAATTTTTGTGAATTATCCTCAATGACAAATTTATTGCAAAGGTATAGAGCAGAGACAGATATGGAATAGACAGCTATGCTACTGGTAAATCTTTTGCTTCTTGCCTTCCTTTCCCCGGCATGGATTTTATAATGTGTATGGCTTTTACACTGAAGATTTGCATGCTTTGGAACCTAAACATTACCTAAGTGTCTAGTTTCCTGCTTTCAGTTGGGATAAAGCTAATTTTCTTCCTAGTGGCTGGCACAGTGCTGTGTTTTGGATATAGGATGAGAATAATGTTGATATCACACTGCTGTTCTAGTTGGCACTGAGCAGTGCTCACTCTAAGTCAAGGATTTTTCAGCTTCTCACACCGCCCTGCCAGCAGAGAGGGTGGGGGACACAAGAAGCTGGGAGGGGGCACAGGCAAGACAGTTGACCCCCACTGACCAAAGGGATGTCCTATATCATATGCCATCGTTCTGAACGATAAAACTTGGGGGAATTGGCCAGGGGTTGGGGGCTGCCTGGGCATTGGTCGACAGGTGGTGAGGAATTGTGCTGTGCACCACTTGTTTTGGATATTCTTTCATCATTTGTATTATTTTCATATCCTTTTCTGTCCCGCTACACTGCCTTTCTCTCAACGCGCAAGTTTTACCTTTTTTTCCCAATTCTCTCCCGGCTTGCACTGTGGGGGGCTGAGGGAGCAGCTGTGTGGTGATTGACTCCCTGCTGGATTAAACTGCGCCACCAGATTCAGTAGCGTGTAGGTTGGCTTTTAGCTGTATTTTGTGTCTTCTTACCAAGGAGGACAGACACTGCCCTTACTCCAGTGGAGTGCCATATCCATCAGACATGCTTTGTTCATAGCACGGGCTGCACGGAACAGAGGCAAGTCCTCCTTTCCTCAGCACCAGGTCACTGGGAGCAGCTCTGTCACCAAGCAAGGTAGTGCCTGGGGGGCTCGTTGAAGAAGTGGGTCTCAGCCATCCTTGGTTTAGCTCAAAGTCCTGCTTAGAAACAAGACTGGCCCTATGGCCTTCTTGTCTGGAGCTTACAATTAAAGAATATATATGAGGGAAACTGGCTCTGTGTCCTCAAATGGAGCTCATGATCTCAGAAGCTGGGCTATGCACTGTGCAAGAGGAGAGCTGTTTGCCTTGGCTCACTGGATCTTGATGGGAACCATGCCGAAGAGCAGGAGGACTCACACAACCTGTGCCACTGACCCAGCTCTGCTAGAGAAATGTACACGTGAGCAGTGGGAATCAAGAGGTTGGGTTGATAACTTCTGAGGTGCCTAAGCCCTCTTTTTTTCTCTTTACTCCCACATAATACTATGGTATTTAAAGGAACAGAGGTCTTCCCTGTGTTCTTAAAGGTTACCAATATTTTTCATGAAGGGTAAAAATTTTTCATTTGCTGCAATTGCTGGAGTAATGAAACCATACTATGCTATCATATGTGCACAAGAAAAAAGAGAAGGAATAGTGGTGAGGTTCCTAACAGAAATATTTTATATTTCTTCTTTATATCTGTGCCTCTGTGGAGGAATTTCGCATGTGTGGGAGATGACAGAAATATAATATAGATGTTCAGCTGAAGGGCCACGACCAAACAAAAGGAACATCACAGAAATAAAATACAAAGATTAATAGTAGCAGAAGGATAGAAAAGTCTAACTATTGTTATTATAGTTAAACATGAAACATTTTTCTCTCAGGTTTCTGTTTTCTGAAGACAGGGATGGTAACTCATTCCCTAGCCACTGTCACACTGGATAAAATGTTCTTTTTATCAACTTCAGATCCAGCCAGTATATATCTTATAAATTTGCTTCTTGTTTGTGCTCTGCACAAAATTATTTTCTGAAAGAATGACTTCTGGGAAGATCAAGTGGGAGTTGCTTTTTTGCAAGCTAGGATCAATTCAGCTATCTTTTTGTATGCTTGTTCAAAGCCATACTGTGAAAAACAGCCCTTTAGAAAACTTAATTTTTCTTTGGATAAAGACTTAGTTAAAATTTTAAATGAGATGGCTTGATCAGGCTTACAAAGTACTTGTGAGAAAAAGGCAGAATTATCTACATTGTGGGCCATATCTTCCATTGCATCTCATTTGTGAATTCCATGTTGTGTATTTACCCTATATGAGGGAGTAAATTGGATTTTTCCCAAAAGCTGTAGATTAAAACTCTTTAAAAATATATACATGTAAGCCACACATTTCAGTTTATTTTTGGAAAATTGTTTCCAGTTTTATGAACACATCAACTCCAATTAAAGGGCCTGAATAGTGTCTCAGTATTCCTATGTAAATCAGAAGGCTATGCCGCTAAATTCTATCATTTGGTTGCCTATGGTAGCTAGTAAAATAACTCAGATTTAATTAATTTTTTTACTTTTCTTAAATTTGTTCTTGGTTTAACTAATATAGGTTTTTAAACTTACTTAATTTTTACTATTACAAGAGGACATGAAACTTCTCTAACAATGATGAATTTAATTGAAGGATTATAAATACCTTAGGAACCACAGATAGAAGATTTCAATCTCTTAAACTCTTTGGATGCTTAGTTCTACTTGGTTTTATGGTCTGTACCACTGCAATACCATTCACATCCCGTATTACTGTAGCTCCAATGATCTGACTAATCACAACAGACAAAAGGGGGATTTTAGTAGCTGTGGATGAATCTCTGAACTTTGTGAATAGAAAACAAATTTAAAATTCCTCATGCCACCATGTTCAGTTGTATTTTCACTGTAGATTCTAAGTATAGCAAAGCAGACAATTTTCATCACAATAAAGATAATGGCTGCCATTTTAGGTCAATATGAGGCAAGCCTACAGAAAAGTCCTTTCAAGTTGTCTCTTGAAACATGGGAAGTAAAATATGTGTTTACTGTATAATTTTTACTCTTTTTTTTAAATACTATATTTAGCAATGCTTACAAAAATGAGTCTTAAGAAGTGCTACTTAAGCTTCTCTACTAATCTCAAATGATAAATGTATGCTACTGGGTCAGGTCTTAAATGGCAGGGTGCCCATTGCCAGGTGATTCTTATACCCCAGGGTAGATAGAACTTCAAGGAATGATCTTAATACTCTCCTCTGGCATTAAAATATGAGTCTCTACATTATATATGAGTCTCTAAACCACCCCCTCAAAATGGCACGAATATCTGACTGTACTCACCATCTACTAGTGGAGCACAGCTACATGGTATAGCTAGGCTTAGTTACTAAAAGAAATGTGCACAAAAGAACAGAATATAATTTCTTTTGTTTGATTCTCCCCAAATCATGACTGGTAACAATTCAGAACTTTCCTTCTAGTGAGCATGCTCAAATGTTTCCAGTTTCCAAAGCATTGCTTTAATAATAAATAATAAGGGAAAAAAAAGGAATAAAGATCTGTTGAGTAAGACATGGAACAAAAAATGATTGAAGATAAATTTCCCTGCCTACTGAGTCCTTGCAAGTTGGTACCTGTCCTCAGTCCAGCAGCTTTTCAGTGGCTTCATGAGCTGCACAATCCTCACACGACGCTCTGTAGGTCCTACAAAGAGCTTCTTTACACTGATGCTGGTTTGTGAGTATTTTCCATTTCAAAATTAGGCCTATTTCCTGTCAGGAGTATCCTGGGCTCAACTCTTGTTGCAGGTACCCATTCATCTTTGCTCCACGTGCCAGAAGTGTCTCCAAGCTGTGTGAACTTTTTGTTTGGTTGTCTTGTTGAGTAACTCTGTTAATACATTGGGTACAACGCAGAAATAGATCGAATTATTCCACAACAAGACAGATTCTGTAAATACTGATACTGATGTGAGATTCGAAAAAGACATTTAGAAAACTGTAACTTCAGTTATTCCATATACTGTGCTTACCTAGAGAGGAAGGTACACAGATTAGGTAGGTTAAGGTCAAATGAAGGATGAAAGTATTAAATCCCTTAACTTAGCCACTGTCTTAAGTATGCAAGGAAGGACTGACAAATAAAGCACTTTCGGCAATTGAAAAGGAGAAAATGCTGCAAAATGCTGCAGTAATTGGTATCTGATTTGCCCCCTTTGTCTCGGCTGCTGTAACAGGTTTTAGGCAGTTTTTTTCTAAATGAAAAATTATCTTTTGCAAAGTCAATTGTTGTAAGTAATGGTGCTTTGCTTCTGAGGACATATGCTTCTGTCTTCCATAGGAACTCCTAATTCCTGATGGTAGCCTGGATTATATCACCTGAGGTCAGATTCAAGGAGCAGTGAAGATGTTGTTACTGTATCATATTGATACCACCAGAATCCTTCTTGGGTTCTGGTCAATATTGAAGTGCTAAACAAAACGGATGTGTGGGGTGCTGGGGTTGAGATATCTGATGATAGGTAAAGACATATATTGTAACAAAATAGTTTTAGATTGTATTGTGTACATGTACAGGCAAACATGACCCAAGCCACAGAGACACTATGGTTAATATAAGCACCTAATCTTGAGAGGTAAAAATATTTTATTAAGATTAGTGATGGTTTTTTAGGGTTTTTCAGGGCAGGAATCCAAGGTAGGCACATCTGGATTTCTGCATTAAGCCCTGAGTGAGATTAGTGCTTGGGGGTCATTATGGTGTGCCATAACTTATGTTTTAGTATGACTTTGCTGTCTTGAATGGTTAATTCAAAATTTATCAGTAAAAAAATCTCTGAGGAAAGTAATAATGGAAAGAGAAAATTGAACAAAGTAGAAGAAAAGAAGTTTGAATTTTAAATAAAGACAGAACCTCATACTGCTGTCTCAGCTTCTCATTTCTTGTTTGTAAGATAATGAAGATGTCAAAACTTTCCTTAAAGACAAAATGTTCTTTCTTCCCCATAGAAGTTATAAAAATGTCAAGAAAAATCAGAAACTGCTCAGAGCCCATAAAATAGGACTGTTATAAACTCCTTGACACATTTATGAAGAGAATTATTTATTTAAAATATTTATTTTGGCTCTAACGGCCCAGTTTTTACTCTATGTGTGATATTACAGCTACTTTTTGATGATTTCTCCCTTAGCCTCAAATAGTAAGGTTCAGAAAAGCAGCTACCTTTTACCAATGGGCAGCTTTTGGAAATGGGAATTCAGTGACCTGGGCAGGTCAGGGTCTCATATCACAACGCACTGCTAACATGCTAATGGTACAGTGCAAAATGAGATTTCCCCCAGCTGCAGAATCAACCTCTAAATTATTCTCCAACTGAGATGACTCTTGTGCTGGGTTGGAACACAGCTGGATGCCAGGTGCCCACCAAATCTGCTCTGTCACTCCCCTCCCTAGCTGGACAAGGGAATAAAAATACAATTAAAGGCTCACGAGTTGAGATAAGGGCGCTCACCAATTACTGCCATGAGCAAAGCAGACTTGACCTGAGGAAAAGAGGTTAATTTATTACCAACCAAATCAGAGTAGGGTAATGAGAAAGGAAACCAGATCTAACAAACACCCAGCCGTCTCTTCTTCCAAGGCCTGACTTCACCCACAATTTTTTCTATCTCCTCCCCATCAGTGGTGCAGGGGGACGTGGAATGGGGACTGCAGTGAGTTCATCACACATTGTCTCCCCTGCTCCTTCCTCCTCAAGGGGAGGACTCCTCACACTCTTACCCTGTTCCAGTGTGGGGTCCCTCCCACAGGAGACAGTACCCTACAAACCTCTCAAACACAAGTCCTTCCCACAGGCTGCAGTTCGCCACAAATGGCTCCAGCATTGGTCTCTTCCACAGGGTTCAGTCCTGCAGGAACAGGCTACTCCAGCATGTAACCCCACGGGATCACAAGTCCTGCCAGCAAGCCTTCCCCAGCATGTGCTGCTCTCTCCACGGGTCCACAGGTCCTGCAGGAGCCTGCTCCAGTGCAGGCTTCCCAGGGGGTCACTCTCCTTCGGGCATCCAGCTGCTCCACCACGTGAACCTCCATGGGCTGCAAGGGCACAGCTGCCATGGGCACAGGCTGCAGAGCAGCCTCTGCTCGGGCACCTGGGACTCCTCCTGCCTCTCCTTATCCGCTGACCTCGGTGTCTGTTTCTCTCACATATTCTCTCTCACCCCTCTCTTCACTGGCAGCTTCTCACAGAAGCCACCCCTGTAGCCTCCCTGCTGCCAAACTCTTACCAGATAAACCCCACAAAACTCTTTTGATTTTAAACTAGTCAGCTGATACCTCTTTAGCTGTTAGGTGTTCCATTAAGCTGGATTTTATTAATGGTGTCTCAACACGTGGGAGGGTGCATTCTGTTCCAAGATCACATTTAATCGTTTATGACGTGTAAGTGGAACATCAGTGACATCCTGTGGCAGCTTACAGACAAGCTGTGGTTTGGACACCTTGAGGGATGAGTTTCACTAATTTGCCTCTGTTTTCTTATGATTTGGCTCAAGGTCTGCTTCTGGAGAGCTCAGGCACATTTTGGCAGAATCGTGTTTTCTGGCTTTAACAGTAGGTGAGCAAGCTGTTACTGCAGAATCATTTAACAAATAGTAAAGGATGAACAAGATTAATCTCAATTATCAGATACCAACTCAAAGAATAAGTCATCTCATATACAGTGTTGTGTCATCCTGGGGGATATTTTCTTAATACTTGAGCAGAATTTACCAGAACTGTCAAACAATAACGAAATTAGTTTCACAGGAGCGTGTAGGAGAAATGATGAACTATGTTAGAGCGAAAGCATTATTTGGCAATACCATTTTTGCAAAATTTTTTGTTTATTTTCTTAAGGTGACAGAACTTAGAGACTTGAATGCAGAGTGTGGTAGTGTGCTATTATTTTAATAACTAAATTTATATGTCCTTCACCAGACAATGGAGGCCATTGTAAACATTGTAAATCAGTCATTTAAATTATCTTCTAAAATAAGAAAGCCACAAAAAATATGACATTAAGCGTTCAGGTATGTACCCTGTTGTGTCTGCCTCTGGAGAAAAAATGATAATCTACCATGCAACTAAAATGCAGTTATGCTACCCTGTTTTCATAAGGAGATGTATCAGATTCAGTAATGTCCATAGTGCAGGTAGCAAGTCAGGACTATCAGATTTTCTTTCTCAATAATTTAATCTGAATATTGTCACTAGGACTTGACTTCTCTACTTTCATTATGAATTATTTTAAAATATTTCCAATTCCATAAGAGTAAGTAAAAACAAAGTGGAATGTGCCTGGTAATCAGTGGTTATTTTGCTCCTAAATTTTTCTATATTCTGCAAATAGGGAAATATAACACATTCATTGTACTATGCTCAGACACTTTATTTTCAGTTTTTATAACTACATATTTCTCACAGCAAAATCAGACATATTAAGATTAATAAAAAAATTTAAAATTTTATTTCCGTAAAGAATACCTACTGTTCTCTCGAGTCAATGCAAGTTTTTTGAAATCAGTGTAAACAAGGAGAAATCCTCTGACATCAGCATTAGATTAATGAAAATGAGACTGTTAGAATACACAAAGAATACTATTGAACTGACATAATTTTTCTTCAGGAACATTGTACCAGCTCAGCAACAATTTGCCCAACAGAAAAGATCAGGAGACATTCCCAGAGAGAGACTGTTTCTCCTCTCAGTGATGTAAAATGGCCTCCACCCATCATGCAGTGAAAATTCTCTTTCCAGGGTATCTCAATAATTCAAAGTTTTTGCTGTTGGGAGGAAAAAAGAAAAAAGATAGTCTTGCAGTGATCAAAAATGGGTAAACTAGACTATTTTTATGTTGCCAGAACCTTTAGCTGATTCTAAAATAATGTGTAAGGTACTTCATAGGTTAATAAAACGTTTAGAATAAATTGTGCTGTGTTGGCCAAAAAACCTGTTTGGCTGACATTTTTCTTACTGTGTTTGCGTGTGGCAATGATGCAAACAGTGATGTATGAGTGGGAAAAAGATCAAATTGCTGAATTGAATATAAATTAGTATCTTTTTAGATATCAGAGTATCAGAGTAGAGATAAAGAAAAAAACATGCCTTGAAAGGCAAGTAAGAGTAAGAATGAAACTCCGCAGGTTTTTTCACTCTGTTGTTCATATTGCAAAAATATGTAGAAGGCAAATCTAAGGAACCAACTATATTTTGCTAGAGAGGTTGAAGCTGATACAAAAGATGGCTGCAGCATGGAAGATAAAGTGAAAGAATGTGGCCACAAAAATGGACAGAATAGCTCTACAATATCGTAATTTTTATCTGAGCCAGCATGATAAAGGAAATAAGCCCATGAAAGTTAATTTCTGATTTCTCAAGAGAATTTATTATCAGATTTGTTCAATGTGCTGCGAAGATAAATTCTATTTTTCTGTGACAAATGACTGTTTCTGTTTATAGAAAAGGAAAATGCAGCCAGAAAAAAAAATACCGTGTTATAGCTGCATTTGACAGGCTCCTTGTTTTGCTCAGATTTATTTGAAAGAGTGAAGAAATAATGCCTGATAAATCCATATGAATATAATATTTTGTGAGGATCCAGAAGGGAAAAATAGGAAAAAAATCCAAAAAAAATCCCCAAACAACTACAAAGTATGATGCAGAGGGTGGCAGAAGTTTTTTTCAAGGAGTGAGAAGTTCATACAAATATTTACTTAAATAGTTATCTATCTGTATTTATTTCACTGAACCAAGGAAATACCTTTTTATTTTCTTGCGTGTAAAGGGAAAATCTTTGAAACACACCTGTCACATCTACTCTCCCAACTAGTTTATAGCTTTTACTAAAAATGCTTAGCATCTGATATTGTAAATTTTAGACTGTCACTGTGATTTCTCTGCTTTTTTCCCCTACCCTCTGCTGAATCAACCTATATATAGAGAAAAAAAAAAGTAATTTTGAAGGGTTCATTATCGGTACAATTTAGTTGCTCACTATACAAGAATTCAACTTCTAGAATTTGCATGTCCTATTTTGCCAGAGAGGTTGCCCAGAGATGTTGTGGACTCCCCATCCCTGGAGATGTTCAAGGCCAGGCTGGATGAGTCTCTGAGCAACTTGGTCTAGTGAAATCTGTCCCTGCCCATGGCAGGGGGGTTGGAACTAGAGGATCTTTAAGGCACCTTAAAACCAAACCATTCTGTGATTCTATAGGTTTTTTTTAGATTCCCACAGTTTTTTGGGTTCAGAGCATGACTTGCAAGATCAATTTTTTAGCATTTTGAAACATTTTTTTTCCGAAGGCATGAGTTCATTTGGACCTTGTGTCACAAGGGAAAAGGGCTGATATTGGTCATTTTTTCATAGAAAGCATTCAACATCTTTACTCGCACAGTAGAGATTAATTCCCTTCATTTTCCTAGGTGAAGACAAGCTATACCTTTACAGCTGTTATCAATGGGGGTGCCTGACTACATAGATCAAGAGCAAGTGGAAACCACATTTTAACTCCTTGCTCTTTCTTGGGGTGTATTTCTATTTTTCTGATGAGTGCTGTTAATCAATTTCTGATATGTAGATTGTCACAGCTAGAGGGGATCTTCTCCTCTGTTCCGGCAATATGAAAGCTGTGATATCAGAACCATTTTTATTCAAAGCTTGATACAATGAGGCTTAATCTAGATAAATTATTGGTGTTACCACAGCATTCTGGAAAATGTGACTGGGAGAGATGGTTTCAGCCTGAGACTCTTTCTGTTCATTGTGGTGGTTCTGCATTCATATTCATTTCTCTAGAGATACAATTTGCTGGAGACTGTGAAATTTGGCCTCATTAAATACACCTGTCATGGAATTAGCTGGAGGTGTGAAAAAACTACAAAATCCCATTTGAATCTTCCTATGCCATGTCTTAAGTAATCAAAGACAAAGCATCACACCTGGAATGCAAGAAGAACATTTTGCTTCTTGTAGATGATCTTCAGGTAGGAAAAAAAACTCTGGATGCTTAATAGCACAGTGTCATGTGATTTTTGTGTTATCCAGGTTTTACCCTTATGTTTAGATACAGGCTGTTGAAGTCATTTTGTAAGCTTGAAGTATACAGGCAAACGTGCACTTTGTAGAAATAGTGACAGATGCTCTTTGTCCTGAAAATTGGCAAATATTCCTTAAATATATAAATTCCAGCTTCTGAGATGTTGTGATCTATTTCTGTTATTTTTGAGTGACAATAGAGTCTCCCTGTAGGTAAAAGAAAATACTTTTGTTAGTGAATGGAGGTCAGAGTGAACTGGAAATCAATTATAAACCCTTTGGGAAGTCTCTTAATTTATACTTGATTGTGGCTCCTTTCTTTCAAAGATTTAAGTAGAAAATGGATTGGAGGACTTGTTTTCATTTTAATCCACCTAACTTCCATCTGTCTGTGCATATTTTTGGTGAAAGATCATTTCTTTGCACGAATCTGTAAAACTACTGCTCTGCTGTATTTCATAAGCCTGACATTTAAGAGATTATTCTACAACTTACATTCTTCCTTCTGATGTTAAGTTTTTCAAAAATAGCCTTTTAGTCTAAAAATAACCTTTTAAAAATATATTCATTAAAGATGTGTTTAATGTTAGGTGAATTATTGCCCATAGTGAATAAGCTCTTGTTCAAGAATGTAGGTGCTGAGCAAGATTTCTATGAAAGTTGTTTCTTCTGATAGCTGTAGCAAACCACATTATTGAACATTTGAAAACAAGGAGGTGTGTTCCCTACTTTTACTCATCTCCTTAATTTTTGCTAGAGAAAAGGTCCTCTTATCATACTGCCATAAGGAAAAAAAGAGAAAAACGGGTGAGAAGGAAGGGTTTATGTTGACAAAAGCACCATAGTATGTTAATGGTTTAGTGCAAAACAGATCCTGTAAGTAGCCTGTGCTAGGAAGAGAAGAGCATGAGATACTTAGGTTGGGAAGAAAGAATAGGAGAGGCTAAATGTCCCGATTCAGAAATGGAAATGAGAGACGCTGAGACTGGAGTAAGGAATCAGCAAAGGAAAAAATGTTCAGAAAGGCCAGAGTCTGGGTTAAAAGCAGCAGAAAGGTTCATTACTCCATTCAATATTCACATCCAAAACCTGTACGTAACCTGAATTTTCAGTTGTCATTTCTCTGCTCCAAGAGAGTATTTTATTGTACGGAGAAGTAGTTCCCCACATCCTTTTTATGAAAGGTTTACAGTAAATAGTCTACTACTGTAAGACCAATAAAATTTACTACTGCTATAAGTTGTTTTTATCTGATTAAGAAAGATCAGTGCAGTAGTTTTAAAAGTTACATAATATAGTGATGAAAAATAGGTGTCAATGTGGTACATGAAAGAATCTGAACTTTCAGTATAGTGTTTTGTAACATATATGACTGAAGACAAACTTCATTTAAAGAACACATCAAGACTGCAAAGTCAAACATTGGAAAGGTATGAAATGCAGAACTCAGCATGAATGTTTATTTTTCTCTCCCACTTTAATAATAATTACATATTTCCTCCTCACGTCTCTTTCTTGCCTTTACTGGTAGGAAGATTGGGTCTGATTATAATTCATAACTGCCTTTGTGAAAAGAAACTGTCCACTGAATCACACATTTATTGCAGAAAAGGTAGGCAAGAGCCCCCTCCCTTAATACTTATCAACTTTACTAATAATGAGGAGACAGAAAATATGCATGGGGGAAAAAAACGGTTTTCTGATCCAGGAAACTGTGTTCCTCCTCATTCAGGACAGCCAGTGGTACCAGGGCAGTGTTTAAGCGACTAATACATTCCAGCACTGTCTTAAGTAGTTCATTCTTTAGCACCTGGATTGGATGGAAGACACAGACTGCAATGTTTTGAGAAGGCCGTGTCAACAAACACAAGTTATGTGTCTAAAGAGTACCTGTCTGGATATCTTCCCTGATTTTAACCAACATGATTATTCAGAGACCTAGCCTAGGTTCAAAGCCTTCGTGTTCTGAGGCTGAAACCTTACCTTCCTGACCCCCTGTTATCCAGGTGAACGATGTTCCTTATTTACCTTGCCCTCTGCAAGACAGGATCCCTAAAGGCACATCTGTCAGGATCAAGTGTTTCAGAATGAGATATACACAGGCTTCCTTGTAGTTAAATGGTCCTTTGCCATGAAATATCACGGTGCAAATTTGAAATAACCCTTAAACATTTAAAATAACTTTCCCCTGCTTACCATGAGCCCCATTCTAGTCTCATCAAAGCGTGGCAAAATCTCAATGGCTTCAGCGTCATCAAGAGTAAGATCTGCATGAGGCTTTAAAAACCGTATTAGTACTATCTTACACTTACATGGCATAAAGATTCGCCAGATCCCACAGAGCTTTTCTGAATAAACCCTGGTTTTGAATACAAGTGTGAACAGGACGATATGATGATACATAACCTGCAGAGCTGAATAGAACAGAACTTTACATGGTCATGACAGTATGATGGTGCTCACAGCTTGCAATTTGCAGCAGATACTGCTACTCCAATAAAGAAGCAGTGCTTTTCTCTTCAGAGAGCACAACACCAGCACGGAACAGGAGGCTGCCACACAGTCCTCCTGCAAAATGCAGGGAGACTGCCACTGAATAAAGCTAGAAGCCACAGGTACCTCGGTAATCATGCTGTTAGCAGGCACATCGTCTCTCAGGCAGGATTACGTATCTACAGCTTCCATCAGCTCCTTAGGAACCATAGCACATTTGAACGGTCATGATTTTGTGGTGCAATATATTCGGAGAAGATGAAAATTCCTAATGCGCCGCAAAACTTCGAGGAATATGGATGTGGTGACTTCCACTGAGAGAGAGAGGTTTAGTATCTCAGCTAAAATAAAATGGTGAAAGGTAATGGAAAAATCTGATAGAGAAGGAATCTCCAAAATTTAATAGTTTTTCAGTATAAATAGAATTTTGGGGGGATTGCAGAAGGGAAGTGTAGATTTCTTAAACTTTCTAGTGTATTAACACCTCAATATTTTTTTTTTATATATTCATCACATGAAGAGATGAAATACAGTTATGCTAACCCAGCCACTTCATAAGTCTGTGTATATATATATAAATAAAAATATATGTATAAGTATATAAATATGTAAGTCACTTTTATAAGCATAATTTGCTTATACAAAGTGAATTAATGATTACTTGATGACTAATACTGCAGCCAGTATCATCAATATCTCATCAGAATATTTTACGGGCCAAATATTTTGACATGGTGTGGAATCATCAGTAAGAGACAAAATAGAAAGTACCTGGTCAAAATATTCATTTAATGACTTCAGCTTTTTACATCACCCATGAAAACACATTCAGGGCTAAAATTTCTATAGTCAGATTAGAACTTCTCCTCTGCCCTCATTTTGTTTTGTTCTGTGGCAGACTTTCCAAATCCAGTGTATGGAAGCAGAAATGGATGATTGTCTATACTGGTTACTTGGACTGGACAAGGTACAGACATAGGGATTTTGTATGGGATTAATTTAACAGATAAAACCTGTTTCAGTTACCGCTGCAGGCTCTTTTTCAGGGGGTTGTAATGACTTTGAAATGGCAGGGATTTTGGACAGAGTTTTCAAAACAAAGGATTATTTATTGATCTCTTGGAATATAATAAGCCTGAAAGATGGCTAAGTAACAAAACTGATGTATGCATTGTTTTAATTAAATTGTAGCAGAGTGGCTAATATTAAATATATTTGAGCAACAATAGTGGGACTTAGAGACGTATTTTTCTCTGCTCCTGCGCTTTCTTTTCAAGACTGACTTTCTGTTTTGAACTTTGTATAAATCCATCTCTTTCAAACATGTTTTATCTGTCTCAAGGTCTTTGCCAGATCTTTTAAGATCCTGATGAGGAATTTTAAACCTGGTCAGACTGTTTTACACAATTGATCCAGATGGGATATAAAAATCTCATGGTAAATCTTCTTGACAAGTTGGATAGCACACACTTTAAATAGTCGCTGCTAGCTTTCTGCATAATCTAATCTTCAGATTAAATTCTGGAGTTCAACATTTGCGTTCACAGAGCTAGCTGAACAGAGACATTCATCGCACTAGTTTGAATTTAAACCATCTCATAGAAAAAATAATAACAATTATTCACTCTGAGTCCTAATTGTGTTCCTCACTGGGCTGAGACATAACCCTGAAAATAGGTCTTCACAGAACACGTGTGGAGAAGACACGTTCATGTTATTGCTTTGGTGGATCTTTCTGAATCAGTTGTTTTCTGCACCAGACTGTCTAACTAATGGCACTGCAGCCTGGCTTTGCATCCTGTTTCCTTTCCTTAGGAAGCTGGGGACAATATTTCACCATAGCAGCATATTTCTGAGCCTAAGAAGGAGGCAGATACATCAGCTTTAAAGTAAGAATTACTTTGGACAAATTAAGTCTCATATCTTTATGGGTTTAGGTATCAAAATCTTATTAATGACTGAATAGTGAGACATGCAGTTCATAGATTGCCTTGAAATCACCTAAGTAAGGCAAATTATTTTTATATGCTTTTTTTGAGAGAGAATCCCTAGCATGCAAAAGCCACAACTAACAACATAGTGGTAAAGCATCAGTTAAAATTTTCCTTAGAAAAAGCCTGACAGAAACTTACCCAAAAAAACAAATATTACTGTTGGCTCAAACTTGTCCCAGAGGGTTCTGGCTAAAATAACAGAGCTGTTTAATTATTCTGAAATTGATTTATACTCAGATTTATGCAGCTGGGAATTTTGCAGGGCTCTGGACCATGACAAGCAGTTGAATTCTGAGTAATTACTTCTCTGTAGCTAGCTTTCTGAAAGAATTGGGTTAATTTCTCCTCGATCTTAAATGAATGTTTATACAAGTATAGCTAATATTTGAGATAAAATTCCCATTTTTAAAATGGAATACCAGAAAAATAAATGGTCCCAAAAATTCACATGGTAAAAAAAAGTACATTTTTAAAAAAAAACTGTGAATTTCTTGGAGAAACTAATTGCACTTTTTGTCATTTAATTAATTTTGAGTATGCTGGATACACATTGTAATTTCGGATGTAAAGTTTGCCTGGTACTATATTGATGTGTATCTTGGGAAAGGTCATAAAAAATATATCTGGATGAAGACAGTACTTGGTTAAAATGAATATATTACTTGTATATTTTGACCTATTTAAAACCTAGATCCAGAATAGATCTCAACACAGGTTTCCTGAGAGACCAAACAAAATGTGTGTAGTTAATACTCTTCTAAGTGACAGATAACCATGTAAGAATCTATGAAACAGACTTTTACAAGGAATTTTCAGACACATTCACACTTGCTGATGCACCTCGAATATCCTGAACATCCCTGGTACTTAACCTTCTAGTCTTCATTTGTTCTGTTGACTCGTGCAGTCTGAGTAGGAGGGTTAGGAGAACAAAGCTCTTTACCAGCTCTCAGAGGTGAGACATGTACCGTCCGTGCGTGTAGCTGGGTCTCTGGGTACATCACAGCCTCTGAAAGTCAGCAGTGGCACCACAGTACAAAAAAGGCTTTAAGCCATTAGAGAGCACCCAAAGGAGGGCAACAAAGATGGTCAACAAAGAAGGGCCTTGAGGGGAAGCTGGATGAGGAGTGGCTGAGGTCACTTGGTCTGTTCAGCCTGGAGGAGACTGAGGGGAGACCTCACTGCAGCGTGCAGCTTCCTCGTGAGAGGAAGAGGAGGGGCAGGCACTGATCTCTTCTCTGTGGTGACCAGTGACAGGACCTGAGAGAATGGCCTGAATTTGTGTCAGGAGAGGTTTGGTTTGGATATTACTAAAAGGTTCTTCATGCAGTGGGTGGTTGGGCATTGGAACAGGCTCCTCAGGGAAGTGGTCACAGCACCAAGCCTGACAGAGTTCAAGTATTTGGAAAATGCTCTCAGTCACGTGGTGTGACTCTTGGGATGTCCTATGCAGGACCAAGACTTGGACTTGATGAGGGTCCCTTCCAACTCAGCACATTCTGTGATTCTGTGACCTGAACCAAATCAAATTTGAGGAGTGGCTGTCCTTTATTTTTCACTGTATTACTGTAGTGAGCTATATCTTTATCCCTAAAGTTAAAACAGAAATATGTTTTCACCATATCAAGTATAAACTAAGATAGAATATTCTTGTTACATGTAACATGAGCCTACATTTTATATTAAATATGTCCAGCAATAAATTGCCGTCAAAATCCATAAAAATTAGTTTGTAATGAAGGAGCAGCTTTGATTCCATGAGTAGCTTAATTCTAAGTCTGTGCATATACTGATCAATAGTCAGTAGAGCTCTTTCTCTGTGAGCCTACACAGCCAAAACACCCAATACTTAAGTGTGTTAAATTCAACAGACACTTCAGCAGCAGTTTGCTTAAAAATACACAGGTAGAAGACAGACCAACAAAGGTCAAATGAATTCAAGCACTTCAACTGAGGAGTTAAGGACAAGGCAATAAATGTTGCTCTTCAATATGGCTGTAAAGTAAAGCAATGTAGGTAAGACGATCATCCAAAAGGGCACCCTGAGTGGATTGCTCTTATGTCAGTGTGTAGCTCATTTTCACATGAAACTACTTAGTTAACGAATAACAAAAGACCACCTACAAACTATTACAGTGTATTTAATGGATTGTATAATGCTGAAAATACCATAGTTTTGCATCCTAAATTTTGGATATAATGTCAGAGCAATGAAGAATTATAACTTGACCAGGCATACCTTAGAATACAAATGAAAAGAGATGACTTATTACAAATCCTATCAATAATACAACACTATTTCAGCCAATTTCAGGGACATCATTTTAATTAAAAATAGAGAGATCAATTGGCTATCTTGAGAAATGCACAAACTTATGGTTTGACCTGTATAATCATAACTAATTGTTTTGACAAGCCATAATGCCACCATAGGGAACATAGTATTTTTATGCCCATCACATTTAATAGATGAAGATGTATTTGGTCATTCATTTGGAGTTGTATTATTCCTTCATTTTGATTATAATTTTCCTAAGTATCATCCAAATTTGACACATACAGGCTTTGAATGTGCAGATCTGTGGTAGTGAATTCGGTTTATATAAAATTCACAGAAGGTGAATTTGGTTTCAATGCTGAACACACTACCTGAACAACCCCAGGAGACATTAACAGAGTACTTAGTAGAAGCATGGTTTGGTGAGCTGAGTAGAATCTGCCTTGTCTCTTTTCTCTCCTTTTGAATATAAAGAACAGTCTGTTCTTACAAAACTTGAAATATCTAAATCTTGGCACACTTATAGAAAAAGGAATCATTCACTGTGCATTTGCTAGAAGTAGCCCTCCTGTTATCCCTCATGTGAAATCCCTTATATCCACTCAGATATAAACACTTTGGTTTAGTCTGCATCTCTGTTTGCTAGACAGGAAAAGGGTGACAACAAAAAGAAAAAAAAGAAGGCAACAAAGCAGGTACAGAAGTCTAAAGCAAAATCTGAAATCCAGTTGAGGACCATCCTGCCTTTTCTGTTACCACTACCATTTTTTAGTAGTCCCCTACACAATCGTCCTCTTTCTCTTTTCTTTCCTTGACTGCTCCTTTAGGTATCTCTTACCCTTCTGTAGTCTCTGCTTCTCCATCCTGCCTTCTGTATCCATCTTGGTTCTTGCTCCTCTCTCATTCATTCTCATAGCCCATTTCCCTGCTCACTCCCCTCATTCCTTCCTGTTTCTTTTTTATCCCAGTCTTTCCATGCCTGCCTGGTATCACCAATCCACGCTGCCCACTCGATTTCCAACTGCTCTTTTCTGTTGCCTCTCAGTTTTCTCATTTGATTTTTTTTCCTGGACTTTTTACTTTCTTCCTCACTCTGATTTTTCATTCTCTGTTTTTTTAATTGTGTCCTTATTGCTTGTCTAACTTCTTCGTCAAGTTTCTGCCTGTTATCTTCCTTTTACCTGCTTCATCAACCCTTTTTGTTTTATTCCGTGCCCTACCATTCTCTACCAATAACTACACTGCTTGTTTTCCTCTTTTCCCTGTTATCTTCATTCTTTAGTAGAAAACATCATTGAAATATAGGGCAGATTTTATCAGCACAGTTATATTGCAGACCTGGTCCCCTCTGTTAAATAGTCATTTCGATTTCAGTGTATGTAGCCTTTTACAACTAATTCCTTTGAAGTGTGAAATCTATTGTTCTGCTAAAATACTGGAGTAAGGCATTGTGGGGGGAAAACCTATCTGTAATGAAATTTTAACTCTCTAAATCAACATCACAATGTCAGACAGGTATGTAAATAATGAGTTATTTGTACTACCTGTCACTCTACCTTATCTAGAAAATAATTCAGTAGTTGTTATACACGATTATGCCTGGTATGTATTTTGATGTGTGATAACTGTAAAACATTATCAGTGTCAGGAACTGTGCATACTCACATCGTTTTTCACTTTAATGGAGCTGAAAGTGCTGAGAACAAAGCCTCACAACTGATGCAAATCTTGTGATTAACACCAAGTGTGAAGGATGTTGCTCGTGAGAGAGACTGCCCAGCCTTGTTTCAGAGCCTTGTTTCTCTAAGCATCTGAAAATGAGAAGGAAAAAATATCTTTAGTGTTTTGGAATTGATTAGGCCTGTATCCAACTGGTTGCAGGTGTTCTTTGTGTGCATCCAAACTGAGCATTCAGAGAATGATAAGTATATTGCTGCAGTTTGCTAAATACTTGTTGTAACTACATTTTCTTTCCTTCTATTTAAAAAACCCACCCTAATCTAGACATTCTGACTCATTTTGTACGTTTGCAGAGACTAAAAGGTTCCTGCATTCTTGGAACATATGCTCAAACAGTTTTATCTTCTACCCCTAGTTTTCTTCTTTCCCATGCCCATTTGCTTACAAGAGTTGTCTACACTAGGAAGCACTAGAAAACCTCTGTTAAACAGACCACGGAAAATGATGTCACCTTTCAAACTGTGACTACATACGCAGGAAGAGATCTTTGCGTCTGCCTGTGCAAAGGATACAGGCTATCTTGGCTCATTTTGTCTTTGCACGTGAGATGAGGTAATCAGGAGAGCAGTTTGTGCTGTGGAAGGACGTGCCTGGATGAGTTCCACCTCCACTTGCTGGCACGAGCTGCAAAGCCTGCTCCACATTTCCTCTCCACACTAGCTGGATGCAGTTACTTTTCCCCATAAGAAAAAGACTGATCGGGATGTGAAGAGGTAATGCGACGTCAGGGGTGCAGATTTCTGCTAGAATTTAACAGTAATGTGAATGTTGAGTGGAATGGCAGAACAGAGTTCCCATATGTTGTCCTCTGGTGAACGTTGTATCTCTTCTCCCACTGCCCATTCTAGCTGCCCATTTAGAAATATCCAAATACCATACAGTTGACATAGAATCTCAGGAATGTCGTGTATCTTATGTCGTATATACATGCAGAATCTTGGGAATGCCATATATCCCAGGGGACCAGGATCAAGATGGAGCTGGTCCAAAATGCTCTGAGTCCCATGAGGTTTTTTATATGCACTCTATCACCAATTTATAGAGGTGAGAACTTTACACAAAGTAATTATACAGTGTTTTAAGCATCCTGATTGGATTTCTTCAATGCCACCCCACCCACTGTGCTAAAAGTGTAATCAAGCCAAAGAATCTAACATGGAAAAGGAGAATAGAGAGACAAGATATTGAAATGCTAATTCTCCTGAACAGCAGCAGAAATTACTGGCTTCAGTAAGACAATTTTAATCCACACTCCTTATTGCAAAATACACTTCTAGGCTTGTTTGTGGCTTCCACTTACAAAAGTTGAAATAGTTACTGTGCAAAAATTATTCAACAAAAAATTGTTTTTCTCTTACACTTAAACTTTCTATTGTAATGGGAATGGTGCAGGAACTTGTGCCAGCCCTCTACAGAGGTGTATTAAAATGAAATTTTCTGATATTTGAAGCATTTTTGAGATTTTGAAAACTTGATGATTCGCTTTCATATTCTTTCTCTATAGAGATAAGAATGTCATTTCAGATGAATGAAATTAGTGGCATGGCAGGTTCCCACTATCTAAGCTACCTATGGAAGAACCAGGTAGAGCAGAGATAACACATTTACAGGATGTACTAAAACACCTTTGGTTTCTTTAGTGTGAGGGTTGTTCATGAACAAACAAGAGAAATACAACTACATTTCGATGGAACTGTACAAAAAATTTATTTTTTGGAATTAGTATTTTGTTCCCCAAGGTCTAGTCTTGATTCTAGCCTGCCTTCTCTTGAGTCGGTGTGTAATCCTTTTCGTGTAGGTATGCAATCCTGCATGGCCCAGGACAGTGAGTAACTTGCAGAGTGCACAGGGTTGTTCTTCTTTCCCTTTAAGTATCTTGTGTCTCTTTTTGCCTCCAGTCCAACAAAGCTCCATGAGAATACTTCTGTAGATAACTACTGTAAGTTTGTGTGTCATTTTTAAAATTTTGACAGGATAGGCTTTTTCAAAAAAATACATGAGTCAAATCTTTTTCACACCATTTTCACACTCATGCAGCAAAATTAAACTGTCACAAAATGCTTCTCTGCTTTCTCTGCTCTGAAATGGAGAACTACATCTATTTCCCCTTTCATCTGTTGCAAAGATGCAAAATGCCCTGAGGTTCAACACAGAGATTTAAAACCATAAGGAGTTTCTTGTGAGCTCAGAAATGGTTCTTATGTGTGTGAATATATGTATGCATGTGTGTAGGTGCATCCTGTGAGAAATGAACCTGAAGGGAAAAAACTTAGCATAGGATTTTCTGGGTTAGCATCTGCTTTGCACAAAAGGGCAGCGTTATGCACCATTTCCTGTTTTACCCAGATGCCTGTACGAATTCCCATGGAACACGGTTGTGATGTCGGTCAGTTCCTTGTCAGTAAAAACCCATCACTTCACATTTTTACCTTCTTTTGCAATACTGCCCTGGTGTTTTTCAAGTGCCTTCTGCTATGCACTAGATAACACACAGCATTAAAGGCAATCATTTTGAGCTCAATGACTTCTTCCTACCGTTCTGCTCTGCTTGAGATAGGAGACAGAACTGTTTTCATATTTTTCTGACTTATTGTCAGCTGAAGTTGAAGTTATTATAGGCACTTCAGTAAATGTACAAATATCACTGCTATAGTCTCCTTGAACATGCAAAGTACCAAAACCTAGATATCCTGGGAGCACCACTTTTGTTTGTTCGTATTTAGAGTGATGAAGAATTAGGATGGTTGGCTTAAGTAACACTTATTAGGAAATATGTGTGTGAAAAGTCATCTACTGTTTTCTTCATTTATGCGGGATGAACTCTGCTTTCCGTGATGAATCATTATGTTGCTTTGCAGTTTTTTCCCCATATCTCACAGGATCCCACGCAAGCTTTAAAAAACTCCCCAAGGAAAAAAAAAAGCCAATTTAAATAACATACCCAAGGCTTATTTTCCTCCTCCATTTGCTATGAAATCCCAGCAAAAGAAGTATGTATGAGCAATTTTCTATAAATCTTATGCTAACTAGCTGTTAAACAAGAAGACGAAATTCTTAAGGATGAGAACATGCAAATACCCTAAAGAAACTACTTTTTTCTGAGCGATCTTATGAAGTTCAAGGAAACTTTCTAAAGCTCCGAAGTACTTTGAGACAGAATATCTTCTTGAAGTATCCATGCTGCTGCTAGGCAGCAATCATAAATTGCAGAAGGCATAGATTTTCAGTTCCCACACCATTTTTATGTCTGACAGAATAATTCTATCTGTTATATCTTGTTGCTACCCAAGAAGATTTACTGAGGTGAAAAGCATTGTATCCTTACTGAAAGAATACAGAATACACTTACTATATATATGTCCTATCTAAAACAGTTTATATTTTTGCAGGAGGCTTGTACAGTGTATTTTTTCCTGACTTGAGTGATAAATTTTTGAAAGTTCTCTGGAATAATGAACAGGAAAATGTATTTTCCCCACAAGGCTCTAACATTTTTTTTAGTTGGTGGTTTCAGGGTTCTATAAATGATACACATTTTTAGCAGGTATAAAGCAGTTTTGGAGACTGACTGCAAATGGCAAGCTAATCCATGCACCAAAAGAATAGGTAAAAAAATCCTACATACTTTTCCCCTAAATTTCAGTGTTGTGATATTTTGCCAGAGGGTTTGGAAACAGTCAGGACCACAAAGTCTTAGAATATTACCGGGGGAATGTGCCTTAGATAATCATAATTTTGGTGATAGAAATCTGCACCAACAAGATAAGTTTCTAGGAAAGAATTGCTTAATCCTCTTGTGCATTACAATATGCGGTGAATAAAATTATTGTTCACAGCTGTACCTACCTTTGCCTTTTTTCCTATCCCAATAAAGACTGGAACAATACATTTTGGGAGGTAAAAACTAGGACTAAGTTTTGATTAAAATGTACAGTATATATCTTGTGTTGGTGTTAAGATGAGGTGGGTAGTACAGTTAAGTGACAAATAAGAACCGTGACTTTTTTGATTAAACTGTTTTATTTGAAAAAGTGAGGTGAAATATTTCCGCACATTTTGCAACTTCTCCTACTGTCTTTTCAAAGAAAATATATTTCTCTTGTCTAGGAGCCAATCCTCTTGTGTAGCAGCTATTTAGCATAAACTAAAAATTTTAGAGAAAAGTCATTGACCAAGAAAATTAAGATTTCTTAGCTTTACCACAGTTGCCTTAACTACTAATGTAGATTTGTCACCATCCCTGGAGGTATTTAAAAGTTGTGTAGAGCTGGTTCTTAGGGACAATATAGTGGTGGACTTGCTAGTGTTGTTTATGGTTGTACTTGATGATCTCCAAGGTCTTTTCCAACCTAAGAGATCCTATGGTTATGTACAACTTATTCACAAATATTTTATTTGTTTTTCCTCCACACACACCCCCAAAAATCACTCATTTTTTTGGGCAGCATTTTCATTTTTATGCCTTCTTCAGTGCCTGCTTGCTCTCATTGCTAAAATATGTATTTTGTCATATGAAGCACAATTTTATAGGAAATACTTAAAAAAAACTAAATGCCAAAATGGTCTTGAAGGGATGACAGTTTTTCAACTAGACAAATGTGCTCTCTGTATTTTTCCATCTACCTCTCTTATGGAAAATAAGAATGTTAAATAGCAGTAAGAAAAAGGCCATATGGAATAGCCGCCTTGAGAATTACTCTTGAATAGTTTTGCCCTGATGAGGTATTTCTTCAATACATCAACAAAATGCAATTTCTCTGAGGTAGTTGCTTTTCACCAAATGCTGCATTGCAGGAAGTAATCTCTGCTTGGTTGCAGCTGAATGATTTGGGGAGTAGAATGTTAGTAGGTAGGCTACAGAATTCTCCAGAATTAATTTTTATAAATATAGTTGATAAGAAGGCAACTTTTTGGATTTCAGACACAGTCCAAGAAAAAGCATTTAAAATTTTAGATGATTAAACTATTTTTTCATATTTACTAAGCTGCTCTCTACATACATTTCTCCAACATAAATTATAGTGAGATGAAGTCAAAGATAGATCTTTACAAGCAAGTTACTGCTTGAACAATGGTTTGATGTGAAATGTTCCCTGAAAAAAATTCCTACCTGGCCTTTTAAATATCTTATATTAAAAAAATAAATAGATTTTAATACTTTTAGTAAAACTGAGGCTGCATTTTAAATGACGTCTTTTACTGTGTCCCAAAAGAACCTCTGGCTGACTGAGGTAATTAATACAGGTTTGCTCAAAGCAATCTGATGTACTACTGATGTTTTAATTTAATAATGTCTTAATTTTAGTAGCACAAACCAGAAGCAATGGTGGCTTTACTTAAAATTAATTACTTACAGTTAATCTTTTTTTGATCTCTCATGCTTTCCTTCTTCCGTATTCACACTTTTCCCCTTACTGCTCTATTGCCTTTTCCACCAAACTGATGCCAATCCTATCTCAGCCATGACCTTTGTTTCCTATTCTTCTAGCAATTCCACCTTCCTGTATGCAGCTAGAAATTCCCACACGATGTCACAAGAAGTACTTAAGAACAGTGAGGATGGTTATGAACTTTCTTGGTTTAGAGGATTAGTTTGTCAAACAAAGATGCCTGATTAGTCTGTCATATTATAGCAATGAAAAACCAATATAATATTTAATCCTTTTTTCCTATTTACTTTTTTATCTAAAATTAATGTTACTGCACACAGTATATTCAAGCCTTGCCTACTACTAAGGTCACATTACAAGACATGCAGATCTCTGGATCACATTTGCTTTTTTCAGCTATAATTTCTATGCTTGCTGTTCATTAATTCTACACCTAGTTCCTGATTTGGCAGATTTAATATTAGCCTTAATAGGTGATTTGAAATTATATTCAATTCGTTTATTGTCTTGAGATGGAGAGTCTGTGGTATAGTCAGGAGATGTAAAATCCTCTTCAGTTTGATCTTACTGTGTTATAATTTTGTTTTCAGTAACATCAAACTATTTGCCCTTGCACCTTTGACACCCCACTGGACACCTTAATCCTTATGAAAAACTGATGCAAAGTTTTCATTTCAATTCAAATCATACACCTCAATTAACTTCAGGTTCTAGGCTGTCTTTACTGAAATTATACCCCATTTCTTTTCTTCTTGTTTTCTTTAGTAAATTGACCACTTTTAGCTTCTTTCACACAGTCCAGTTGATCTTGTTCTATAGTTACTTCCACTTTTCATTTTCAGCTTTCATGGCACTCCCCTTTTTATTTTTAAAGTATACTTTTTTCCATTACAGTATATTTCACATTTGCTCTGTCTCTTCCTACATGACTTAAAGGCAAAACAAGATGTCAGTATGAGAGTCAGGAAACAATAAATATGTTTGTATATTTTCAGGTGTAGTAGGAATGTAAAACAAATAACTAAAGGATGTGCATTTTCCTGGTGCATAGTAGATGGCAAAAAGATCAAAATTATAAAAGATCACTTTTTCTTCTTTATTCTTCTTTATTCTACTCTATCTATGAATAATATATTGATGATACTTGATACCATAATGGCAGAGAAAATTCAGATGCTTTAGATCTATAAAATTTGTTCTGTTCTACAAGTAGCCTGAAAAGTATTAACACTGAGTACCATTATTATTCAGCATGTTGACACTAGGAATCTTTTACCTCCCCTAGGTCCAAATAACTTACAAACTATGTAATGAAATTAGTTAATCACTTGCCACTAAAATAAAGATAATGGAGGCACACCTGGGAATTTGTAGTATTAATGTCTGGGCTTGGATCAGGAGCGTGCTCTTGAAACACATCTCTTGATCATTCTCCCCTATTGAGCCTTGGCTCACATCTCACAGCAACCTTGGACCACATGCAGTGAACCTCTTAGGGATAAAATTAAACTGGAAGCTGTGATCTGTGAGCCCATGTAATGCACTCCAGCTACAACTGGGCATGCAATTCACTGCACGATGTCCGATAAAGCAGCTCTGGTGCACAGAGCACAGACCTCAGCTCTTCAGCTCCATTGTTCTCTTCCTACTGGTCTATATTACCAACTAAGGTAGGCAGAGCTGCTGATCCTTTGGAAATCAGAAGTAAAATGCTTATTTTAAAAAATTAACGAAGGAACCATTTTAAGGAGACTAAAATACTCAGTGTTAACCTCATGACCATATTCCTGCTCTTCCATAACGCTAAGATGTTTTCTAAGGAGTGCTATAGGGCTTTCAGATCATTACTTTAAATCTGGCTTTGTTTGAAAAAAAATGGAACTTTCTCTATTCAGTTGAACAGAGGTTGTGCAGTCTCTGCTCTCAGAAGTTTTCAAGACCTGAATGCGTAAAGAAAGCCCTGAGAAAAGTTGTCTGACCGTGTAATTCACCCTTTCTGAGCAGGAGGTTGGACTAGAGAGGTTCTGAGGTCCCTTCCAACCTGCAAGCTTAGGATTGAATCGTGATCCTGTGTACTGTGTAGGAGTAAAAAATAAAATAAAATCTCTGAAATGCAACAGCATAGAGATGATCTGGCATGCCAAGTGCTGTTAGCTTAATCTGTCGTGTGTTGTCATATCACAATGAGCCATAACATAATATGACTAAAGCAATCCAAAGGTACCTACAATTCACCTCACAAGGTGATAGATTTGATGGAAAGTATGGAGTCTGACTGGTTTTCTGCAAAGTCAAAAGTGTCTTTAAAACAGCTTCTATTCTGAATACTTTAAATACAGATTTACTGTAGCAAAGATAAACCCCTGCAAGCCTTTGTATTTGCTGCAGGATTTAAGTTGCGGCCCTCCCCAGTGTAACATCTTTTCAGTGCTGGTTTAGCTACCATGGACCTTCTGTCACCAAAATTTCTGCTATGCTATTAAGGATGTTTTCAGCCGAATGCTTTGTTCTGTCAGGAAAAAAAAGTCACTTCTCACAAAGTAAAAGGTTTCTCTTTACTCTGTGAGCAACCCATTACATAGGTTAATATTTGGGCTCCTGTTAGGAAAAAAAGCCTCACCCAATATCATTGGTTTCACAGGAATAGTTTGCCTTTAATGTTGCTGTTGAATCAGCATTGCTATGTCACCAGAGTTGCAAAGAGCAGACCCAGTACACTACCTGAAACTTACCATAAATGTGTAGTATCGAGAAATTATTTTTTTTCTTGCACTAAGTAAATGTCAAGAAGACGAGTTCACGTTCCACACTAATCTTTAAATTTGCTTTGTTTGGGGAACTGAAATCCTGAGCAACCTAGTAGAGTGTGTGTCACTGTTTGGATCTGAGGAGCAGCTGAGGACCAAGGCATGGAATCTTGACATATGGACGATTTCAGCTCACCTATAAATAGACCAGAGTGCACATACCTTCCTGCATGATAAACTCAACAGCTGCATACCAGCTGGCCAGTTACACTGTATGCTCACAGCATGGCCTCTCTCTTCTTTTCATTAAATGAATGGGAGAGACTTTGCCATTTAAAAGATGTAAAGACCTTATGCGCCTGTCCCTTACAGGCAGTGGAAATTGAATTTTCGTGCATTCTTGAATGACTAAAGGGCTAATCAAAATATTACATGGTCTTGAGTGTTTCTAGATGGTAGAATGAACTAACTGAAGTTGCCATGAGTTAAGATAACATGGAACTTACCCCAGTAAGTTTTACATCTTTTTGTGGTGGTTGATGGATGTATACATCATCTGCATATTACTACTTAGATATAATAGAGAAATTACCCAGATAGGATTATGCATGCAGTAGTCAGACTTATCTGTTTCTTCAGGAAATAGTTTTGATGATTCAGAGGATCAAAGGACCCTATATATAGGCATACTGTAACCCATTCACTCAGAGGTTTAGTCCAGAGTTTTAGCTAAAACAATTAGTGTATACATTAATTTTCTTGTATGTATGGGCAGAAGATAGTATAAGAGTCCTGGAAGTTTTCAAAGCTACTTGTGCTGAGAATTTTATTCATTATTTACTGATTCCAATATATCTATTTTAAACACCCAAAACAGGAGCTTGTAGTAATTTAACCTCCTATAACTTCTAAGTTTATAGGGAGCACCTTTCTCAGAAATTCAGACTGGACTTACCAAGAGCATGCTATACTGCATAGGTATGATGGGTGTGTGGGATATGTATGTTTTTCTTATTTATCAGAATTCCAGCAGTCGCACGCAATTCTTTGACAATCTCAGAGCACCCGCTCACCCTTTCACAAAACCAGATAGATACAAAACATTATTAGTCAGTAGCTCCTTAGTGTAATCACCAGAAATGCTAATGATTTCTTCATTCCTAGATGCCTGTAACATGCTAGGAAGACCAGCTATTTTTGTGACTTGAATGACTAAACTGACTGGATCATTAATAAAAGATAAGGTGACCATACACTCCACTTTTATTTCTCCTTCAGTTGGACATGCATTCATTTTTCAAAGAATGGCTAAGAAACAATGCATGCTTATTGATTGAGCAGACTTTATTTTAATATTTATACGCATATACTGACAGGTTCAGATAATATTATCAAGAGAAACAGATAAAAGAAAACTTGGCATTTGTTTTGCCTTTTACTGCATTGAAGAAGTTACTTAGAGAATTGCTTAAAGCATTTTTGGTTAGCCTCCACAGGACTTCAAGTGCTAGGTTAAAAATATTTTCCTAATGGTGGGCATGTGATAGAAAATTTCAGAGATAGCATAACTGATGACAAACGCATATACACATTATTATGGCAGATACAGTTACTAAGGCATAGGTGTGATTGCTTTTGCTGGTACTTCACATAGCAATCAGAAGATGTGCTGGCAAAGGATTTGGCATCCAGTATGTAAATGCCAATGCTCCTTAGATTACTGTCTAGCACTTGGTGTTTATGACGTTTTTACTGCATGTTATGGGGTGGTAGCAGAGTAGTCAAGGAAATAGGATGACCCAGGAATACCACAGTATTTTTTAAAATCTGTCTCATTTATTTATTTGTTTGTTGTTAAATTCTCTCAAAAGTGAATCCCAAGAAAACACCTAAACCTTGGCCAGTGACTGGTTATGTTTCGGTTGAAATGAAATCAGAAATGAAGGATGCTGTTAAGTCATCCAAGTGTTTTATTTAGTGAGTGGCTCCACCTGTGGTAAAATGGTGTTTCAAATGGACAGTCCCATGCTCCTGAACAGTTGGAAAATCAGAATGTGATGCAGCTTGTGGCCAAAAGAATATGCCACATTATGGGAATTTCTGCTCAAGTCCCTCATTAATTTAGAGAAACAGCTCTGTCCTGTGACGGCTGGTGACTGGGTTATGACTATGCTCTGAAATCTCAAAACCATATTAGCTCTTAGTCAGTGGCCATCCTGTTCAGATAGTACAAGGCAAAAATGGTTGTCCCACAGTTGTGCCCTCCACTGTGATGCACAGAAATATGAGACTGGAAAACGTGCAAAGCTACAGGTATGTAAAGCAGTAAAACTCCCCCAGGGTGCATAATCAATTTTTTCTCTCATCCCTGTTCTCTCTTTCAGTACTGACCAGAACAGAATGCTTTTAAATCACTCTGTCAATCTTGGCAAATACTGGAGATGGTCTGTCGATGTTAACATTGACTGGGAAAGTGTTTGATGCTTGCAATGTCATGAACACTAGATTTTTTGAGAATTTATAATCAGGAAAGATTTTTCCAAAACAGTATATTCACATTAGTGAACATAAAGTGTTCTGATTAAAGCCAGTTTAGAACAACACTGAAGAAATTTCAGAGAACCCTGAAAGCATTGGACATATTGTTGTTATGACACTGGAAGGGGAAATTTAAGTCTCCCAAATCCCTACGTTTTTGCTCATAAAACTTCCTGAATACACGCAAATCTTGATACAGAGCTACATGATTATTAACAACTTGAAGAAAACTGAAGGCCATTGCTAAAGTTTGTATTTGGAAAGCTTTAGGGGAGGAGAATTTTGCATATTCTTGAGGCAGGGTATGAGGTTTGTTCAGTAAATGTTGTATTTATTATGAAAGAGAGTGTGAGATTCTAGTCACTAAAATTCCTGAACAATGTAGAGGAAAACTGTGAAGAGGAGGGTCATTTAGGAGGACAAGAATACTACGAGACATTTGTAGAAGGTCATTGTTTGAAATATTTTCTGTAACTCTGAAAACAGGGTATTTCCCAACTTTTCCACTCCTAATGCCCATAGTTCATGAAAGCACCATATTTGCTTTGAGTTAATGAAATCTTTTAATTTCTTGTTTATTTGTGATCCCTTTTAAGTCCTTATAAGTTGTAAGATTTGCTTTACTGGAAAGTTACATCGCTTCTTGATGACTCAATGTGATAGAAAGCAACAAGGCTGACGTTCCAATTTAATTGCAAGAATCCAAAAGTCTTTGGAAAAGATACTGCTGTAACCTGTCAGAAAGACATCTTCACATTTTTTTCCTGTTACAAAACACAAACAGAAAATATCTGTGGGTGTTTAATTGGAGGAGTTCTCAGGATTTACTTTTCAGTTAAAAGCAGAACAAGGACCTCAAAGGGAACAAATAACTGCTAGGATGCCTACACAGGGATTACCAGAGTTAAGGTATTCTGAATAAATATCTTAAGAATAAATTTCCCATTTTTCAGATAAGTGTGGTTATCATATTGTCTAGTTGGCTTTTTTCCTAATGAAGGAGTTTTGGAAGGACACTCTTATTTTGACGTGGAACAAATTGTAAATCAACTCAGCTGAACTTAAGAAAACAGTTCTGTACTTCCTCTGTAACTCGTCACTGAAAAATACCCATTGCCAGAGCTGCCCCTGTGCACCCTGGCTACCGTTCAGTGCACCTTGACTCAGATGTTTCCAGCACTCCTCTTTTCCCCTTCAGCCGGCTCCTGAGATGCTGGGAGTCCCCTCCCTCCATGTTCCCTGTGCTGTAACTGGGGAGAGCAGGGCTGATGAAACCTGTTCTCTGGCTACTGGCAATCAGCCCAGCCAGTGGCTGCAATCTCAGGGGTCGTGCAGTGACTCCCCAGAAGACTGTGGCATGCCCTGATGGCAAGTGCCCAAATTTCAGTCTTTTGTAGTTGAAGCACTGAGAGTACTCAATTCAGCAACTGAGCTTTCTGAAATTTGTGGGAAACCAGGGTTGGTGGGACCTCTGGACCTGATGAAATTTGAATGTGACTGGTCAGTGGATTTAACAGGTTTGTGGATTTTTATGAAAAAAATTTCTGGGGTGTTTCTTAGCAAAATGTTTGGGATCAAGTAAGATGTTTTTGCCTATGAAGATGATTAGAGGATTGGAGCATCTCTCTTACAAGGATGGGCTGAGGGAGCTGGGCCTGTTCAGCCTCAAAAAGAGACAACTGAGAGGGGACCTCATCAATGTCCATCAGTGTCTCAAGGGAGGGTGCCAAGGATGGAGCCACGCTCTGCTCAGTGGTGCTGAGCAACAGGACAAGAGGTGATGGGCAGAAACTGATGCACAGGAAGTTCCACCTGAACATGAGGAAGAACTTCTTTACTGTGTGGGTGACCAAGCACTGGAACAGGTTGCCTGGAGAGGCTGTGGAGTCTCCCTCACTGGAGACATTCAAGAACCAACTGTGCCTTGTGCTCTGGGATGACCCTTCTTGGGCAGGGAGGCTGGATCAGACCCACTGTGGTCCCTTCCAACCTGACCCATTCTGTGATCCTGCCTCCTGTTTTATCTAACAATAAATGTGAAATGGTCACAGCTGAAGAACTGGCAAAAGAGCAGGCATGGCTCTTCACACACGTGTGCACTAACATTCAGTTTATGGGGGAAGCTTGCTGTGTTGGGAGGAGGAAAGAGGAAATAGTGTTTTCCAGTGTGTAGGCTTGTAGCATCTGAAAAGGAATAGTTTATTGTAATGGGCGATTCAATGGACCTTCTCTGGAGCAGTAGCCATGGCAACCCCTTTACACTGGACCAGTAGCTCTAAAAGCTGCAAGAGCTGAATGAATTTATATAGGATATTTGTATGCATTTGCTAAGTACATGAAGATTTCATTTCATGTTTCAAAATTAAGTTTCTGGTATTAGTATTGAAACACAGTCAATCGCATAAATATAAGGACATTATGTATTTTTAATCTGATAAATCTAGCTCTAACGCTATTTTCCCAGCAATGTATATTCTGGTATTTGTTAAGTCAGACTCTGTTATTAACTGAATCTGCATTCAATCTGTCAATCAATTGAAAAAGGAATCTGACTTGTAATTTTCTTAACTCACCTCTCTGTGTATGACTCCTTGGTAAACTGTCTCAGGATGTCACTTACTGGCAGCCACCATTCAGTATTGTCCACAACTTCTGTAATGTGAAGTCCTTACTCATCCTTATGATCCCCTGCCATATGAGAAGAAAATTACATTAGTGCTGACGCATGCAACCAACCTGCATAAAGTCTGCCTTATTCCTGATGACTAGAGCTGTCTTTAAAAAAGGAGCCCTGAAGTGAATGAACAGAAAGTAGTTTTATTTTTCCTGCTGTTGTAAATGTAGTGTGAACAAGGGACCAGAAATTTTCTGAAAGTATTAGTTCTGATAATCCATTTCTTTTACATTATCTTTCTAGTGTTTTCTGTTCTGTGCAGGAAGTAATCAGCAAAAACACTTCTGTATTTTGTTTAATACTGACAATTACCATGGAAAGAAAAAAAATTTGAGTCTATTGAAAACATCCCCATTTCACTCCAAAGACAATCCTTGAGGTAGGATTGTATTTTTATGAGACATTTTACATCTTTTATTCTCTTAGGATCAAAGAATCTTCAACACACAATAATCTTTATCATCCAAAAGTAATTTACATTTAACAGGAATATTTAATTATGTTGTTGCTTAAAAAATAAAACCCCAAATCAAATTCAGTGATTTATGCCTAATCTGCCTGAAAATTTTGCTTGTAGTTGTTCCCTATTATGAGCTAGAGAACTACCACTGTTTGAAATTCTTAGTTTCTGTTTTATTTTTTATTTTCCTAATACTCTTTAAAGGTTTCTACTGTAATCAAGAAATGGAAAACCATTGAAAATATTAATGGTGGAAACCCCTTTAGTTACAGGTAAAAAAATGGAACTTTCAGAATTCTCCATCTTGCATCTGATGTAAATATACAACGAAGTTTTTAGCTTTGGATCTTTTCTTCTATACTTATGCAATATGTCCTTTATGTTTTTATTTTACTTTCATAGAAATTCGGAGGTTTTGCCTTCAGAAAAGTGCATTCCCCACTCATGCATTCAAGCGATAGCTGCATGGAGTAGCTGATTTGGAAATGTAAGACCTCGGTTATCAGCAGAAATAAAAGGTCACCTTTTGTTTTGTGAAGCAAGATTTTGAGGGCTAAAGATTCTGTGGTGGATATCAGGCCGTGTTTCCTTGTCTGTTAGAGCTTACGTAATGTGAAATCACTTGCTTTGACTGTTCCTGACGTGTTCTGTGTGACGGCAACATTGATCGTAAAACCTTCCAGGATATACAGGAGAGGAAAATGGGCAGGGAGGCATGCAGAAAGCTTCTGCTGATTGTGCTCCTTCACCAGTCAGCATCTGTTAAAAATAATCCAGCCCAAAAAAAAGCAAACTTGAAACTGGAATCTAAGTCATAAACAAACTCATCTGTTTGTGTGTGCTCATGTGCATACCAAGTAGGGATTCTTCAGGCTTCTCCTTGAGTCTGAAAAACGCCATGAATTGGCACGCAAAGGAAGTTGACAACTAATTCTTTTAACTGATATTTGTCTTACAATAGCATAGAAGACTCCCACATAGGAATTACTGACAGATAATACAATGGAATTCCTATCCAAGTATTTTATGGACTAAGTACCAGCTTGTGGGATAGCTCCATACCACCTGAATTAGAAACTCAGCATAGAAAGCTTTGTGCTATCAAAAAAAGCATATGCATGCAGGGTCCATGGCTTTGCATGTGATAAAAGTCAAATCCATCCTCCACATGTCACACCTGGATATCAGGGCCCGACAGAAGGAGTGTCCTACAGGACCAGCAACATGGCATATTTTGAATGTTTGCTTCAAATTTGGGACTGTAACGGCTCCTGTGACCACAGTAGCTACATTTATACTGCCTTTATTTTGAATTTTTCTTGCAGGAAGCTGCAAAACAGTTTAGTGTGTATTGTGGTAATGCAAGTCACATTTTCTTAGCATCAAAATTATTTACGGATTCCTTTTTGACCTAACCTGGTTTTGGGTTTTATTGCATGCGAATGAAACATTTTGATTTGATATAAAGCATGGTAATACATTGGAGAGGCTATGCTGAATAAACTATTTTACACAGAGTTAAACCCCAGCAGGTTTAAAGCTTTTGTCACTTTGGTTTTGATAAAAAATAATTATGTATGTCTTTCTTGATTTTTCTGTCACAATGAAGAACTTAGATCTTGAATTTGCTAGCTGGACCCTTTAGTCAGACTGTGTCAAGGATTATATTTACCCCCGTGATTGAAAACTCTTTCTTTTCTGCCTTAGGGCTTCTATGCATGATTTTGACAACTTGCTCTTTATCAAACAAATTGTGTCAATCTTTAAAACTGCTGCTTTCCTTATTTATTGGCAAGGTTTGAATATCCAGTTCCAAGAGGAAAGGAAAAGCCACATAAAAGACAAATGTCAAGGCAATTTAAAACCAAAGGGTGGAGGTTTATATTTTTCAGGTCTTTACAGGCTTCACTTTGCACTCCCGTTTTGCCTTTCAGTTACAGCTCTTTGTGTTTCCTTTGGGCTGTGCTGGTGCAATATTCTCAGTGCTCCACCTCGTGTTCCATTTGTCTCGACCAAAGCAAGAGGAAATCATTACTGTGTTTCATTTGCATGTAGTCTCAAATCCATCAGATAGATAATCTCCTTATTTAGTGAGTTTTCTCACTGGTCTTCTTGCTCAGGACTTCTTGACTGCCTCATTACGAGGTTTCCAGTAAAGCTACGAGTAATATTTTTGATCCTAAAAAATCTCACTTGGTCTGGAACCCCCATGCATGGTGGTACTGCCAGCTGTGTAATTAATGACTAACTGACTGAATATTCTGTGGTCATAACTGAGGAAAATAAGTGTATAATGGTTCTTAAGTTGAGATCTTTGAGAAAGCATTGATTTATGCACTGAGCTTTCATGGATTTTACCAGAGCGTGTCCTTTTGAAGTAAGGAGGTGTTTCTGAATCAGGGTGGCTCCTGTTCCAAAACTGTTCAAGATCTGGCAGCCTGCAGGGTTGATCATATGTTGATTTATCTGTTAAAAGATAGCTTGGCTACCACAAATATTCTCAGTCACAAATGAACCATGGCTTGTGTGAGTTAATTCACTGTGTATTTCAGAGCACAAGCATTGCACAGTAAATTAGCTTGTATGGAGACCTAATCCGCCACAGACTAGCTGCTTCTGATGCCCAAACTTGTGGTTTAGGTATGCTCCTTATAAGTCCTTGACCTTCGAGCTATGCTTCAAAAGCAACTTAATGGGGAGGCATTTGTGGAAGGCCAAAATGCAGAAGAAGTGTTCTTTGAGGAAGCAGTTGGGTGTTTTTATTACTGCATCTTTTTGGTAGTGTTACTGTCTTATGAAAGATCTGAAATAACATTGCATGGTGATTGGATTTGGTTTTGTAGCTAAGAATTGATTTCCACAGATTTCAGATCACTCCTGGAATTTTAAAAAGTTGTATCAAAACATAAATAAAACTGAAATTAGTATAAGGGAGGACCGGCAGTTAAATGGTAGTAACAATTTTTCTTCATTTATTGGAGTAACTCTAAAAAGTATATAATGAATTTTATTAACATCCAGAACTAGTAACATGAAAGATCATTCTGTATATGAATGGTGATACAGTCCTTGTCTTAAAAATGCATTAACAAAAGGAATTAAGTGCAGAAGGTAGCTGTAGCAGTAGTGCAACTCTTTTGCCCTTTGCCAGATAACAATGTATGGAAACTTAAGAGACTGACTCAAAGGCAAACACTTGAAGATAGTGACACTGATAATGAAACTTTTTCAAGTCTGTATTTAAAATTGCCACTTTCCCTTTGGCATGTATCCCTCAAATTCTAAGCCTATTGAGGAGTATATTATAAACCAATAAAAACCTGTAATTCTCTTTCCTTTTTGCAGTTTTTCCCTGAACTAAATTTTTTAAAAGACTAAATATATAACTAATATATATATAATTCATAAAGACTAAAACTGATATTATATATATTAGAACTAATAAAAACTAAATATTTTTCTATTGAAGGAGAAGGGATGGGAAAGAAAAAGAAGGCATCAATGGTACTAGGTACAGTCTTAGAAAAAATTATTTTGACTACCTTTAAAGTAGCATCGAATTAGACCCCATATCTTGATGTTGATACCATGGCACAAAACATCCTTGCATCAGCAGAGTGATATCAGAAAGCTCTAGAATTTTCTTTAACCTGAATCCGTTCATGCAGTTATGTTCAGATGTTTCTTTATTTCTCTGCATGTCTGTGTGTGTGAATGTGTGTGTGTGAATGCTCATGAATGTTTCTCAGTTTTTCAATCTGGTGCCAGCCCAAAGCAAATTTTAAGAGCTAATACCTGCTCTCCTGGAAAAGAAAGCTTTTCTTTCCCCCCCCCCTAGTTCAACTGAAAAAGTCAAATCAATATACGATGAAATTCTGAAACATTTTTACATTGTTTTATTTTCTTTTGCTCTTTTCATAGTCATCATTTGGTAACCTCCTGCATTACCTAACTGCACACACTGAATCTTCTTCTCATTGTTATTTATCCCTGTTGATTTATTAGAAGGAATTCAAGGTTAGTCATTAGCAAACACTGGCCATACTTTCTTGCTGATACAGTATATAGTTTTCAGCAGTGGGAGGAAAATTCCCTGACAGAATTGTCTGCTCTTTGAATGCCGCCCATAGAGAGGCAAGAGGGAGAGAGAGATTCTCTGAACAAAAGAAGCAAATCTGCTTTGACAGCTGCCAGTGTAGCAGTGTAGACCACACCACTTCAAAGCCGTGATGCGCTCTCCCATCAGCATCACTATCGGCGCTGCTGGGCTTTCTCTGGTCACTCCGCGGGGAGAGGATAAGTACCTGAATTCTCAAGTATTTTCCATTATTCTCTCTTCCTCCGGGCTCAGGTGAAGACGTGGTGCAGAACTGATATCTGCAGTCCTCCCTCACTGGCATAGGAAGGTAAATCTGTAAGCCTGGTCTGTTAGCTAGTGATAAAGATTGTCTCTGGGCAGACAAACAAATGACAGGTCTACCACAGAAACACTCATAATGAAAACATTTTTAACCAATATAGCTGATGTCAATAATAATCTAAATTCAGCTACCTAGTAGAAAACATTATTTTTACTGTGAAATAGTTGTAATTTCTATTCTCCTCTTTTCTGTTGTGTGAGAAGAAAAAACGTTTACTGGCAATTAATTCTTTGAGTGACTCTCCCAGCCTTCATAGCTGTGTAAGGTAAGAAACTACAATGCAGGCTGCCAAAATTGTGCAGTGAGCCATGTCTACGGGCTCTTTAAGTCCTTGTAGTGAAGTTATCAAGGCAGAAGTGAAAAACAGCCTAATGTCTTCTGAACTGCAAACACTGCAGTGGGTTCACATTACGTCACTGTCATGCTCTCCATCTACTTGCTTATGAAATATAAGAGAGACACAGAGCATTTGTCTCTTTCATCAACTAACTCAGCTCTCTCAACATTGCTGGTGGCATGAAAGCAGGTTGAAAAAGAAAAAAAATGGACAGTGACTGAATTTTAACTATCTGTGTGGCTGAGTCTATTCCTGATCTTTGTCAGTCCTGAGTATTTTCCAGTATACTTTTTCCGTATTTTCAACTCCATTGTGAATAGATTGGCTATCCCAGAAAATGGAGATTGATATAGAGGGGCAAAAATAAGGGAGGGAAAGGCTCTGATTCAGAGTTGATTATTACTATGTATACATATGTAAAAGTAGGGTAAGTTTAACTGGCATATTACTCAGACTGCAGAGGGTAAAAATGACACTCATTTCTTTAGTGGCAATAGCTAAGGAAATCTGAGGTGATTTGAATTACCTTCTGTGAGATATGCTAGTAAGTAGAATAAATATTTAAAAAACCACACATCACTGCACGCAGTATAAACACAGAATCCTAGAAAATTTTGGGTTGAAAGGGACCTTTAAAGGCCATCTCTAGTCCAATGTCCCTACAAGGAGCAGAAACATGTTCAACTGGAACAGGTTGCTCAGAGCTCCATCCAGCCTGACCTTAAAGTAAATATGAACAACGTGAACAGCCCGAAATTGTCAGTTCCTGGTATCTTTCACAGTAGTGAAAGGCTGCATAGCATGTCTCCTCTGTGTGCTGCTTCAGACTCTCATGCTAGCAGAGATTCAGGTTTGTCAGTCTCCATGTATCAGCTTGCACTGGATCCACCCTTGGGTGCAGCAGTATACCCTGGCTTTGCGTGTAGGCTTGAGAATTCCTTCACCATGTTCCTCCCACCCTTCCAGTTCTAGTGTTAGTGGCAACACCTTCTGTCTCTGTACACACTAAATCGATATATGTCTCTACAACTAAGGTGCTGACAGGAAATTGTAACGGCACTTGACAGAGCCTTCCTGTGTTCCACTGCTCAGAGGTGTTACTTGGAATATGGATCATATCTGCTTTTTTGCTTGATGTTAATAATGACTTGGAAATAGATTGTCACATGTAATGTACTACAAATAAAAATGTATTTTCCAATATTCAGTATTATCCATGTTTTCTAGATCATTAACATAGGAAAAAATATTTGTTAAGGATAAAGAGAGTGATTTTCTGTAGAAAAAAGGAATATCTAAGGCAAAGCTTTTTCTTAGCTTGGTCCGTGGGGTACAGTGCTGTTTGTTTCTGTGTAAAATGGTTATGTTTGTATTGTGTTGTAAATTTGTTTTGGATTGGGTTTAATATATCACATTCAGTTTGGGGTTGTGCTGTGTGTAATAGCAAAGTGACCTGTTTGTGCAGGAACGCTGCCTGCTTATTTTAACACACCTGGGACTCTCTTAGGGCTTAAAAAGTTATTTTGTGTTTCTGAATTTATTCTTTCAAGAAAGCTAGCATTTTTCTGCACTTTGCATGCTTAGAATGTGTAGAAAGGATATTTAACGTTTAACGTGTAATGTAAAAATCATCTATTGTTAGAAGATGTCAGGATAATGTGATACAGAGTACAATGGAAACTGAAAAGGTATAGCTTGGTGCTCTTTTTTTTTCCTTGGGATTCAGGAGATGTAGATAAGCTTGGGGTTTTTTTTGTTTGGGCTTTTGTTTCTCTGTTTGTTTTCTGTTTCATATATTATCTGTATGCCTGAGCACTGCTTTTGAATCCAGGACTTGTTTTAATACCACCAAGATAAATGCAAGTGTTCATGTTACCCTAACAGGGCTTTGTGCTTAAGCTTTTTATCTGTGAGACAAAGATGTTGAATAATGGTTCACCTTGTAGGTATTATAAGGACAAATTCTCTAGCCTTTGTGAGGTAGAGGTAAATGGATAACTTCAGGTTTTGATTGTAAAGCGTTTCTTAATGTTACGTGTAATGAAAAGTTGTTTGTCTTAAACTGTGTCCTTTGGGGAAAAAATTAGTGGTAAAGAGCAGAGAGATAATCTTCATTTACATCACCTTTGTATTCAAATCCAAAGGAATCTGCAGCTACAAAATGGAACATGATTATTCATCGTGCTGTGATCAAAACATAGACTTGGGACAAGGCATACAAGACGAGCTGGCAGGGTGTATGACTAAACACAGGAACAGAGAGGGGACAGGTCTGAATTGCCTCTGCTCAGCTCTAATCAGGAGCAATCCACAATCCTTTACCAAACACAGTTACCTGTGCCACCTCTTCCTTGGGACTGCAAAGGTACAATGGATTGTTTCAGCTTCAGCAATGCCATGCAAAGCTCCCCACTGCAGACTACACTACGTGTATTTAGAGTCCGTTTCCAGCTGCGTGTTTTGATTACTATTGACTGAATCATAAACCTCACCTGGTTAGTGGCTGAGGCAGGTTTATCATGGAAAGTGGATTGTGCCCCACAGTACAGACACAAGCAAACCCTCCCTTCACCCCATCACATGTGCAATTTCTACAAATATATCTTTTTATCTTTCTAGACTTTTTACATCTTGACATACGAAGAGAGAACACCAATCTCATCTCTGAAAATTGCATGCCAAGAGAAACAGCAATACACTCTACCTCCTGTTCCTAGCCCTAGTTTGCCATGCTTATTTCAAAAGATCAAATTCATCCAGAAACCAAAATATAAATCTATTTTGTGAGGAAAACAAAACATGATCCAGTTTTCTTTCAGAGCAAAGGACAGCATGAGACTCAAGTCACAATCGCATTTTCTTATTGTTTAGAGCTCTCATTTTCACTATTTTGGTTCCTTTCTATGGTAGCAGAATGTTACTCTTCATTAATCCAAATTCTAGTTGTGGCTGTAGTACAATTAATCAGTAGCTGGAGATAAAAGTAATCGCATTTTTCTGATTTTCCTAATTCGTTAGAGCACTTTTGGCAGTTACTGTTAGCTGAGCAAGAACTGTATCCTCAAAAATTGTTCACTGGGGTATATTCCAGTTACAAAGATGCAGTTCTGGGTCATCCAGAGGGTGTGCTGAAATGAAGTAAGGGAAGCATATAAAAGTTCCTTCTGAAAAATAAAGTTACTGAACCAGAATCAGTGTGGTGTTCAGAAGAAGGTTTTTTTTAATGTCTGACTTCAATGTTTTCATGATATAACACGTCAGCTATTTTTTGTTTATTATTTCATAAAAAGAATTATTTCACAGAAATACTGAAATTAATTTTATGAGGAACCCTATTTTTTGAATTTGTAAACTTTACTGAACAGTATTGATATTAAAATTAGATAAACCCAATTTTATTAATCTAGTAAACTGTGGAGATCACCTCTCTTATTTGTGTAAAAAATTCTATTAATCTGCAGTAAGATTTTGCCATGAATTTGACGATATATAATAGGTGTATGTATCAAATATGGAAAGGGGCCTTCCAGAGAAAGGATCTATGAACTTTCTTCTCCAAAGACTTCATAATGCTGACAAAACAGGTTTTTGGTTCTTTTTGTTTGGTTGTTTTTTTTCCCTGGATCATCATTTGAAATCGATAATTTCAGAGTTAGGATTACTTGATAACTTTTAGAGCTGGATTTTGAAGAGTTCAAGATTATAGAAATCTTTCCTTTTAAGAATATAATGACAGAAGGATTTAAAAATTCCTGCAAAAGAAATTCTATACTTGTGTAAACAATTCTGACTGCTTGCTTACAAAAGGAGTAGAATCTTAGGAGAACCATGATAAACCCGCAATTCTTTCACTTAGCAGGCTATTTTTATAGCTGTAACTTGTTGCTAACTGCCTTTGAGTGGCAATGTCTTCACTTTGTGGTGCAGGAAGAAAATAATTTGCTGCAATTGAAAGGCACCTTAAAACACTGTACAAACTTCCAGCTTCACGTGTAACTGTGCATTAAACAGTTACAACAGATTTTAGTCTTTGTCCCTTGCCCATGACTTCTGAAGAAATTGTAATAATTCATGCCCAGTTTGCCATGCCATTCAGGGGAGAGCAGAACATCTGATAAATTATCTTTCTGCATCTTGCACGGATATATTCTGAATAGATGTTGCAATAAGATTAGTAGCATAATTATTGCAATCCACACAGGATGATTGCTGTACTTCCATTTTGTGTAGAATTGTCCACAATTTTCATGAATTCTTTGGAAGTGACTGAGTATAGTGTAATATTCATGAAGTAAGGCAATTTTAGTTACTACATCTGTAGTATGAAAGAGAAGTTCTTTATTTGGAGCACTGAAAACCTGGTGTTCGTGTTGGGCAAGAAGATGTTTTCTTCAAAGAAGTTTGATTTCATTCTCTATATCCTGGAGCAAATGCCTGGGATCTTGAGGTGATTCACAAAGTCTCACTCAACCTCTTGTTGAGGAAATAAATACCAATTCCAAAGCAGTGCATAAAAACTTGTAAGGAAAATGTTGAGTGAGGTATTGCACAGCTTGGAAAGCACTGAATGCAAGCACAGAATCTGGAGGACCCTAAATTTGAGTACTCATGTGAATCCTTTTATGAAAAAACACACAGTTCCTGCCACAATTTGTGGATCAGCATACCTTGCTGATCTGTATTATCTTGCCCTAAACCACAGCAAATGAAACAGATTCTAAAAATAGAATGGTTTGAAGTAATGCTCTAATGTGTAGACAAATGTCAGTTTTGCAGGCTGAAGCTCCTAGGTCTTACTTGTGATATGAATACTTGAAAAAAATAAGATGCTTGTTATAGTATCCTTTCTTGTTTCAGATCCTAAAGGTTTCTAGACAAATGATATTAGATCTACCAAAATTTTGGGCTTTCACATGGTGCAAGCCCTTTATGCATTAGTTGCATTAAAAAGGCATGGACAATAGAAAGGTATCTGAAGATACTTCATGTTAGGTTGATTACACAGGTTCTAATGCAATCACTGTTGGTTTGTCTTTGACAGAATTTTTACTAATTCTTTTTGCTGTTTCGTTTTTGCCCCATGTGGCTCTCACATTCAGATTTACTCAAAGCAGTTTTTTCTCCCCTTCATTTACAGAGTGAATTTACAGGTTTTGTAACTTGACTTCTACAAAGGCAATAACATCTGGCCATATTTATTGCCACTGTTGGCACTGTCTAGGAATTTTGGAAGCAAAACTTTATGTATGCATTCCTGTCTAACTTCTACTTTTACATAGAATCCCTTTCAGTTTGGAGGGAGGAATATTCTTGTAAAGTCTCAGGGGATCTCTGGCTCTGCTATTATCTTTGCCTCTAAATTCTTTAAAGAAATGCTACTGAACAAACTGCAATTAGTCCATACGGATGAAATACAAGCGACAGCTCCCAACAAAGATCTAGGATAAATTATAATCATGCAATGTATTTTAGCCAGTACTAATAAGGCTGTATAACTCAATAAGTATTGTAACAGGCATGGTAAGGTCAAGCCATTTCTTTATGGCCCAAAGCAGGGCAAAAATCAAACTAATACTTACATTCTCATGTTCTTCTTTTTCTACAAGACAAATGTTCTTATTTCTCATAAATAAGAACAAAAATGTTCTTTTTTTGGCAAATATCCGGTGTCCTAAAGGTACTTTTGAGAATAGCTGCCAGATTACCATATAACATAAAAAGTCAAGTTTATTTAAACTAGCAAAGCAAGTCATCACAGTAAGGAAGAATGCTTTAGAGAATATTAAAAAAGAGACAATTTTCAAAACAACCTTTATGAAAAGTTTATACTAAGAACATACTAAAACACACCTGGGTTCCCTGGATCCTGTAGAACTGATCAAGACAACTCAGAGGGATCCTAAAAAAGAATAAGATTTTTTTTTTCCTCTGGTGTAATGGATGAGATATAGAAACAAAGGAGGGAGAAGAAGCTCACAAGCCAGGAAGCTTTCCTTCTTGACAGGAGTCAGGCTGTCTGGGAGCCAGCATTCAGGCTTCTATCTTATATGCCCTGGTGTCTTGGGAATGCAAAACATGGCAAAACATGGCATTTCCTCTGTTCCTCTGTTCTTGCAGATAAGATGCTCTTCTGTGAGGAATTCCATCTCCTGTATATTTCCTGCTTGGGAGATGTGATCTGAATGTCTGCACAAAAAATAAGTACTGTAGATATCCACATGCACTGAATGCACAAGATGAACTGGAAAAATTTTTTTAACTAATCTAAGATAATGTCTGGACATTTTTGTATTTTGTCCACTAACAGAGGCTTTTAGAATCTAATGCAATGGCTTTGATTCTGTTCTCATTTGTTGTTTCTCACACTCGGCTTATGATACCCTGGGCATAGACAGGACAATCAATTAACTACATTTTTTTCTTACACACATGTAACATTGTTCAATCTTCATTTTCACTATCTCATTTTTAAGGGATGATCTATCCCTGTGGTGATTCCTTTGTCTGAAGACACCTGTGTGAGGTCATTATGGAAAACAAGTTTGCTTTCATCTGTTGAATCAAGTCCTTCTCAACCCATATTTGGTAGGAAAATCACAGAGAGAACTCAGAGCAGCAAACTATAGCAAGTGTCATTTAGTAACGAAGCCAGAAAGAAATTTCAGCAATTAAAGTCAGACGTGTAAAACACTAAAACCCTCTAGAAATTCACAGTAAAACCTCAGTGAACAACTTGGCTCTTCAATCTGCTGAAAAGCAGGCTTATATTTCACCTGTCTTTGAAAAGAAATGAAAATATTTATCTTTATTTATTTGGATATTGATGGACCTAGGGCACTGACAAAAATATCTCTTTCTCTTAGATTCTCAAAATTCATACAGATTACAGATCAGGAAGTGCATTCCCTTGGTGTGTAGATTTATGGTAGGGAAAACACATAAATGATACATTACATGGCTAATGTTTTCTTTTTTTCTTTTTTTGAAAGCACCTATTATATTTAATGTCTTTTACTTTTCATCACTCTTCTAGGTTAACATTTTTTAGAACAACCACAGTTAGACTGTTGGCATCTACATTCTAAGTTCCATGTAGCATGGGTGAACAATTTTCAGCTACTACTTAGGTATTTTTTTTTCACTTGCCAAATGGTCCTACTTTCATTTTAGTTAGCTTTTTGGCAGACAGATTTGATCAGCTATGAACCTACCATCATTACTTGTGTCAGTAATGAAAGGCTTGCCAGGGCTTTAATACCACTGATTCCTGTATTTTAGAATTTACTGGATGGCAGCTGTCCTAAAGGATGTTCCAGAATCTTGCAAGGGAATTATTTTGATTTAGCGTCTTGGCTTAGTGCAGATGATGCTTACTATGTGGGAACTGGCAGATGTGTGTGAGAAGGCATAACTTGGCTTGCCAAACAGTTTAGAGCTCTTTACTGGGTAGAGATACAGTGTGTCTGTGTTTGCCACCCAGCCTAGAAACCAGGCTAGAAACCAGATAATGCCCTTAGGAACAGTCTGTGTTCACACAAGTGGGTTTCATTCAGATAAACCTGTTGTTCACTTCAAAAACAACAGTGAATTTTTAGTATCAGTTATCACTCCTGTCTTAAATGGAATTACCAGAGGCTTTGCAGTAGGATGGATTTATTATAAGTGTTTTTATTGTTAATTTAGGATGGGGAAAACTTTCCAATTCAAAGAAGAGATAAACATCTCTCAGTGAGAATGACAAGAAAAAACCCACTTTTTCCAGAATCTGATGTTATCAAGTTAGTTTCCACATCCTTGTGTACTCTTAGGTCATGAGTTTTCTCACATTATGTGCAATTTAAGTGGCAAAGCACTTACAAGTAGTTAATATTTAAGTATATATCCTCCAGCATATATAACAACTTTGCAAGCTAGTGGGCCAGTGAGTTCCATCCAGGGGTCCCTTCCTTGTGTGCAAATACTTGGTAGTACTGCAAACTGCATTGCTGTGGAACACTATTTTGGCTGCAGTGAGCCAATTTGTAACCATCTCAGTAGTCAGTATTTTTGCCTCCACTTCTGTGATGGTTAATCCTACATTTTGGATTGGGTGCTGAGATGTTAGTCTACATGGCTTAGGCAGAGGTGAGGGAAGGGTGTTATTAGCAGTGCTGCTATCAGCTACCACATTCTAGTGCTTAGATCTGCACTATTATTTGGGCCAAATCTATCTGGAAATATGTTCAGCTTCAGCAGATGGAAGCTGAAGTGTTTTCAACTCTGCTGCACATACTTATTGTGGGAATTTCATCCTTGACCAAATATTGGTCAAAACCAGCCTAGAATTCTAGGCAAACAATAGGTCAAAAAGTTCCTATGATTTTGGGAATGGGGAGGCTGCTTTTTTCTTTTTATTAGAAGATGTAAAATTTATAACCAAATGCACATTTGGTTTTGCATTTTAGCAGCCATGCATGGTAACACTGCAATTTAATATTGCAGTCACCAAAGATTTGAAGTTGATAACCAGAAATAAACACTCTTGGGTTATATGCAGACTCCTATAAAACAAGCCATTTATACAAAGATACATTTTATTATTTCTTTAAGCATGACCATAGGAGACAAGGTGTACCTTTCAACATTCCCTATTTCTTGTATTTTTCAAACAGCTGAAGTAGGAAGCTTTTCTCTACTTCTCAAAAGAATACAAACCTCAAATTTCTGGAGTGTTCCAAGAGAAGAGTATCACAGAAACAATAGTTATTTTGTACAAATTTGTTATGTTATTACTTTAAAATTAAGTGATATTCATGCAGGAGTGACTTTTATTTTGAGATCATATAGAATAGCTGCTGCAAAAAAGTTTAATTTGGTTTCACATGTAGCATTTGGTTTTACATATAGCATTTTTTAAAATCTTCTACACTAATTGAAAGCAGTTATGAAAGTGCTTGAAAACCAAAGTGATCACTGAGCTCATAAACAGCTCTACTGTCAAAATGGTTTGAAGATACCTCACTTAATTTAACAATTAAGCTCAAGATTGAACGTACATTCTAGCCCATCATGGGTTCATGAGACATAAAATAAAATACAAGGTACACAAGTTTTCTTTTAGAGGATTTAACAGATACGTCAACTGCTGAAGGTCTGAAGTTACTGGAGGATGGAAAAAATCTGTGTTCTTGGGTTAGAAAGTCACAGTAGTACTCTTCTTTTCTTGGGTCTATATTAATGATTTGGCACTTGCAACCACTACTGTCAGCGTTCTAGCCCGCAAATTTTCTGTCAACATGCATAAGAAGAGCCCATGGAAAAGTTCATAAAGAGCTTCTCTTCCGCCAGCTGCAATGTGCCTCGGGTTAGAGAATTTTTCTTTTTATAAAAGTACATGGTGGTGGCTATAAAAACCTGGCAACTTTATGTCAGTTAGACCATTGCATTTAACAGATGCAGCATCTGCCTTCTGCCTTGGATAAGAACTTCCAATAATTGAGTTTTCTAGTTGTGTATGCCATATATTGCTTTTTTAGGAGGGGTACTTAAAGACAGTTTGTGTTTCCCAAGATGGTCCATACCATCAGATCACAGAAAACCAACTGTCAGCACTGATCATAATTCTGGTCTGGTTTGTTTTGTTGTTTTTTTTTTTTTTAAACTCTGATAAAATGTCAATAGTGATGCATATCCTGAGTAAGTTGGCTATATGAGTATATGCACCTATGCACCTATTTCTCTCAAGAATATCTTGAGAGAAAAAGATTTTCTGTCATCTGTGGCTCAGCAAAATTGTCAGAGGGTTGTGCAAAGTTGGTTACAAATTGCTCCAAAGTGAATGATATAAAGGTTGCAGAATCCAATCAGTAAATGTCAAAATCTAAGGACCAGTTTGAAATGAGATAAATAAAGTTAATTACCAGCCTCATTAATTCAGGTGATTTTAGGGGGTTGTCTCCATGGCAATGCAATTTGTGAATAATTATTATGATTAATAGATTTGATAAAAATACAATGTTTTGCCTACCTTTCATTGGCTACTGCAGTAGTGGTTGGTGCCACTCTGTGGTTTTAAATTGATCTGTGGATTAACCATCAAGCAATTAATAATTCTGTTACGTATCTATCACTTTTATTAGATTCAAGACCATTAAATGAAAACAAATGATCGTCAGTTTCAAGGGAAGAGAAGGAAGTACAAAACTTTTGCCATGGCATCCACTGAGTTTTCAAAGCACGGGCAACATTGTGACCGGGAGAACAGATATGCACATTGAGGAGGGGTGGGGTTGTGGTTGACATGGAATACGGCTGAATAAATGTCACACGGTTGATGAATCTGATGGGTTGGTTTAGGATTTTTCTAGTTACCTTGATATCCTCTTTATTCCTTTCATTACTGCCTGAAATCCTAGTTCTGGCCGTATCAAAAGCACAGGATGCTAAGTTTGTGTGCTTGTGCTTTGGGGATAAAGCTTGCTGTACTTCAGCAAGAAATCCAGTAATGATGGCCTGTCCGTGGAGACAGACGGAGTGTCTGTCTGTCATTCTGTGACCTTCTGAATGACAGCCCATTGTGCATCCTCTCTGCTAGATTCATTCCCAAGGGAAAACCCTGGCACACTCACACCCACACTATATGGAGCAAAAGAAAGGGAAGAATGGGGAAAAAGCAGTAGCCTCAAGAGTCTTGTCCCATCACTTGATTATGTGATTATTCTAGAGGGAAAAAAAAGATGTTATATGTGGTTCCACAGCCAAAATGATCCTTCTCCTCCTCCATACCATCTGCATCATCTGAGAGCCAGGCTGTTTTGAGTTAGAGAAATTTGAATTAACTATCTCAGATAGTACTTGTTTTGAGCCTTCTAAATTGTGACAAAATTTCTCACTTTAGCAGGCAAAAATGATAAAAAGAAGCACAAAAATCTGGCTTCCAAAATGTCAGAGAAAGGGAGTAAATACCCTGCTAGGATTTCAGTTGGTTGAAGTAGAAATAGTAAATTCACTGGAGTAGTCAATATTTTTCTGTAGGAATTTTTTCTCACAGCCCATGTATTTGACTCACTCAGTTCTGGCTAGTGAAAGTAAATAAGAGGATACCAAGTCATTCGCCCAGATGGAGATAATATTTATTTAATGTAGAGTAATCTTTTGTGTGAACTACTAGCAGTAGGTACCTGTATGCATGTGTTTTCCTTGTTTAAAAAAAAGAGATGGCTACACATTTTAACACATTTAATGTGTTTTTGGTATTTTGGTGGGGTTTTTTTGTGTTTTGTTTTGTTTGTTTGTTTCTTTTTGTATCTCCGGAGGTTTAAACTGGCTGGCCTGACTGTGTTGTGTTCTTTTTGGGTGTTGAGGCTGTTTACAACCTTGGGGAATCCTCTTCCTCTTTCCCTCCAAATTGCATTGCCCTTCCCCCTCCAAACACAGGCTCAATGCCAGTCATTGCATTTTTATGTATTTTTTATATTTATATATATATACACATGCACACAAAAAGATGAAGCCATGGGTCTGTGAAATGGTACTGTGAAATTTCTTCTTGATTTTTTTTTTCTGAAAAATGCCATTAAAATAAGTATTTTTAAAAGGTTTCATCTTGCTCAGTTCTAATCTCAGCAATTACATTGTGGTGGAAAATATTTTGTGGTATTATCACAGGATGAGCATTCAGACAAGAACTTCGTGCAGGTGTCCTCCTGTACTAGTGAAGGTTCATAAAGTCATGATTAGTCCGATACTACAACACACTTTTACTTTGGGGTCATATGTTGCAGAGATTGGAATATAAGGAGGAGTTGTGTTTTAAACAAAACATGAGTAGTAGCCAGCACAAGCCAAGCAGAGCATTAATGAACATAAGTGATATTTGTAATGGCAGTGGTACTCATCACTGATGAGAATCTGAAAGTAATGGTTGTTTTTCACATTACTGAATGTAAAAGGTGCTCTTAAAGCTCTGCATAGGCAATGGTAGTCCTTAAAATATCTCTGTTGAAGATGTATCTGGAAGCAGAGATATTTCTATCCATGCGGCAGTAACTATCAGGCCTAGACTGTATAGCCCAAGAAGGAAAAAAATCCTATTAAATGTTCCCTAGGAAACCTTTAGTTAGAAAATCTGTTATCTAAAGAGAAGGACTACAGTGAAGATACTAGTTTGACATAGGGCCCTCTATAATCCTCTATACAGTGGACTTCTACATATAATGGTCTGTTGTAAATAGGGGAAATGGAGCATACAGAATATTTTTTCTTTTACTAAAGTAACATCTTGAAAAAGTAAAGTTCCCTCTGCGATACTTGGAGTACTTTCATGAAAAGGTAACTAGCAGATAGGAAGATAGGTGCAAACCCTGAATGGCATAGGCCGTAGTATACACCAGAAGGCTGCTAAAGACTAACCAGAAGTCCGATGTATTCTAAAATTTTTAATAATGTGGTAAATCATCCCTAGTTTCCCTGCTAGATGCTACAATATGCTACTATCCTAATTAAGCAATTTAATACAAGAGACTAAATTTAATCACATCTGGTTCAGCTGCTAAAAATGTAACTGGTAAATGCTGTGAAGCTTTTGACAGCTGGGAAAACTAACTGTTAACAGGAGCATCTGATTCATTTCAGTCTCAGCAAAATAAAAATACTTTTTGAATATGGGAAATATTGCAATCTCATTCTGTGCCTAGAAAATTTTAATCAATGGCTAAAAATTAGGTTAACTAAAAATGTGCTAATTACCAAATGGATGCCATGTAAAAATATGGAGTGACTTTTTCTGAAAGAGAAGGTGAACTGTCGCTTCAGTTGAACACCTACAGGGTACTCAATGAAAGCTACAGCTGGAGAGCTCAGTAACATTTCTGCTGGTCTTTAATCCTTTTCTCTTGCCACTGTCTATGTTATGCTGTGATACAGATTAGCTACAAGTCAGTGTTAAGGCTGAACATTCATGTTTGTGTGTGCATGCATGGTTCAGGTACCAAGTGGACCGCACCGTTACGATGACAGTCATTGCACCACGGAACTGAAGCCCAGCGTGCAAGACAGAGGCAAAGATGCTGTAACCCTTGACATATTTTCATCTGGGTAGAGGCAGCCAAGGAAAAAAAATTGAAAGACTATTTTAACATTCACATCTCCCATCCCACACTCCTTCAAAATGTTGGGTAGAGAGCCACAGTGTTGGAAAAGTAATCTCTGAAATAGCTGAGGTATAAACCTTTGCATATAGCAAAACCTTGCAGTCCAACATTCTGATCTGTAGTGAAATAAAATATTATTTGCATTGGTACAAATATTTGTCAGTGTACAAGATGTCTATAACACTAAAAAAAGAGATAAAAGCTCATCAAATTGAGTTCTTCAGGACAAGATGGTATGATGATATCAGCATTTGACATAGTAAGCAAAAATAAAGTGCCTGTAGCACTAGCAATCCAGATACTGTGTAACAGAAATCCCAAAAATATAGCAGTATTTATAATTGAGTTTATTATATTGATTAGACAAAAACCTATAAATACATCTAAATACTGATATTTATACATACTTAACAATAATGTATTTATATTCATAATTAATTTTTATATCTAGATGAGAATACATTAATTACAATCTGTAATATGGGTAAACATCTGAAAATGAAACATGCAAAAAAAAGCTTTTGTTGAATCTAGAAACAGTAAAGTAAAGTGGAATTTAATAATCTCATAATCATGCTATTTTCCACCTATTATGTTCTCCATAATGACTGTGATGAGCACTTATGATATTCCAGTGTCCAGAAGCCAGTCTGTGTAGACTGGATTTCTCCATCATCGTTTTGTGGTTCATTAGATTTTTATATACTATAGTAGCCAATAAGGAAGCATTGGGAAGTCTTCCAGGAGTTATATCAGTGCTTCATTAGTTTTAAGGCCATCTTTCAGCCTCACGCTTACTTAAAAAAAAAAAAAAAAAAAAAAAAAAAAAAAAAAAAAAAAAAGTCCTCATTCTCTGTGGAGTAATGAAAGAAAGACCCTCTTATCTTTACAAGGTTGTAACTTTTTTTTCCAATAGTATATTCTCTTCTGAGCTAAAATGTACAGAAAATTGTGGCTGGCTGGAATTCTACACATCCAGGTTATGGGCTTAAATACAATGGGCATTCATGTAACTGACATGTTGATATGAAACTATCAAAGACAAACTTACATCCAGAAATGCGAGTGGCATTATAAAAGTCCCTATTCTTGACACACACTTAATGGTATTACAGCTTACTGAGGAAGCGTCTACAACTGAGAAAATCATTGTCTGTGAGCCCTGTGCACGCTTTCACTGGAAAGAAAATGAATGACTCTCCTTCAGCAAACTACCGTGGGGTGCATGATCCTCCCCCCTTCCCCCTGCTCTGCGCCTCCTCTACAGTTTCAATAACCTGTGAAAGGCCTTCACCTTTGTGCGAGAGCCTGGTGGTGAGGCATGCCTTGATTGCACTGGGAGCTCTTGCAAGGCTGAGGTGCCAGCAGCACTGACAGTACCAGGACAGCAGTACCTGCTGCTTGGACAGCATGGGACAGGGGAGCAGAATGGTGACAGTCATCCCCTGATAGCTTTGGAACATACCTTTTCTGCATTGGAAGGGCCCACAGTGGGTCATCTGGTTCAACCTCCCAGCTCAAGCAGGGTCATCCCAGCGAACATGGCACAGGATTGTGCCCNATAATTATGGCTGAGCAGAGTGGAATGCCTTGACTGACCAGTTACTTGAGAGTAGCTGGACAGGTCTTAGAATGAGCTCTGGGTAAATCTTTCAGACTCTTAATAGGCACTGTTTCCCCCCCAGCTCCTAAGTATGTGACAAAGTCCACTACCATTCATTAAAAGTAATTTTGAACAGAAAATAGCCATTCTGAGATCCCCTTTTCCTAGTTTTTTTCCAATGTTTTGGAACAAGAAAACCTGGACTAACTATTCCTTTCATTCTAGGGAAAATTTTGAAAAAAACCAGGCAGCAAATATAAAGGCTTTAGATATTGAGTTCTGGACTGAAATCCAGATATCAGAGTAAAAGCTCTGAAGAACAGCAGTTGCACCCAGTGCATCCCTAGCACTTTTTTGCCCTTAAAATTCACCTTAATTTTGCAAGCATAATTAAATGGTATTATCTCTCTCAAATATATAATCTTTATATTTTTGCTGAGGTTTACTTGAATTGACAATGACATAGTGCTGAAATATTTAAATAAGGGATTCAGGGTTTTGCACACATGCCTCACAGTATATTCTATCACATAAGAGAAAGATAATCATGATGATTAGGCATGTCCAGGTAGTGAATTTTTCTGATAGCTAATCAGTCAGAAATATTTCACTGTGACTTGAGTATAACTGTCAACTATAATTTCCATTTTGTTTAATGTATTTGGCTCTGAAACAGTGATGTAACCATTTCAGAAAGATGCTCTCTTTATTTAGTCAACTATGGGAATAAGTAAGGATCCTCATGGATACCAAGAGGATGTGTATCACAAAGTGCTGTAAATTCATCTTTGCATCCAGTGAAGGTAATTCTGGTGGCAGATCAAAATAACATTTTTCTGTTATTTTCTCTCAACTGAAAAGTTGTCCTCTTTACTTCACTGCAGTTCACCTCTTCGACTGAGTTTCACTTGAAAAATTGTGAAGAGCAACACACAAACCCCCAAGTTTTCACAGAAAGAGTTAGCATACGGTGTAATAGCCTTCTGCTTCTTTTAATATGGGTTCTGTCTCTCACTGCCAACATACAGTCTTACAAACCTTATTCATTCATATATGTTTTGGCTATTCTGTCAGAGAATTTTTTTCTGATGATGCTAATTAATGACCTGAATTTATCTTTCTAGCCAGCAAAGGTACACATTTTATTCCAGATGAGTTTTCACCACATCTTTTGATTTTGCTGAAAGCGCCTGTAAGATTAAAACCAAAGGTAGCATTTAATTTGTCTTTTAAAAACCACACATGGATGCCTCATGTTTTTGCTTCATGGGAGAAGACTTTACTTCCCTTTGACAGGAGGTTTGCTTGCTTATTTTGCTGTTTTCTATTCAGAAACTGACACTTAATATTGATAGTTTAGCTACTGTAATTCTGGATAATCTCTGTTTTCTTGGTGAGGTGGTTCGTATTTGGCAGGCCTGTGCATGGGTTGCCGTTGACTAGAAAATATAGTTGCTTACCTATCTCTGCTTGTCAAACAATTAATGAACATTTAATAGTGTTTTAACAGAATATAACGGGTGTGACATGTTCCATTCTCTGTATGGGAGTAATTCTAGCTACATACTCTTTAAATACGCCCAGCAGCATCATGCAAAGCAAATACACACCACACCTGAAACTGGTGTCACAATAAGTTGCCTTATGCTGCTTGACTCCTCAAACCTCAAGATGCTGCCCTTATTACTAAGCTCCTACAGTGAGATTGGTGCTCTGGAGCCTTTTAACAACCAGGCACCTGTATTCGTGTTCATGATGCCAGGCCAACTCAGAGCACAGGCAGAATTCAAGACTAAGTATCAACCTCCTCAATTCTCTGCATGCAGTGGCTTCAGACCACGCTGAAGATTTTCTTTGCCTTCTCCCAGCCCCCTTTTTACCACAGATTTTCACCCTCCTTTTTGCCTCAGCTCCCACTTCTCCTGTGTTTGTCATTAATGTAGTGGTATCTAACAAAAAATTGAAATAGAATTGAAATATTATGTATATATAATGTATGTGGGGTAACTGACACTTCAGACTATTTCCTGTGCCAAGACAATGCTACTTTTCAGGAATTCAGCCTACTTTTTGAGACTATGCTGGGATATTCCTGGTTGTCTTCTCATTCCCTGAGCAGTGTCTTCCCAATTTTCCTAGATACCTTATTTTCTTTCTGTAAGTATACAATACATGGCAAATTATATTTCTAGTATTATATGCAGACCATTATATAGCCTTATAAACAAAAATTGGCAAATTTGTAACAATTAAAGGCATTGACATTTAACATCATTAAAAACCAGGCTCCTACAAACCTCACATACCAGTTCACTTATAGACTCAGCATCTAAATAGAATAAATCAAACAAATTGCGCCACTTTTAATTTTCAGAAAACAATTTAATGTAAAATGTAGTTCAAAAAGAATGTGAGGTGCCTCTGGTTTTCTCTCTAAATGTTTTATTTTCTTATTTTCAAAGATCATGAATATGCTTTTTATTTCAAAGTAAAACTTAGGAATGTAAATTTGGCTATGTGCTGCATATCAAACAGCAAAGTAACACTTGCTAATTTCTCACATATTGGGAGATTTATTCTGTCTTCCACTGCTCTTAAGTTGCAAGCATTTGCATTACAAATGATGGACTGAAAGCACACCAAGCAAGAGTTTCTCAGAACAGAGGCCCTGCAAAATGCAGTTGTACAAAGGGAATTAATTGGCTTTTGTCGCTACTGTGTTCTACAATATGAAGACACATTGCTAGAGTGGATTGTAAGGGGCAAGGAAGTTTTTCTTCACAGGCAAAGCGTCATGCTCCTCTGACCGTAGATGACACTTTCCTTATTGATAAGATTTAATTCAGGTCTTCAGGAGGTGGCAGTTTTGCTTTAATTTTACATGAGGCATTTGAAATCACTTCCTAGAAAACACCATGGAATGGTAATTACATAGATGAGTGGAAAGAAAGTTTCTGCCTCTGTAATTGAACCAATATAGCCTTTGTCAATTTTCATGCTTTTAACTGTTTTCTTTTTAGAGCTGCAAAAGGGAGGATCATGTTTTTCAAAATGTGGCCTTGAGTTACACACATTTTGATTCAGAAATATGCTAATTTGAATTGTTCCCTGTGGTGTCATCTCTTTGTGCAATACACTGAAAGCAACAAGTGGTTTGTTTATATAGATTTTATTGTCTATATTTACAAGAAATAACGTGACAGAAAAAGCTGTAACATGTGATTGTTCCATACGGTTGGGAAGGGCCAAAAAAATTTATAGTATAAAAAGAAGGGAGGTTGCAGGGCAAAAAGTGAGATGAGGAAACACGTCTGCTTTCTTGGGATCAGTAGGTGGACTGTATCTGCCCTCCTCCACTGAAGGAATGCCTTTAGATGAGCTTTGCATATCCAATGGCATTGGAGTAGACCTGGGAATATTCATTTATGCATATGGAGCACTAATAAATGTCTGTTACTATACCTGCTCTTGCAATACATACTAGCACTCTCTAGTTAGTGCATTTATCGCGGGCAATCCTGAATCTGCTTTCCTGTTTCTTCAATAAACCACCTTATTTATGAATCTGGAGTGTGTAACTTCTTATTGAATTTAGCCAGACCAGTGTCAGATTGGTAAGATTCATGTGCAGGTTTAGGCTGGGGTAGTTAATTTTCTTCATAGTAGCTGGTTAGGGGCTGTGTTTTGGATTTGTGCTGGAAACACTGTTGATAGTATACAGATGTTTTTGGTTTTGCTGAGCAGGACTCGCACAGATCTAAAGCCCTTTCTGCTTCTTGCACTGTCCACCAGCAGGGACTTGGGGTGCACAAGATGGTGGGGGAGGACACATCTGGGACAGCTGACCCCATCTAACCAAAGGGGTATTCCATGCCGTATGGCATCATGCTCAGGATATTAAGACAGGAAAAGAAAGAAGAAGAGGGAGACATTCAGAACCATGGTGTTTGTCCTCCCCAGTAATCATTACACAATGGGAAATGGAGCATGAATTGCTTACTTTGTTTTGATTGCATGCCCAGCTTTTGCTTTACCTATTAAAACGTCTTTATCTCAACCCATGGGTTTTCCTACCAGGAAAACCTTTCCAGGTCTCTTTCCCGTCCCACTGGTGGGGGAGTGAGCGAGTGGCTGTGTGGTGCTTGTTTGCCTGCTGGGGTTAAGCCACGACACTGCACTATTTGTGAATCAGTACTTGTGCAAGTTCTTACTGAACTCAACCAGGCTGATAACATTGAATTGAGCATAATCAGAAATTAAGCCAAGCCACAGGCAGCCCTTCTCGTGTCTGGGTACAGCTGGAATGCTAAGGGGGTTCATTTTCTGCCAAAATGCAATGGCCTCAATGCAACAGCTCCCCTGGGTGCACTTTAGGAGGTCTGTTGTAACAGAGGGACTGCTGGGCTACATGAACTGCTCTGGCCCACCCTGCACAGAGGGACTGCTGACATTTCCCATCACCTAAACCTCCTTTCCTCAAGGTTTATGGCTTCAGTTATTCAGAGATTTTGATATAAAATGCAAAATGCAAAGCATTAGGAAAACTGCTTATTTGTAGTCTAAAGACTATTTCATCAGCCCAACTAGTCAAAAAACAGTCTTTGTTTAAAAAAAAAAAGAAAAAAGGTAAAAAAAAGGAACAATTCAGTATTTGGATAGGACAGGATCCAAAAGGTTCCTTTCTTGTAAATGAAGGAATCTGGTTGACAAATATGGGTAGTGTAACGAGAAATTAAATGAGTTTAAGATTCAGAAAACAGATTCAATCCTCTCAGACTGTCCACAGCCTGAAAATATCCTTGGTATTTGGTAATGAAGGGTTTGTTAAACATCTGGTGTTTCTTTTTAATATTGGTGCTCATGTTGTTATATTATGGTATCTCAGTGCTGTTTCTGACAAAATGTAGGGGGTGCAAATAGATAATAACATTGTAAGTTAATATCAATTTAATTGGAAGGTAGAGAAATAAATTGGCGAGGGAAAAAAAGCTAACATTAACTTTTCAAAATAAAAAAATGTTCAGATTGGGTTTGAATCAGGTTTGAACTTGTTCTTGTATTTTTAAAAAACAACTGTTTTCCATTTACCAGTTTTACACAAAAGGGAAAAGATTTTCTGTAGTGAAATATAGAAAATCTTCCATATTATTAATTGAATTTATAGTACATTGAAGGGAAGATGTTCTAATGAAAATAATTTATTTGCTTTGAAGCTAGTGTTCAAACTGATACTGGGAATAGATGGCAATAAACAGTGAAAACTTATCACTTTATCACTTTATTCATGAAAGAACTAATTTATCTTCGCAATTAGTAATTTCAGGGGGTGGCTGTAACTCATATATCTTAAAAATAGTTTTATTTAAATATAAATTGGTTGGAAGGAGATAAAAGTTTTTTCTCCACACTATTATATCCCTTATTCATAGTCAATATACAAAGCAAACATGGGAATTGACCCAGGGTTTTTAACATAAAAATGTCCATTTTCAGCTGCAAAAAACTGTTGTGAGTTGATCCCAGCCAGCAGCTGGGCACCCACACAGCTGTTCACTCCCCCCACACCAGCAGAAGGTGGAGACAGTAGGAAGAGCAAACTCAATAAAACTCTTGGGTCAAAATACAATCAGTTTAACAAGAGCTTTACTAAGCTCTTCCTAACAAGATTGTGGTGCTGGTCCCTGGCTGAGGACAAAAGGACTACGCTCTGAAGTTTTGTGGTAGCCATACTATCATACCTGAATTTTTAAAACTTAAAAAGTATTATAAGTGAAAAAAACAGCTCTTGATTTTAGATGTAGATTAATGACAAGTCATTTATTTTGATATTGTTTTCCATAAGGGGGCAAGAGAGAGTTTCTATTAGGCTTGTAAGGCAGCATATGAAGAGAGGGCTGGATATGAAGTATACAGTATACATGCTGCATATTGCTTGTATGCTAAGGGATCAGCTATACATTTTTCAAATAAAATGTGAAGTTAACTGACACTTCTGACATTATTTTTTTTTCCTTATCATGTACCTCATAGAACAGAGCAGCATGAGTATGCTTGAAGCAAATCTCAGCATAAGGAACAAAGACAAACATATGGAACGAAGTCTAGAACTGTAAATCAAAACTCTTCTCTCCTTCTCATGCCCCTTAAACTCTGATTCTATAAATGCTTGCCTTTTTCTCTACTTTTAAGATTATAGGCTAAAAAGAATATCACCCCACTTAAAACAGATTGCCTTACCTCCAGCAAAGATCACGATAGTAAGTGACCCACTTACTTGAGTGTTGATACAGGTCATCCTTTACAACACAGATGCTATGAGTGTGGAATTTTTTTAAGTGGAAAGGAGGGCCTGGGGTTCAAGACTTGACCCCCAGACACAGCAATTCAAACCTGGTTTTCAACACAGTCAAAGGCAACTTTGGGCTGAGACACTTCCTACCTTTGAAGTACAGCAATTCTCCAGTCTCTTGTTGGGGGACAATGAAATCCCAGATTGTGACTTCTTTTTCTAGAGCTGTTTTATGTATCAGACACGTGAATAAAATGTGTGCTTGAGCCTGGCATCAGGATTGTGTGGTTTACAGCAGTTTGGTAATCAGATGACTCATGTCAGCATTTGTTTTATTTCTAAATCTCTGTTGTTTTAGTTTAATTGTAGATCTGTTGATTTTTGGTTTTAAGGTTTCTATCCAAGACTCCGTTTCATTATAGGTCAGTTTAAAATCAACAATAAAACTCCATCTGCTGACAGGAGATGCAGGAATTTCTTTTGAAGAAGCTGTGTTCTGCCCAGGCTGCACAACAACCATCCTACTCCTGTTTGGATTTAAACCATAGTTCTCATGCTGGAATTCCTCATCAAGTGGTTTCCAAAGACAGAATGAGCTCTGTCCTCGGGAACTTACCTGGAGCATGCAAATGTACAGCAAAAAAAAGGCACGTGTTTCATCTTTGCCTGTGAAACTGAAGTTCTCCCTCTGCTCATTATCTGAACAAGAAGCTCTCATCATCTTGGGCTATTATATACTACATGCTGTTAAGCATGGAAATGCATTCTTATCTGCCTTTACTGGACACATGGAGAACAGTTTTACTTTTACATCTTGATAGAAAGCAAATGAGACTGGCTAAAAGTACACTACTGCATGCATAATTCTTGTTTTCTTTTTCATCTGTGTGCATTGTTTGGATTTTGTTGAGTGTTTTCTGCAAAAGGACTGTGGTGTTAAATGTTACCCGAGGTAAATACAGATTTGAGAAAATGCTTTAATATTGGAATATAGTTTATCTGAAAATTTCCCACATAGTTTAACACAGTTTTGTTTGTTTTTTTTTTTTTCTTAATGACTGCAGAAGCCTCCCACTCCTTATAAAATGCTTATTACATTAATTATGGGGTCTGCTAGACAACTGATTTCCCCCATATCAAAACAAAGGAAATACTTCTCAGAACATGAGACAGTTTCTGAAAATCAGTATCTGTGCATATCAGTTGCCATGCAAACTAGTACTATTGTACTCTGACAAAATCAACAAGCAATTACCTAATTAGTGTTTGTTTCTCAATATGTATGAAGCACGTGGATAGGAAGAAAACTGGCTACAAAACTCAAAACAGCATGTGCTATGTAATACAAAACAAGCTTTGAAAGGTCTACTAGTCCAGAGAAAGAAAAATGCTTTAATTCATGCCATGACTGTAACTCTTTCAGGGTTGTTTCTACACTTTTCTAGAGAAAAATTGACTATATTAATCTTTCTGTCATTAGCCCTTTATACCTTTTGTCATAATGTTATTGGGATATCAATTGTTTTCTCCATATATTTTCAGTACTTCCTTTTTAATTCTCCAAGATGGAGCTTCACTTTGTAGTATATGCTTCAGGTAATAATAAAATTAAATATACTTACATTAGATTAAATATATTAATTGAACATTATATTAAATCTATTTAAATTAGATTTTTCAATCAAATAAGATATTTAAATCTTTTTGGTAAGAATGGTATGCATTACTTACATGGAGATAACTTACTGTCAGAGAGCAACTACGTTTCTGTTCACCAGTAAAATATCTGCAGGAAAGAAGATTCCAAATTCTCCCTACACACATGGGTGATGGCTTGTAATGTCTTCTAAATTAAAGTTCTGTTGAGCCTAGGCCTAGTTTTGCATGGCCAAGAGTAATAATATATAAACACACCACCACAGTGAAATTGTGAACACAGAAATGCAATGAACATTAACAAGTAAACACTCTATGGAGTTTTTAGAAGTTTTGACTTTGTAGTGAGCAACATAGAACCATGATGGATGAACTGAATCTGATGTGCTGCCATGATAAACAAACAAACAAACAAAAAATCCAACAAAACCCCAAAACCAGAAAAGAAAATACTTACGGAAAAGTTTGGATGCAGTGACACATCTTTTAATTGATACGCATGAATTCTAGTTCCCTTTGAATCAACTGGAAGAAAAGAAAAGTTCTGGTTCCAAGAAGCATAAATTATGTATCTGCATCTTTTGAGTTGACTCTGCTGTTACTTTATAAAATGTATCTTTTAACAACTTTTTGAATTATCATTAGTGCTTTAAGAAAAACTGTAAAACTTAAAACTGAGTCTAACTTTGGATCCCATTAAAAACCGTATCTTTCTGCCTGAACCCTATTTCCTAGAAAATGTAAGAGTTAGCACTCTTCCCCGCAATTCTGCAGGGTGGGTAATAGCTCTGCTCCTGCATCACCTTTCTCGTGACCTGCTGTGCACAATACCTGCCACATCATTAATCTTAAGAACTTTTTGGGACCTGGATTCTGGAGCAGGCTCCCCTCTAAGAAGCCTTCCCGTGGTGAGTAAATAAGTTAAAAGATCTCAGTGTATTCCAACAGGTTTTTGACTTGGGGAGGAAAGGAAAGGTTGAAGAAAATGTTTCCTCAAAAGCAATAACTCACATCCTTTCTCACATCTTAGTAATTTCTAATGATTGGAATGAAGAGGAAAATGGACTTGTATATAGTGAGGATATTTTTTGTGTTCTCTGCATGAATTTTTTTGTGTTCTCTGCATGAATTATTAACTAAAATGGTATTTCTAAGAATACCAACAACATTGCCACAATCACAATAATAATGCCTTATCAAAGAAGCTACAAAATTGGACATTGAAATATTTATTTGAGGATAGTTGCTCTAGCTTTCAAAGACTTGAATGTAAACCAATTCAAGTATCTGAAAAATTCAACATCCTCCCAGTGGTCTTCAATAAAATTCAGGTGTTGTAGACCAAGAAATTGAAGAATGAAGATGCTGCCCACATAATCTTTATTCCATTCTGTTTGAGAATTGCTTTCTGTGTCCAGAACTACGACAGTCTCCCAATCTTTGATCTACAGAGACAAAAAATTATTTGAAAGAGTAAAATACAATAGCCATCCCCCAAAATGGGTCTGTTCACCCTTTTCTACCACAAACTTTTGCTTACCCCTCAAACCCTAAGGACTTTCACCACCGCTGGAACACCATGTGCCATTGAACAACCTTTCTCTCAGCCTCTGAGGTTATCTGTTTCCATGTAGGAATGGAAATGGTTTGGGGATTGATGTGCTCTACTTAAGAAGTTGGTTTTGGTTGATTTGTTTATTTTTAATGAGCTGTATAAGCCGGCAAAGCTGGATATTGCAGCACACTAATTTTTCTGAGGCTTTTGACTTCCTCTTTGAACTGTGTATTGAAATAATATGTATTTGTAGTGGTTAACAGTGGGACTGTGAGAAAGAACACCACAAAGCTTCTTTTCTAAAATCTGGACTCTTCTTATGTGATATGTACATTACCCAGAAGACGCTGTCTGTCTGCATATAATTAGACCTGAAATCAGGAAGAGAAATTTTCTTTTTTTTTTGTCAGCCACGTACCTAAATCTTAATAAGGCACTAGATCTCTTGGGGACTTAGTGAACAAACGTTTCTCCTGGGTACAAACACCCTCCCAGCTTTAGCTTTGTTTTCAGGACTTCGGGGAGAAGGAAGGCTGCAAAATATCAGGGATCTATGTTAACTATTTTAAATGACAACAAACAGTTACTAACTTATTCCTGAAAACCCTAAGGTAATGATAATAGCAATTATGGAGTCATTAAGAGCATCAGAAGTGACAGCTACAGCAAAATTGTCTGGAAAGCTAACCTGTTTTTAACTAGGTAATGTAGGTTAGTACATGCTTATCCCTATAAGCAAAGCCTGATATATGAATGTTGGTTTGTGGGTATTTGAAGCCACAGATGCCGTATTTAGACTTTGTGAAATAACTGCTCTGTTGGTTCATTCTGTGTAAAATAAAGATGCATTTCATCTGTCTTAATAACCAGCTCAACTCACTTAGGGCTTTTGTTTTGATTTATAGGGTGATACTATAGCATTTGTTCTTTAGCATGAGTATATGTAGTTTCCTAGAGTTACTTGTGTGAGTGATATTACAGCAATCAAAACAATGAATGTGTGGCAGGTTCACTCCAGATAAATTGTTATTATAGATTTTTTTTATAGGTTTTGTTGTGGTTTGAAAATTATTGTCTTCCACTGCCTAAACAGTGGATGAGTCTTGTCAAGTGTGGGAAGAAAACTGATCTATATACATTAACGCTCACTACAGGCAGACCTAAATGAAAATACACATCTGAGCATATTTAAATGAGTTATTGACTGACCTTTATTTTCTGTATCTTGCAAACTTCAGCAGGGAGTTTTTTTCATGTAGTATTGTGTTGTCAGGCTTGGTTACATTTTCACTAGCAGGTAAAGATGGATGCCATACTTTTTCAATTAAGGATTGAACCTCAATAATCTTTAATCAATTCAGAATAAACTGATGAGTTGATTTTCCAAGACACACATTCATAGAATATCCTGAATCGGAAGGGATCCAAAAGACCATCGAGTCCAGCTCCTGGCCCAGGACATGCAATATCTTAATAATTATATCTAAAATAATCATAGTAACATGAAGCAAAAAGTGATTCCTGCTATATCTTTCAATTCTGGAATTGTGGGCAAGTCAGATCTATGAATTCTGGGTGATTAGGCTATTAGGCTTCAATAAGTTTTATAAGTTATTAGGCTTCAATTATTACCTTTCTTAAAATGAAATGAGAACAAGGCATAAAGGAAAATATTACTTAATATTATCTCATCAGCAAGACACATATACAAGAAAGAGTGAAGGGGTTTATGCTGCCAAAAAGACCCTTTTAATTAAGGAAAACAAATCTAATGAGAATCCAGTGATTTCAAGTATTCAACCATAATGAAATGCAGTAAAAGAGACAAATTGCCTCATGTAGATCTAATAGTACTATAGCCAAGAGAAAGGAAAACATCACAAACTGTGAATGCAGTAGTAGCATTCAACAGTTCAAATAAGAACAGCCCACTGCCAGAGTAGTTAAACTATCTACTTTATGGGATATTTATGCATCTTCCTCTCAAGTACAAATGTGAAAACTAGAAACCAACCAATCGAACTACACCAGAGGTGTGTAGCCCATCTGTTCACAGGACAGTAAATCAAAATTAAACAAAGTTCAGTGGCCAGAGTTATACAGTGGGATTGCTCTTCCACATCTGAATGAATGGGAAACTGGAGTGTCCAAATAGTCTTAATCCTGATAATGTAACTGCCTGAGAGAACAAGGTAGATGTGACATTTGCAGATGAAATTTGGGCATGCAAGCGTTTAGCAGCTCCAGCATAACGACAGCCTATAAAGAGTTATGAAGGTCCTGTAGAGCATTAATTTACTGTTTCAACAAAAGAGCTGCTGTTGATGAATTCTTGAATGAGATGTGGTTGAAAAATGCACTTTTTATAGTGACTGAAAATGCTTGCTCTGATTTAATATGAAGAATGAAACCAATAGAGCTGCTGCGGTAGTCTACAGTTAAACATTAGAGAATAGAAAAGCTGCCATATCTTTGATAGTTAGGGCATGGGGCAGTGCCTTCTTGGAGGAGATATCCTCCTTCTCCATGCATGGATGGCTACATGGTGGCCAAGGGCTGTCTGGAATGATGACCCAGGTGTCTTGCAGGAGTGCAGGTATGACTGTAAATCATTCTCTCTTACTCCATGAATAGTGGAGTCCAGAGCCTGCTGAGCTCTTCTGCATAGCAGTGTATTGCGCACCAGGAACTCCCCTTGAGCAGGAATGACTTTCAAAAGTACTCCGTGAGGCTGAGGGATGCCTTGCTGCAACAGATTCTTGCTAAGTGATTAATAGCATGCTAAACTTTGACATCTTAGCTAAGTGATATAAAGGATCAATCGTGCTTATATAATCCTTTAGTCATAAACCACTGACCAAGCATGGGTCAGTGGATCCATCCGCACCTAGACTCCTCCCTAAGAAGGAGTTTAGAACTCAAGGGGGTCCTTTCTGAACCTCATGACTCAACAGAAGGGTCTCAATTTTGTCTGACCCTGTCCTCTATGCAGTAAATAACCAAGCTTGCTATTGAATCTTGTTAAAACACTGCCACATTTACCACTGAGCTTTGTTAACTCTATGTTTTACATCAGTGCATTCAGAAATCTTGATAATTAAAACTCTCTACTCATACAAAAAATAATACGACTGAATAGACAATACACTTCCACCCGTTGCATTAATTGAAGCCACTTTTCTGAATCATAGTTTAACTCTTCCCATTAAGCTGCTTAATATGATGTAGAGAACTAAAAACCCCATGGGCAAAAATCAGTACAGTATACAGTATACTAGGTATCTACCTTATCAAGAAACCAAGGCAGGAAAACACTTATTAGTAGCTTTGGTAATGCCTAACTTACCCTTTCTATTAGATCATAAGTGCTTCTCAAGAACAATACATTCATCCTGGATTGTCATGATAACTACTTTTTTTTCAGTTCTGTAAAGTCTGTTCATTTTTATTTGCTGTTCGAATTAGGATTTCTTTGTGAAGATAATGTATATTAGGAACTGTATCACGGAGTGAAAGTTCACAAGATGGAAAACAGTACAAGTACCAAAGTGTGCTTATCTCATAGCATTGTTTTGCTCAGTCTCTCTCTCTCTTTTTTTTTTTTTTTAATTTTATTACTAATTTTTGGTGGTAGGATGCTTTTTTATTCTTTTTTGTTGAAATGTTCAGTGTTTTCATAGAATTGGTCATCTTGAGCAAGCTACCAAAACACCATTACATTTGCAATCCAGGAATAAAAGCTCAGAGAAGAGAACACTTGGTGTAATATTCGTAATATGAATTCTGGTATGAGAGCAGAGAACAAACTGGCAGCAGGAACAGCCCGAGGGATAAGGAGGTCTCATGCCTTCTTAAACATGAGTAACAGATATTCCACACACTTGTTAGTGGGGAACAAGCGCAACATATTCACATCATGTGTAGAACATGAAGATATGCAGGTCTGAATTAAAATCCTGCGAGAGGCAACTTTAAGTGCAGTGCTTATAGGCACGGTATTACAAGGTTAAAAGAGGAGGGCAGCTAGCAGGAGACATGATATTTCACACTCATGATTCTAAATTACCAAGACAGTTTCCCTGTTAGAAAATCCTTACATATGTGGGTTTATGTGTGCTGTGTTTCAGTAGTACATTAATATTCATACTGTATCTTTTTATTGAAATGCTATTCAAATTGCTAATAAGGACACTTCAACAGGTAACACCTTCACCCATAGAACTACATAAGTACAGATTTTATATTAGCACAACAAAGATGACTCAGTCCTCTTCAGAGCAGTCCTTGCATTGCTACACACAGTTATATTTCCTTACAGACAGATATCCTCTAGTCCTCAGTTTGAAGTGATTTATTCTACAACAAACCAATGTTTTTTGCATTTTGGCCCTTAGGCTCTCAGCAGACATTTGTAGAATGAGGAAAAACAAATGTCTGGGTTATACAAAGTTAATAAAACCAGATGCTATTAAGAGCTCACTATCAGTATTCCATGCACCAACATAAGCACTGGTTTATGTTGTTTCAAGAAGAAGGAAAAGGAAGGAGCTAGTGTTAGGATGAAATGGAAAAAAATGCATAAATTTAGAAGGTTTATTTATGAAAAAGGTGATAAATTAATTCTTTGAATTAAAAATACTTTGTGTAGAGGTATCTCTCTTCCAAGAAGTATTGTGAAGAAACCCATCAATCCTTCACAGGCACGGGGCTATGATGGTGGTCACATACACGAGGACATCACTTGGATAATTTATTAAAGTAAAACTGGATCATTAATGATCAGTAATCAAGGTCAAAGTGAGAAACCAGGGTTACGCCTTAATATTATCATCCAAGTAATTGGACATTCCCTGTTAACACGGTTAGTTCAGGCACTGGGCAATATGCTTTTCTGTTGTTGAATGTATAGCAGGAAACATGACATGAATTTGGTGGAGTTCTCAACTTGGCAGAGTTTTCACTCAGAGGAGGGAAAAGAACAAGGAAAGCAGCCTCTGTCTTTCCCCTGTTGAACCTCTATGGCCCCTCTTCGTGATGTGCAATAGCTCTACCTTTCTGCCTTCTCTCTCACCTCCTTCTTCTGAATACACATAAACTCATGCTTTAAAGACCTAGCAGCACGACAAACAGCAGGCTACAGGAGCAATCCAGTAAAGTTGGAATAAGTGGCTGGCTTCTAGATTGAGGGTTTTTGGTTTAATAAACACCTTTTTTTCTGGTCTTGAGGATGTGTATTTCTAGCACTGTTTCACTGCGCTTAGCTTTTACCCAAAGTCCAGTGAGACCTTCAACGTGAACAAATTACGCATTTTTTATTTTGTCTTGAGGAAAATCCTCAATGCAAAAGTAATTACAATGGAAATCAGACTTTATTTTTCTAAAAGCACAAATTGAGAAGCAATGAAAATGATGATGTGGCATAGTTGTTGTAGATTCACTAAATGTCAGGAACACTTTTTCTCTCTTTTTACCTGTTACCTCTGTGACTAACATGCTTGTCCAATCTAAATCTTAAACTTCAATTCCTTTTTCTGCCTAAAGGGATTAAAGGTTGTGTTTCTTATTTTAGCCTAACTACCAGGGTGTGAAAGCACTAGCTTAGTCCTTCCCACTTTGAGACATTCTCCTGCAAAGTAGACTTGGTTACCAAGATATTTTCAACTTACTGAAACAAGGAAAAATGGAAATCAAGAGAACTCTAAATCTTTGCCTGTGGGGTAACTGCTTCACTCTCATGTGTTTTGTAGCTGGCTTGAGTTGGTGTTGCCATATCTCTGTTGGAGTGTTTCCCCTTGTCCTAGGTTGAGCATGAACCAATGGTGGGGGTTGGACACGCCTCCAGATCCCATATTTAAAACAAAGCAAGGCACCCAAAGCTCTCTCTCACTTCCGGCTTTCAAGCAGGTAACTGAGGAGCCCGCGCGGTCCGGCAGGGCCGGGCCCGGCCCGGCCAGGGCAGCCCGGCTCAGCTGGGATGGCCCGGCCCGGCCCGGCCNGTTTCAAGAAGAAGGAAAAGGAAGGAGCTAGTGTTAGGATGAAATGGAAAAAAATGCATAAATTTAGAAGGTTTATTTATGAAAAAGGTGATAAATTAATTCTTTGAATTAAAAATACTTTGTGTAGAGGTATCTCTCTTCCAAGAAGTATTGTGAAGAAACCCATCAATCCTTCACAGGCACGGGGCTATGATGGTGGTCACATACACGAGGACATCACTTGGATAATTTATTAAAGTAAAACTGGATCATTAATGATCAGTAATCAAGGTCAAAGTGAGAAACCAGGGTTACGCCTTAATATTATCATCCAAGTAATTGGACATTCCCTGTTAACACGGTTAATTCAGGCACTGGGCAATATGCTTTTCTGTTGTTGAATGTATAGCAGGAAACATGACATGAATTTGGTGGAGTTCTCAACTTGGCAGAGTTTTCACTCAGAGGAGGGAAAAGAACAAGGAAAGCAGCCTCTGTCTTTCCCCTGTTGAACCTCTATGGCCTCTCTTCGTGATGTGCAATAGCTCTACCTTTCTGCCTTCTCTCTCACCTCCTTCTTCTGAATACACATAAACTCATGCTTTAAAGACCTAGCAGCACGACAAACAGCAGGCTACAGGAGCAATCCAGTAAAGTTGGAATAAGTGGCTGGCTTCTAGATTGAGGGTTTTTGGTTTAATAAACACCTTTCTTTCTGGTCTTGAGGATGTGTATTTCTAGCACTGTTTCACTGCGCTTAGCTTTTACCCAAAGTCCAGTGAGACCTTCAACGTGAACAAATTACGCATTTTTTATTTTGTCTTCAGGAAAATCCTCAATGCAGAAGTAATTACAATGGAAATGAGACTTTATTTTTCTAAAAGCACAAATTGAAAAGTAATGAAAATGATGACGTGGCATAGTTGTTGTAGATTCACTAAATGTCAGGAACACTTTTTCTCTCTTTTTACCTGTTACCTCTGTGACTAACATGCTTGTCCAATCTAAATCTTAAACTTCAATTCCTTTTTCTGCCTAAAGGGATTAAAGGTTGTGTTTCTTATTTTAGCCTAACTACCAGGGTGTGAAAGCACTAGCTTAGTCCTTCCCACTTTGAGACATTCTCCTGCAAAGTAGACTTGGTTACCAAGATATTTTCAACTTACTGAAACAAGGAAAAATGGAAATCAAGAGAACTCTAAATCTTTGCCTGTGGGGTAACTGCTTCACTCTCATGTGTTTTGTAGCTGGCTTGAGTTGGTGTTGCCATATCTCTGTTGGAGGGTTTCCCCTTCATTTTCTCTCCTCCAGACAGAGCTGAACTCCTGCTACTCCTGTGAGGACACCAATGATTGGTGACAGCTGGAAAAGAGGGTGTACATGTAAATTTATAAAATGTCTAGATTTGTTGACAGTCTAATAAGTAAATTGATCTTGCTCACCACATCGGTTAAATATTTATTAATGCTTATACTGGGAGGCATGGGAATACCTGAAAGAAAAGAAGAGTCACTTTTGGTCAGCACATCTTACTGAGGTGCGAACTGGCAGTGTACAACATACTGTCAGTATGGCAACAGCTCTCACCATGACATTTGTTATTTTCGCACCATGAAGCTTGTTATTTTTTAATAGAAGAATGGTATTGTTGCTGTCTTTCATTTCATGGATCAAGCCTGCAAAATCTGACTCAAATTCATTACTATCTTTGGGAACGCTAATGTCATATTGTTACGTAAATTTGAATTTTATTACAAAAATTATAATTAAGTACTCATTGTAACTTTTCCTACTTTAATTCCCTTTCTAATTGTATATTTTGCCTTAAATAATGTGCATACCATGATTTATTCTTTCTTCTCTTTTGCTTGCCATGTCTTCCATGTTAAATGTGGTTTTATGTATTTGTTTTTAAGCCGAAAATTTGACAAAGAATTTTTGTGACATGTAGCTGTAGATGTTTGTTGCTCACATAGAAAAGGTTTGTAAATACAATATTAACTTTTGACATTTGAAAGGATTAAACCAGAAAAGTTTACTCTTGTATTTAAATTCTATGGTTCTGAACTCATCAAGCTGCTTTCAGGACCTTCTTCAGCACAAACTCTTCCTCAACTTTAATATCTCTTTAAAACTCTAAATATATTGGCTGCAAATAGACCACATACTGATGTCCAAAGAAAAAAATCCAGGCATGGTAAGCAAAGAACTCAGACATGCCTGGTCATAATAAATTACTCTGGTGTGTGGTTCTTGGTTGTGTTAGTCATATGGATCACAGCAGCTGTAGTTACAGATGTGAAGGAATCCAGAAATTTTGCTAGAGAAAGCTGCAGCGCCCTGTAAACAAGCATTTCTACTGGTGTTAAGTGATGCAGTAGCAGCAATTGTAAGCTGCTCGCCTTTCCCACTGACGGACTGATGCTCTGTTCTCCTGAGGCATTCGCTCTGAAGAAATTGCTCTGCAATGGCAAACTGAGCTCATCTTTTTATATTAACTTCTCTGAATTAATTGCCTACTATGCATCTCCTCTTTTGGTGACATTTTTTTTCCAGTTAAACATTACTGTTCAAATGTCAGCCTGCCCCTTGGTTTTTGTTGGTAGCAGCCTCATTATTCACTCAGTACCAATCACCCGTGTAAGTTTGAGGTGTTTTTTGTCTTTCAAATTTCGTGTTCCACGGGACTCATGAGATCAGTAGCCTTTACTAGACCCTGGTGATTAGTCCACTTACAAAGAGCAATGAGCAAAGGTTTCATACTACTGCCCCTGCCTGGGACTTCAGGATCCCAGGTGGGTGGAAGACTTGTGGAAGGAGGGTCTTCATTCCTGCATGTGTGTTCTTACTGATACAGTTTTATGAAAAATCATTCTGCAGATAACAAGGAACAACTTAACACCCAAATACTTTCTTTGGAAGGGAGGAAGGGATGTATTTTGATGCAGTGAATAGTCATGAAAGTGTTTTGAAAGGGTGAGGCAAAGCAGCAATAATTGAGGCTGCTGTAGCTCCATTTTCAATTTTATTTTAGGGTAAAGAAATTGCTGTTAGAAGCCTGAATAGCTGAAATCTCAATAAGAAAAAAAAGATGAATAAGGCAAGATAAAAATTGCAACAATGAGTGAATGTACCTGTGTATAGCTGAGAATGAAGAGAATTTTTAAACTAGTGCCAGAAGGTGAGAGAATTTTGAGCAGCTTTATCTCTTTTTAATTATTTATCAGAAAAGGAGAAGAAATATGTAACGAGCAGGTAAAACTTTAGAAAACCTCTCATGTTTTGATCTTCAGGTCATACACCATGACCCAGAAAAAAAGAAAAAATAGTTTAATCTGCTTGAGTGAGCTCCATAATACAGAGGTATCTGCTTAATGTTTTTATCATGGTGAAGGTGATGCTTGTTTAGACACTTGCCCTTATGGAAAGACTTGATGGTCTTCAATCTTCACAGCGGACCTGTCTGGAGAAGCCTGAGGCTTGTACTACCACTCCTTCCACACTGCAGCTCAGACTGACATTTTCTTTAATTTCTAGAAACTGAGCACAACTAGTAAAAAAAAATAGACTATATGTCCTCTTTTTGCTCTTTCTGTCTCTTAAGACATTGAGGCATTATTTAAATCAACCTGGAATGGTTTATTCTGGTGATGAAGCCTGTATCAAGATAGGTAAATAGCACATGTATTGTGGAAATTTGGTCTAAACTGGATGTTTCATTTTGCTTTATTTTGACAATCCCACTCTGGACCGCTGCCTCAGGACCTTAGTTTGTTAGGCTGTCTAAGCCGTTCAAACTCAGACTTATCCTCAAACGTGAAATGAGAATCAGGGCACAACGCGGATTCTAACCAACGGAGGTGCATGTTGTCCTGTGCCCCCTCCGGTCCCCCGCCCCGCTCTCCGTGCTGAACTAAAGGCTGAGAGATGCCATTTCTGCACAGCTCTCCGAGGGGAAGGGGAGAATCCGGGCGGCCACTGCGCTTTTTAATGCGGAGAGAAATAAACACGCAAATAAGCCCCCTGCCTCCCCTCGCCCGGGGGTTGCACGCACGATTTCTACACTTGCAACAAACTGATTTTTAAGGCTGTTCCACGGGGAAAGCAGAAAGCGGGGGAGAGGAGCGGAGGGGGTGAGCCCTGCGGCGTAGCACGCTGTGACGGCGCGGCCGCTCCGCACGCTGCGCTTTCCCCGCGGCCGGAGCGGCGCCGGGAACGCGGCTGAGCCGGCGCCGCCCGCGCGGCGGGGCGGGG
>VZTG01010177.1:484525-553241 GCA_013397845.1 Melanocharis versteri
TCCCGGCAGCGGCCCCGGCTACCCTGGTCCCTCAGGGGCGATTTCACACCCTCTCTCGCTTAACACCACCGTAAATGCCGCTTTAATGATCAGGGATTTCCGAGTAAGTGTGGCATGTCGCGACAAGAGGGAACCCAGGTTAGAAAATCCTGGCGTGGGAACGCAGGCGAACTTGGCCTTTGTTTGTAATCATGTTTTAAGTGATTTCTTTTTTGGTTGATGCTGTGTGTGTGGGGAGGTGGATAGAAGTGCCATCCCTTACAAAACGAGACAGTAAAAGCTGTGGAAATCTGAACGAAGTTGCTCAGGTTTTGTTCAGGTTTCCACTGCTGTCAGGATATCTTGCTGAGACTACCTGGACAAGGTTCCTCTTAATCTGGCAGTTTTCACTTTTCCTCTATCCCATGCATTTTGTCCAGACTTCTTGAGAACACAAGCGTCAAATGCCTTCTCTCACTTCTTTCCCATCTTCTTTCCTGTATTTGCAAGTTGTGGCCAGGAACGAATTGAAAAGAAGGAAACACAACCTTATACTTTAATGCAATTTAAATTTCCTTCATTGCCTAGCAGAAAGGTGATGAACTACCTTTTATTTCTCCTTCTCAGTTCAAAATGCTGCAAAGTTCATTTATCTTAGTGTGTATGGAGATGTGTAAATCTGGTAATTGTTGTTGAGTGTTTTCTTAAATCCCTCTGAGAGTGCATGGATTGAAGTAAATAGACAAACTGATGTATTATCTGAGAGAATGAGCTTATCTTGCAGAGCATTTCCTTTTTAATACTGAACAGCTAATATGTACTCCGTCACAGTACTTCATTAAAAAGTTGGGAGCTAATTAGTTGTTTCTTACAGCTACAGTTCCCGATTTTAATTAGAGTTCCTGTCTTTAAGTTTAAACTGATTAAAGCAATGCCAAAGCCACTCTGGTTATTTTGAATGTTTGTTTAACCAAATAAGGAAAAAAAAGGGTAATTTTAAGCTCTTTGTATTTCATGTTGAAAAACAAACACTTCTGTTTGGGGTTCTGTCCCTGATTCTGTTGGGTGTGGAGGGTGAGAAGATGCATGCTATGTTTATCTTGTATTAGAGTGAGGAAGGAAACTAACTAGTGGCAATGAAACTCACATGTTTGTTGTTCAAGGGTGATTGGTTTCAATGGGAAAAACGCAATTTGAGAATGAAAACTAGAATGTGTTAGCTAACAAATGTGGATAGAGTGGATAATCTGTGAACACTCAGGTGGATTTCGCAATGTTCAAGCCGCGTACAAGGATAATGCTTGGAGACACGGTGGTGGTGATTCCTAGTAATGGTGAAAACTCTGCTGCTGTCTAATATTATTGACCAAAAGTCTCATCCAAACTTGAACAAAGCTGTCATGATGGTTAAATATTGCCCTCCATTATGTCCTCCATTAATCTCATGTGTTTGCTTCAGATTTCATTCTGCTGAAGAACAGTTGCTTGCATTAGACATAAAAAAAAAAGGGGGCAATCTATGGCTCATTCACGGGTACCCTGCTATATTTTTAACAACATTTTAAACCCTGTTAGGGGTTTGAGAGATTTGCAGATTGATAATTCCTGAGGGAGTTGTTATGCTGATAAGACTTAAAGTGTCTTTATTCTGAATATTTCACAGCGCTCTTGACACTCTTTTTGGGGAGAGTTTAATGTTTGTGGCACACTGCTAAGCACTTGTGACAAGATTTAGCAGTGGGTGCTTTAAGGTACAAAAAATGAAGTTCTGGAAAATGCACAGCTAAATGAATGGCACCCTTTTAAGGTGCACGGATGGGACAAACTAGCAATGCTCGAAACTCTCTGTACTGACGACTGACCCTGACTCTATGAACTTGTTTGTTTTCAATATTTGACCCAGGCAGCACTGTGATAATACTCATGTTATGACACAAGGTTCTCTTGTCTTTTTTGACATTTAAAGGATATTGTTGTTATTATTATTTCATAGGGACTGAATTCTGTGCAAAAAAAACTTCTTTGCAAAACCTTTGGTGTTAATTTGCCATCACTAGATACTTGCATTCAAGGTGCTTGAATTGCCCTGGTGTCAGGTATGCTGCCAATGAAACCTATCTAGTCAAATCCCTAAAAAATTGTGACTAATTCTTCCATACTATGATTTTCCATATGTTTATTAACTACAGAGCACATGAGCTAATATGATGTCAGCATGGATAATGAGGTAAACCATCATCTGTGTTTTTATATTTGATGTGGGATGTTGATATGTGGCTGCTGCAATTTTTAATATTCTCAGAATAACTGTCTGACTTAGACAACTGGCTTTTCTCTTGTGGGGGAACCAAGTTTACATACTAGGAATACCTATGTGCAAAAATTAAAGCAGTTAATAGATATTTGGAAGACTTCATTGTCTAGACAGTTGTCCATGCAATCTGAGAGCATAATGCCCCAAACATGTTTTGTTACATGGAAGCATGGAGTCATAGAATGATTTGGGTTGGAAGGGATCTTATGGATCACCTGGTTTAAAACCCCCTGCCACGGTCAGTGACATCATGGGAATTGGAAGTTCTCTTTTGCCTGTGGAGTCTTACTGGAATAGTCCAGCTTGGAGTAGATACATCTGCTGGTAGTCATTTGCCAAGCTATATTCATCTTCTTGTAATTTTGGTCCTCGTCTCCTTTTTCAGTTCTCTCTGGTTTCTGCTGCCACTGCTGTGCTGCTGCCAGATGCCTGTTTGCTGGTTTTGCTGCCTATTTGCGTTGCTGCCTTACCCCTTCTAGTTTTTCAGTTTTGATTTTGTTTGAGGTTTTTTTATATGTATGTAATGCATTTCTTAATCCAGTAGATGTGCTAATTGTGTCCCTGCCCATAGAATGGGGTTGGAACTAGAAGATCCATGTCCCTTCCAACCTAACTCATTCTGTGATTCTATGTAGCATACAAGACAATGAAATTATATGCCTTGATTTGGAAAAAAAAATTAAGATCTTTAAAGAGAAACATCTTGTTACGTGAAATTAAATCCAGAATAGTCTCATCATCTTAATGGCAGTGCAAATTCAAATAATGACTTAATAGAGGAACTTAAACCTTTAATGTGATGAGAATAACCTTGTTAATTATCAGGGTTAATGAGGTGCATTTCTTTAAAGTGAACAGAGTGATCACAGGCCAGAAAAAAGGGTCTCTCTTCTGCTGGGTAGTATTTTTCCAATTCATTGGTAATTGAAAAGGGGGTTTTGTTCCAGGCAAGTGTGTGATAATACAGCAATTTATATCAGATCCTTCAGGAAAGAGGGATAAACACCTATTTAAAAAGTAGACTTAATGATACAGTTAAAGCAATAAAGAATGGTAAGCCAACTTTACCTTGTTTTTTGTGCTATTTTGATGGTTCAATGCACTTTTTTTTCAAATTAATTGGCAACCAGGCATATACCAAAACTTAAATCTCATTAATTAGAGTTTCATGATTTGGAAGTAGTAAGGAGTTTGATAATATTGCATTATTCAGTGTAATTTCAATGCTCCTTTGGGTATTTCCATACCGCCTATAACTTTTCTTTATGGAATGACTTTTGGGATGCAGAGGCATTACAGGTGCTTTGGGTGATTGTACTGCCACAGTGCTGTCCTGTTGGTTTTAGGACAGTGTACGAGATAGGTCTAGTACTGTATTGTGAGAGGCTTGAGCAGTACTGAGCTGTGGATGGGTGTAAAGTTAATTTCAGACTAGGTGACTATTGAAAAACAAAGTTTCTAATTTTACAGTGAAGATGATACTATATTTATGGCTCTTTTATAATCTTATATGTTTTTTTCATGAGGAATGTGGCTTTCAAGGTGTTGAAAGCATTTCTAGTACCTCGTGTGTAGGAAGAGTTCTAATGTTCCTGCCTGGATTTTGTCCCAATAACTTTGCTTGTCCATTACCAGATTTCTTCACAAGAATGTCTTCCAGAATTGACTCCTGTATACCTGTCCCTCTGGCATGTGAGCATGCCTGTTTTGGGATGGTGGTGGGAGGTACAGCGCAATGGGAAACCACAGCTTGTTAGCTGCGACCCTGTACTGGCTTGGCTGAACCCGTTATGCTTTGGGGTGAGGTAGAACTTCATCTTAGTCACAGTTGAGTGCATTTTTGCAAAGGCATGCTGCATGATATCAAGTTGACTTTGTTTCATTGGAAGCAGCATGGTTGTGCTTTGTAGACAAAGAATGGTAGTCCAAACCCTCAGATTTCAGTAGAATAAAATATATAGCTTGAGTCTGGAAGGTCAAGAAGGGCATGATGTACTGGGGATGTTTCTACAGTTGTCCACCAGCAACTGAAATCCAAGTTTGGTCTATTTGTACCTCCAAGCTGACTTTCAGGTAGACAAAATTAAATGTCAAACATGATTTCTGCAAAAGTGTTATGTTTAATTTGACTGTATTAAAATAGTGGGCAATGTACTTTACAAAGTACTTTAGAACACTGAAAAGTTTAATTATTTCTAATCTCTTCAGCAAATGAGTTTCACAATCTAAAAACCAGAGTCTTGTTTCATTTGCGATTTGGAACAACATTCTTCCTTGCCTGTTTATCTCCATTGCAAGATTAAGTTCTTTCAACAAGGTAGTGGTCACTGACTGATTTCTATTTTTCTTATAGGAACAGTTTCTCTATTTTTTTACATCTTTAGAGTATTACAATTAACTGCTCCCTTGTATCGTGTTATATTTTTTACTTCACGTTGTGTTACACAGCTGTAGAGGGGACGCGCTGCAGGAGGGAAATGGCACCATGGTTCTGCAGGAACTTATGGAAATGCAATCATTGTGGCATTGTATGGTTAGGTCTGCCAGTAGGAAATGCAGGGGGCAGCTTCTGTGCATGTCAGAGTTGTTTTGGTTATGCTGGGTCATTGAGTGAAAATGTCTTTGAGGTCAGTAGCTTACTAATCCCAGTTTTCCAGTTTCTGCCTCTTAGCTCTCTAAAGCGGAGAAGGCATTCCAAAGGAAACCACAGTGAGGGTATTCCAGGCCATCTTTGCAATCATGGGAGCAGCTTCCTTGGCCTCCATGGAGTGTAGTTTACGTTGTGATGGCTTGATGACTGCGGGTCTTTTGTAGGAGATGGGTTTCTCTCTCCCTTCCCCGAGGTTGTCTTCTCTGAAGTCTTTTCCAGAAGGAAAAAAAATACCAATGATATTAAGGAACAAAGGGACTTGTTTAGCATGGAGGAAAAGTTCAAAGCAGAAGCCAATTATTAATACATTGCTTCAGAAGTGAAACTGGTGTAACATGAGCCAAGTTAAATACATACCTAACCTAAGGGACAAAACTTTGGCATGAGATAAAGTAGTAATAATAATTTTGATGGTTCAATGGCTAGTCTATAATAAGATTTCTAGCCAGTGGGGAAGTGAACTTTTGGAGCTATCTTCTGCCAGGACAGGGATGTGCATGTGCTGTCTGAAACTTCCTCATTAGAGGAAGCAGAGGGAGGGTCAGGCACTGATCTATTCTCTTTGGTGACCACTGATAGGACGTGAAGGAATGGCATACAGCTGTGTCAGGGGAGGTTTGGGTTGGATATTAGGAGAAGATTTTTTCACCTATTGGGTGGTTGGACACTGGAATAGGCTTCCCAGGAAAGCAGTCACAGCACCAAGCCTGCCAGTGCTCTCAGTGCATGGTGTGTCTTGGGGTGTCCTGTGTGGAGACAGAAGTTGGACTTGATGATCCCTGTGGGTCCTTTCCAGCTCAGGATATTCTATGGTTCTACATGGTCAAAGTTTTGTTTGGTGTAAGACATTGTAGGACTTAACGAGTGTGATGAAAGGAGACTGGGAGAATAACATGGAGTGCAGCATTAATCCTGGTGTACTGCTGGAAGCCATCAGTTGGTACCCTTTCCTGTAGCAAAGGGACATGGAGTGAACTCCAAGTCTCTGATTTTTGGAGTTGTTTGAGTACAGAGTCAGCCATCAACTGGAGTGAGGAAATAAGGAAAACCCCTTGCCCAGAGGTAGGCTGCAGAGTGAAAGTCCTGCATAGTAGCACAAAGCAGTGTGTAACAGGATGAAATTTAATCATGCTTCCCTGGTCTTGGGTCATCATAAGAGAGGGATGATTATGGTTCCCAAGGGAGGACCTTGTACTTCAACATCTCTAATGTGTGAAACTGGCATCAGACTGTGTGACCAGCCCTTGCTGTGTAGTCTATGAATGCAGGCACATTGCCCTCCTGGCCTGTGGTGGATAGTGTGCTGCTTTACCTCGTTGCTGCTTTAGGCTCAGAGGGTCTGTGCTGCTTCTTTGGAGAGAAACCGAAAGCATGGCTTCTGAGTGCTAACTTCCCTCAAAAGACGTCTACTATCCTCTCACAACGGTGTGATCTCTTCTATTTAAGATCTGTCTGCCAAGTGCAGCCAAGCACAGGTCAGCTAATGCAACTGACTTGTTTCTCTAGTGAGTACTAATAATTTCAGTGCTGTGTAGAAAATTTATTTATGTAATGACAGTATCAAATTGTCCTTGTCTGTGCTAGCTCTCTGTGTGGGTAAATGGCCATTAAAGAGCCAGCTGATGAATATGAGTTTTTGTGGAGGCAGATGCTTTTCCATGAAGTTGATAAACATAACTCTACAGGATTGAAAATGTTTACTATGAAAGTTGCTTGTTTGTATAGTGCCTCCTTAAAAATCAAACAGTAGCATCAGTGCCTTAGGTTTGTGGAAGTCCTAACAGATGATATGAGGTGTTGGCTGGAAGATGACATACCTGCGAAAAGGCCAAATTAATTCCACCTCCACTTGCCTCTCAAATGCTGGTCTTCACAGCTGGTGGGATGCAGTATTCTGTGGAGCTGGGAGGAAGGGACTGTCTACTAGAGGCAAAATGCATCAAAAAGATAAAAGCTCTTTGATAAACTCTTGCTAGAGTGAAGAACTGAATTCAGCTCTGCAATTTTATATGAATATGCTGAAGTTGGTAAGGTATGCGACTTAAGGTAGAGCAAAGCCTGAGAGATTAAATTCTATCAAATTCTGTTCTTCTGCAACCACACACAGGGGAGGAGGAGACAGGATATAGATAACTCTGAGTGTTTTGTTGGTGAGTTTGTTACATGAAGAGTCCCTTGCACTTTGTGAGTAAGTTTTTTCCAGATTTTTTGTGTCTTTTGAGCAGCATTCATAGTAATAGTCTGCTGATTCTATTCTGTCCTCCTGTGAAAAAATCTTAATGCAAACCCTGTTCGGTCAGCAAGCGTTTGAAAATAGCTGTGTTTTATTTAACTATGAACAAGAGGACTTCAAATGCATGTGTTTTGCTTTGAAAGAGAGTGGAAGGCAATGTTACAAAGAAGGAATTCTGGCAAGCAGAAAGAATGCTGAAGAGAAGTGACAGAATGTGTAAGGGGCAGTTTCTATCCCTACTGAAAGGGTGGTTGAGGAATTTAAAGAGGAAAGGATAAAAAGAATTTTGTGGAGGGGAAGACAAAGGTAAGAAATTGTGAAAGGTCTAAGCAAGCTAAAGGAAAACAAACTGCTAAAATCTGTGATGATATAGGGTAGAAGTGAAAAGGAGGAGAGAAAATATTTATGATAAGAGAAGATTGATAGAAGTGAGTGAAATGACCTGAGTGGAAAAATAGTGGAAAAAGGAACAGAATCGAGATACGGGATGAAGGATGATGATCGTTATGTGTGGAACAGGAAAAAAAAAAATCTTGTTTTAAACATGTGCTGTGTTTAAATTTTCAAAACCCTTTTCTTCCCTTGTGCTGAAGGAAAATATCAGGCCAGTTCTGCAGCCTGGGAGGGGTGAGGCTGCCACAGGTCCATGCCCCAGTTCCAGCCAAGCAGAACACATCCTCCCAGTACACTCACACAGTGAATGTGCTTGCTCCCACACCTGCTGCAGGTGCTGCACTGCAGACAGATGTTCCCATGGCCCAGCTCAGGCTGACACTTTCAGTCACTCGCCCCAGTCTCTCTGGTGGCTGGCAGTCAGAAGTTGCTGCACTCAGATCCCTGTGCACACATGCAGAATGAAGAGAGCCACTTACCCAGAAAAGAGCTGGAAAGGATTTAATAAGCAGATAGGACAGACTGTGCTGATCAGGGCAGTGCACAGCCAGGCAAGTGAACCAACCACCAAAATATTTGCATGCAACTGGCCCTTTTTATCCACTTACTCCTCTGTTACCTCACACGTGTTCTTCCCCAAATCCTGTAAATCTGTTCCTGCCTTTGGTTTCCCCTCTAAACATCCCACAGCAAGTCCTGTGCAATCCCCAAATGCCCCTCCCTTACATCCCATAAAATGTCCCACACCTGTGGGCGCTCGTGATGGATTTCAAAACAGTGTGACTGAGGTCCTCCTTGGGACTGCCCTGGGAAGAGTCTGGATGGGGCCTCCCTTCCTTCATGTCCCTAATTTGTGTCCCTGCCTTTTTCCATACTTTTCTGTCCCCTAATTTGTGTCATTCTGCGGCCCTGTGGTCCTCTGGCCTCGTGGAGAGAATCCCTTGATGGGCTCATTGCTCTTGTGGTGGGCCTGGGCAAGGTATAATTTGTACTTCCCCACTTGCCACTGTCTCCCTGTGCTCCGTTGTTGGGGTGCAAATGAGCTTTTATCATATAGTCTTAGCTGTATAAAACCATCTTCATTTGCTATGGGAATTTTAAAGAGTAAAATTGTGATGAAAAAAACTTTGCTAAATAATATGTAGGAATGAAAAATATGTAATTCTTGTAGAGCACATGCTTCTTGCCTCCTTGTTTGGCTTTATGCTGTGGAATACTAAATGTAATGTATGACCTGTGAAATCTAGTCAAGGTAGATTTTTTTTTTTAAAACTTGGAAGGGATTATTGTTCAGCTAAAGGACTAGTCAGTAGCAATAAGCTACAGCACAGGTTACAATACTACTTAAACATCTGTGAGGAATCCAGGTAATGGTAATTGTTACAAAACAAAAACTGAGGGAGTGCTTTTGATTGCCTGTGGTGATGTTGTACCTAATGGAATAGAACTAATTTTTTTTCCCAGAATTGCCACCAGCGTTTCTGTATATGCCTTTCAGAAGTTAGACTACTTCTAAAGGCTGTAACCATTGTAATTACTTCTTTTTAAACCATGATTAAACATATGTGTGTTCTGAAAAGAGTATTGAGATACACTTGAATTCATGAAAGAACGATTGTGTTCATCATTGCAACCGGATTTTTTAGTGGCTTAGGACTGAAGACAGGAGCCTGCAGAGAAAAACTGTCAAGCTGAGTTAGACCCTGCGAAGGGTGTTGGGGGCAGGAGCACAAAGTTCACCAGAGATGTTTCCAAGCGTGGGAATGGGAAACACAAAAGTCTGGATTTGTCTAAGAACTTCGTCGAGTGCCATGTTTTACACCAAGTGATTCCAGTTGCCTGCAGGAAAAGGAATAGAAATATGGAAATGGAAATTAACGTGGACTTTGAGTGCAGATTGGCTGTGAAGTGAGGTGGCTAGCTAATTAGGCATTAACAGGGCAGTGTGCTTTTTTTTTAAAGGGGGAAATAACTAATCCAAGGAACTGCAGGATTATGGGTTTGACGTCAGTGTTAATCAAGTTCTTAAACTGCTTTTGTAGAAAGGGATATTTCTGTGCATAATGGTAAAAGAAAATTAGAAAAAGGTGTTAGGAGTTTACCAAGGAGAGTGGTACTATAAGGAAGCGTGACAGATCAAAGTCCCCTTTGCCTCAGCTGTGCTTATACAGCTGTTTTCTTAGCTAAACTCTAAATAAGATGAATTCTCTTTTTAAGAAACAAAATGCACTGTCAACCTTTTTTGACTTGTATCATGTCATTATTTGGAAGCTTGACTTCTTTGGCAAGATGAATTTTATAGTGTAAGTGCTCTGTAAATGTGTGGGGATAATCACAGGCAAAGAATTACCTGGAATAAGACAGTGCTGATAGCAGAGCAAATAGCCATGTTGGCTGTGTATAAATTTATTCTAGAAATTAGAGTTGGGTTTCTAATCAATAGAATAGAATAGCCTCCCAATTGGAGGAATTTTATATCAAGCCATATCTTACTGCATTAAAATGGCATCTAAGTGATTTCCAAAGAAGGTTCCATAAAGATCATGAGATGTCTGTCAGAGCAAGAAACTAAATTCATGGAGCATGGGAACTATTTTCTGTAGTATTTTCCTAAAACAGTGTTCAGAAAAAGTGAATGCACCAATATCATAAAAGTATATTTGACAGCAAATGCGTGTCTCTGTCCATGGTGGTATGGAGAAAGGCTTTTCAAACAGAAGCAACCAGTTTCAACAGCTACAACAAAGTGAAAACAGTTTGGAGATAACGTCATTTTCCCTAGACAGGTGATTTCAACATGCAGAAATTTTAAATTGCTAAAAAAGCTAGAAAGGAGTTTTGTTGGGTAAAAGTTCTGAAATAGGTAGTTGAAATGATAGTTGAAGAATGTGATGGGATAAATTATGAATACCCTTCTTTTACCCTAATCATCTATTTAAAGTCAGCTCTTCTTGATATATGACATTGGTCATTATTACTTATGCCTTTTGCTGGGCTTTAAACTCCCTGTGTGATGTCTGCCAGTCTTTTGAGTAGAAATTTTTAAGGTTTCAGCAAGATTAGAGAGCTGAGCTGGCGGGCAGAAGATAACTGTCAAATGCTTTTGGAAACTCACAGACACTGGTGCATCAGTATAGGGGCCTTGAAATAAAATAGATAGATTGATTCTTGTCCAAGGAACGAGTTTCTCCCCTTCCTCAGAAGATTTATTTGCTTGTGGAAAATAGTAGACCTCAAAAACACCTGTTTTTATGCTAGGAAGACTTAGACTTTATTGGCTAAAGCCTCTGTAGCATTTAACGGCTGGACCAAAAGAGGATTACTCTGAAATCACAAAGGTGAGTCATTTGGGCTGTGGGAGATGAGGGTGTGAGCAGCCGAACTGACGCTGCCTGCTGCCCAGGAGCTCTGGGAGAGAAAGCTGCTTAGTAGTAAAAGTCCTGAGGAAGCAAAACAAGGAGGAGAAAATGATAGAGAAGGGAAAAAACCTGAAGAGATGAATGCTTGAAATCTGAGAATTCAGATTGTACAATGGGGAAGTGATATTCAGAGTCTAGGCTAGAAAAGTGACGTGCTAAAAAATAAAATAAGGATTGATCTGGTCGGATGTGATTTAGATGAGGATACTAATGAGAGAGGATGACAAGGAGCTAGTTAACAAGAACAATACTGCTTGTGAGATTTGAGATTTGTAGGCAGACAGGCAGGTGTGCCCAACTGAAGCCAGGTCGAGGTGTTAGTGTGACAACAGTGTGGACAAAATGTCCCATGGATTTGAGTTCTTGATCACAGGGGTGGTAGCACCTCAGCGCTGTTGCCTACTTTGGCTATTACAGCAGACCCCAGTTACTCTGCAGGTTTCTTTGGTGCATGTGAGTATGTATTACAGCTGCATGTAAAACCTTTTCCATACTTTTCTGTCCTCTTCCTGTAGAACCATTGCTCAAAATTCTGATGTGCTGGGTATAAATCAGAACTGTATGACATTTTTATTTGTAGAGCTCTAACCTCATTTTATAGTGCATGCTGAATACACAATGGGGGAAAAGTGTTTTTTGTAGTTAGGCAACTAAATGTTACCCTGGAGATATGGCTTATATGGCTTATGGCTTCTTTACCCACATAGGTCCTGTTTGAAGCTGGAACTTTTTATTTTTTTTAAATTTTATTTATGTATTTATTTATTTATTTTATTTGCAGATGTGTATTTTTGTTGTGTCATTCTCCCCTTTTCTGGGTGCCCAATCTGAAAATCAGGATCTAGTCTGTAGAAGAATTAGACGATTGCTTCTGAAGCCAAAGAACTTTTAGTGCTTTTTTGCTGTAGAGACTGTGCCAGCTCTACCTGCTAGTGTCTGGAGATATTTCTGACCAGGTATTCTGTCTATATTTAGCAACGTTCAGTATTATTCAGGAAATGATGCTCTATTATAATAAGTACCTTTTGATTTAGCAGGTTTATAAAAGAGAATTCTGCTCTCACGTGTAATAATTTAGCCTCAGACCTATCTTCCTACTTAAATATTACTGGGGAGTAGTGCAAAGCTTACTCCAGTTCCCTTTCTGCTTTACTCTGTGGTGTTGTGGTCTGCGTAGGACTGCAGTTGTACGAGTTTTACTTTTATTCCCTCGCAGCTGTCCATGCTTTACCGCTGTATTGCCTGTGCAGTTCCATAGTGGTGCTTCATGCATTAGGGTGACTGCAATGCCTTGTGCAAGTGTCACAGTTCTTGCTGCATTGCTTTAAATGCACAGAGGGAATGCAGATGCTTTACTGGAAACAGATTTTTTTTTTCTCCAGATACTACTTGTCCATTTCACCTTTAGTTAAGTAAGAATTGAAGCCTATTTTGGATCTCTAAATTTCATCTTTATGCCTCACCATCTCTACAATAATACTGTTGCAGTGTAGAAAACTTTGTTATTGCAAGGCCAGTGGATTACACTCTTCTATGCTGACAAACTAGTAAGAATTGTGACTTTTTGTTGTTGCTTTTTAGGCTAATACTAGAATAGTTTCTTTATTTCCTGAAGGAACAAATAAAATAACAGACATCTGAGAACATGATCATTAAAATTCTCTGAGGGAGAGGTTTCCTTTCTCAATGTTAAAAAATAAAAATGGGAATGAAAATGCTGTGCAAAGTATAATTAATATCCTGTGTGTTATTTGCATCTTAGGATGATTTAAATCATTTGCCAAGGGGGGAATGCTAGGAAATAAAACAGATGATGGCTTGCAAAATTGACAGAGAAAGTAGGCAACTTCTGGTAGTGTTTAAGTGGTAGTATTCTGGGAGAGCAACAGTGAACCTGTCTGGATCCCTCAGCTTCACAGGAATTCAAATGGAGTGACTCTTAACATCTCAACAGCTAAAAGTTTCTCGGGGTTAAGACCTTTTATCTTGCTTTGCGGCACAAAGACATTAATAATATTTTGGGGTTACAAAATTTGTTATAGAAATAAATTCATTTATGGTAAGGTGTTATGGAAAAACACTTTCTTAAGCTACTTATAAAGTAATTTTTTTAGGAAAGATTTTTGAAAATCATTGAATAAGATTATAAGAAAGAGAATATGGGGAAAATGTGAGCTTATTTGCCTAGGCTATAAGATGATGAGATGAAACAAATGTTTCTTCCCTAATCAGGCACATTTAACTTAGAATTCATGATCTTTTTTCCCTTTGATATTACCCCTCCCCCCTTCTCAAAGGCAGTTATTCACATCTCATGCATCTTTTCCCCCCCTTGGTAGAACGATTTCTGCAGCATGTGTTGCATAAAATAGTGTTAAGCAATGCTTATTATAAGCCAGGGAGCTTAATGAAATATTTACATGAACACTTAACTAACAGACATAACTTTTAAGATTTAACAGACCACCTGCTCAGCAACTGAAATAGAGCAATGCTGTTTTCAAAACTAGTTAGTTATTCATGGCCAAGGAAACATCCTGGGTAGAGCTCCCAGAAAGCTGTTTTCTCATCCCATTAATTCTTTTAAGACTTAAAAAAAAAAAAACCAACCAACAAACAAACCCCAGAGAAACTTGACAGATCATAAGGCTTCCAGAGAACAAAGAAGACTGGAGGTAGGGAGGAGAAGAAAGAGGAATAGAAACTGGTGAAGAAATGCAGTTTAGAGTAGCATCCAAGAGTGCATTCTCTTAACAAGGTCAAATCTCTCAGATCTCTACCTTATTTTAATAATTGGCTGGTTTAAAACATTATTCTTCTCCCCATATTCAGAGCTGTTTGTGCTCTGCCTTCAGTCCAGAAGCTGTATAATGCTCTGTTACTGTAAGCATTACTTAATTTGTTGGTTCTTTTTCACAAGCCTGATTTGCAAAAATGCAGCTAGTGCTGGTTCTGGAGCAGTCTGTGTTTACTTGTCCATGCAGATGTCTTTTGTGTACTGGTGAGGAATGTGCTAAACTGAAGTAAACCTCAGCCATTTCTGTGATCAGAAATATCACTGGTTTCACTGCTGGAATTTTTCTCCCAGCTGTAGAAATCTAGGAGTAGACAGGCATATCAAAATATTTGTGACTATATCTGTTCCAGCGAGGGCTTTATCTGAGTGAAATAGATGCATCTTTCAAGTATAAAATCAGATAGCAATTAAATGCAACATTTTGCCTTGCAGGGGTGAGGATTCCTTGTCAGACACAGTTGCTACACTTCCATTTTTGCATTTTAGATGATTATCAAGTTTGTTCAGTCTGTGACAGCGGCGTGGCCTATCTTCTCTGCTTGTGTCTAGAATGAGATGAGATACGTGGAGTTAGAAATTAATGCTGTTTCATACCTATTTCTTTATAAGTTCATCTGCTCAGACAGGCAGTGAGAAGATTGCAGAGGAGCTTCAAAACTGAATAGTCATATGAGTTGAAAGAATCCAAAGAATTAAATATCCAGATATACACCCCTGACAAATCTACTGTTAAGCAGTAGGTGTGGGATTACAAACAAACCTACAAGTTCTTATCTTCACTTGTACTAGCCACTTCAGCTGTGAACACGAAAATATTTTTTTTTCTGACAAAATGAAAGTAGTTGTTCTCAACTAGACCTGAGAGGGTTGGTTTTTCTCATAGGTAAGAAATGTAAAATAACTTGATGGTAGATAATTTTTTTTTATATACTGAAGCAACAAAGAACATGTTTTCCATTTTTTTCAATTAGGTGACAGTTATCCCTTCTGTCATATAGCTACTGTATCAGTACCACAAATAACAGAAATTGTATGACAGTAGTCATAACTGGGACAAGGGTGTCATACTCCGCAGGAGCATACAAGTCTCAGTCAGTGCTATAAGTGGTTACTCTTTTGCTTGGTGAACAATTGTAGCATCCTCACCAGACAAACACCTCAGCTTTGAGTCTGGAATAAACAGGCACAAGCACCATGCTTCTTCCAGGACACGATTTGAATGTTTCCTGTCTTGAACTTCATGATGCTAGAAAGTGAATATTCTGCCGCAGCTCTCATTATTAAAATGTTTAGCAGGATCTGGTTTTCACAGTGTTCAAGTTGAACTAATGCTTATTATTCACTGCTTATTTATGGCGTAATATTCAAACTGTTAGAAATCAAGGCTTTTTCTCTGGCTTTCGGTCCACGTTTTAAGCTTAGGGTTTGTGTTTTGTCCTGTGACAAATGTTATAAGGGTTGCAGAACTGCCAGGTACTGCAAATACTTGGAAATAACAGAGGCCATTTCAGGTCGTGAAACATTTGACAGTTGTGAGCATTTCTGCCAGGAAATTTTGCTTGCATCCCATTAGGGAATGTTCTGTAACAAGAAGAACGCCTTGAATGGTTTTATGTTTAGGTTGGAAATTGTTTGTTTGACGCCATACCTTGTAAGGAAAGTAATAACAAATGGTTAACTGAAAACTTTTTTGAAAGGCTGAACTAGAGGTAGTGGTCTGATCTGCTTTCTGCACATCAGCATTTATTTACTTATGAGTCGATATTGGCATCAATTAGATGTTCACTGAGACTTACCCACTTTTGCCTTCATTCTCTATTTCATCTTTCTCCAGTTACTTTGGCTTAGAAGACTTCTTCCTTCATGGTAAGTCCTCTTTCCTAATTTTGTTAGTTTACATACTGTATAGTAGAGAATTATATTTGTTGAGAACTTGAGTTATCAGTGGAAAGCATTAAGTGTGAAGCTTCTTAGCTGTTGGAGGTATGCGCAGTTGATAAACAGTTGTTGCACAGATGCCAAAAACATTTTCATTAGGGAAAGAAATTCCCTACCTGCATCTCTGTATTGGTATTGTGGAAAGTTCTGAGCACACAATGTGCTCTCTGGTTCATGGCCAAAATTAAGACAGAGGAGACAAGTGCTGTAAAGGCAGGAAGTAAAAGTATTCTTTATGAAGAAAAATGTAAGCTGTTATCCATAAAGATACTGTATGTTAGTATTTAACTATCCCTTGGAAACCTTCCCATATGATACATTGTCATAATGAAAGACTAAAACCTGTGATTTATGGGATAATGGGGAATGGTCTTTGCCGATGGACATCTAGAAAACAGAATTTAAACAAAGCCAGCTCCTGGCCCTGCACAGGACAGCCCCAATAATCACACCGTGTGCCTGAGAGCATTGTCCAGATGCTTTTGGTAGTCATCAGCTTTTGGCTTCTTTGCTGTGATTTCCAGGAACAACAATTGGGTCTGTTTGTGATGACTTGGCTTAACTTTGTTAACCTTTTCTAGAGACCTGTAACAGAAATATTAGGGTTGGTGTGAATGAGGTAAAAATGGTGTGTTTAACCACCAGAAATGGCTGAAGGGTTAAAAGAAAGGCCTGTGATAATGAAGAACAGCTCTTCAAGAATGCATCTCCCAGGACACCATTGTCAGGGGTAAGACTGAGGAATGCTTTTGTCAAGACCAGGATGCCTGCTCTCTGAAAGAGCAGATGATTTGTCAGTGAAAGCTTATTATGTGTACTAATACTGAAGAAAAACTGCCTGACTTAAGATTTATGGAGACAGCAATAAGTAAGGTTCTGGTGAGGAGGACCACCCTACAGTGGCTCCTAAAAACTAGGAAGGTCTGTCCAAGAAGTAGTTTATTCTTGCCAGTTGAGAAGAAGCCCAGAAACTCCTTTAGAAGAAACTCAATCTTCCAATAGTGAGGACTTGGTAGCTGGTGCCTCTTGTCCTTTTTGTCATGTACAGGTGATCCTGGCAAGACCACTTGGACAGATGTGTCACTTCTTTGTAGGTGAGTTTGAGATTGGGAGTGAATGAAGTCTCTGGAAGGATGAGCATGAGTGGGATATTTTCAAATTAATATCTTCCCCTTTTATAAGATCTGATGTAGAATTTTGCTGCAGTAACTTTCCCTATTGCCAGTTTCATGCTGAAATGAAACCACTGTCCAGTCATAGGCTGGAGCAGCCTTCAATTTCCTTATCAATGTGAGAACTGTTGGTGGGGTTAGAAAGTGTCAAAGGAAGAAACATCTTAAACTAATTTACAGTTTAGAAAAATCTTCTGTATCACCAGAATACTAAAATTTAAACTGTAAATGAAGAACAGGTTAGAGGGGAAGGAAAAAGACTGGACAGTGTTTGTTATTGAGTATCATGTATGAATTAGACAATTTCTTTTTAATAAAAATATTTTTATTTTTATCATATATATCTTAACATTATCAAAAATAGTAAATTAGTAAAAAATTATTTTTAATGCAAGCATTTTTGAATGGGTATACAGGATCCCTAAAGGTACCAGCATCTTTTGATGTCGTTAAGAAACCTTGGGAGTGCAGGAGGCTGTTTAACCTTTTTTTATCCTTGGCTATTTCAGCACTGATGTGTGGCATTATCACTGTTGGGTTCCCTTTTTTCTTAAAAGGTGTGTTATCACTGCTGTTACCTTCAGGGGAGATAATAAGTAGGAAATACAGAGAACAAGCTGGAGGCAGCAAGAGGAAGCTATTTTTATAGAGTTCAGGCAGTTACGTCAGGTGCAAGCTTGGTGAGCAAGAGGTATTTTGCAAGAGCCGGAAGAACACCCGTGTGGTATGTGCTATAATTTTGGGAGCTGTCTTTTCTGACTGAGAAATGTAGGCATCAAGATAAACATTTGTGGTTCTGTACTTGAACATGCGTTACTTGGAGCGTATGCAGCAAACCAGTGGGAAAGACTGCGTAGGGGACAAACAGGCTTAACTGTCTAGCAGTTTTGTTTAGGTTATTTGTAGGATATGTTGCTGTTTACGTGTTGTTCGGTTTGCATCTTTTTTTAATGTTCAGGAGACTGTAACGTAGTACTTTTTGTGCCTGGAACCACATTGTTTTCCAGGGCCTTGTATGTAGTGTAATTATCTCCCTAGAGCGAAGGGGGGGAAATTCTTGGATGTGCTAGTTGATAAGAGCTACGCAGACCTGTAGGGAGAGTAGAAGGAGAAACAGCGAAGTACATGATTGCTTCCATGTGTCCCTACAGCTTTGCTAGGGAAGAACAATGCTTTTAAAACAAACCTCCAAACTTTCCTTATCTTGCTCTCTTGGAAGCCTTTAAAGTAATGATGACACTTTGTTTTGGCTTTTTGGAAAAAAAAAATCATAATTCATTAAACTTCATGGATAATGATACTGGGTTACAGACATACTCAGTGTTACTTATCTTTTCCTACATGTTTATGTAGCAAACCTGTGGCTCGTCCTGTGTGTTCTTTTTAAAGTGACACAACTGGAGGCTGTGCAGTAATTTTACTGTATTAATACTTTATTTGGATTTTATTTTGTATAGAGATGGTTTGGATTTCGTAATTTCTAAGGGGGAGTGCAGCTGAATCAATGAGCTGGGAGTAGCAAGAGAATAGTGCCTTATTTCATGCTTGTAGAAGTGGTGCCTCAGGTGAAACCATTGTCTATAATTTGCCTGTTGAAGGAAGTGGTGTGTTAGAAGCCTTGACCTTTGACTTAAACCTAAAACTAAAGTCTGTATAATGAAGAAGCTGCCAGAAATGAAAGGTTATACAAAGTGTGATGAATTTTTGAACTCCTCAAGAACAATTTCTCGAAGTACTCTAATTCCCTGTTGATTTGTCTAACCAAAGCAACATTCCTGTCACTCTTCGCTGAACACCATTGTACTTTTACTCATCATCTCCCTGCAAATATAACAATTCTAAGCAGAATATGGCTTACAGAAACAGTCCAGCCTAAACAAACAGTATATTTGTTTCCTTAGGAAATATGTCAAATTGGGTCAAAAATTTTATCAGCCTGAATCAATTCAGTAACAGCTGACCTTGGATATATTATTTTACTTCCTGTTTCTTAGCAACAGGAAACTTTTCTGCAGGATGGCTGTTTAATATCCTAATCTGTTTTAGAAGCTTTTATACCTAAAGAGGAACAGATGGTCTAAGGAAATGTTATTTGTAGCAATCGGGATAGGGAAAATCTATGGATTCTCTTTTTTTCTCATTTCATTGTCCTGCACTTAAAATTATATAGTATTTCTTTGACGGTTGCAAAAAACTTGTTTTAGGATCAAAGAATAAAAGAAAGTCTTCAGGTCCTACAGGTTTGTTTTTTTTTTGGTGCGTGATGCGGGAAAGCATCATGCATAAAAATGTGTGCTCTTACATCTGTGATTGCATTTCTAATACAAAGTGAGAGAATTTCTATAATTATGTTCTGTAAGTGTTGAATTGTACCTGAATGAAGGAAACGCTATCTACGATGTGATGCTGTTCACTGGCATTTGCTTACTCTCTTACTCTTAAAATCTATCATGTGAATTGGCTTCCTTTCTCCTTTTTGATAGATTCCAAAGGTTCTTTATACTTCAGTGTGAAGAATCTTTTTCGGAGGGTTACTTCTGTGTGACTTAGTGCTCACATAAATATAATGAGTTTGTAGCTTTCAAACACTGTGTTGGTACTATTGAGGGCCCAGTGAAGAAATAATCTGGTTTGTTTTTTCAGTGGTGTCAAAGTCCTTACTTCTGAAGGAGCAGGTAGAATGCTGGTAGGAGATTGGACAATCTTGATTTTTTCTACATTAATTTAAAATTAGTACAGAAGCCTTGATTCTGACTTTATTGCAGCCACCTGTAAAGGATAGAATAACAAGACCTGTCCTCTTCTAATGCTTTCCCAAAGTGCTGTGTAGGACCTTTTCTTCCTTGTTCCTGGAGGATCTCATGCAAATAGAAGTACCTTCCCTCCATCACTTAGTTGCTGTCTTAAGCATCATCCTGTCGTGATGCTCATAAATGCCCGACAATTAAGATGTCTGATTTTCTGTGATTTTTGGTTTGTCATGGAGACAGTTCATGACATGCAAATTCCAGTTAGAAGGGAGAACGCTTTTAGCTGCCTAATGGGGTATGAGATTCTCCCGTCATGAAACCTCTTGACATCTTGTGTCCCTCTTGTCGTATTTGTATGTTTTTGTCCCGGTTTAATCCAGATGCAGTGGGAGCAGGCATGGCCAAGACATTGTGCTATTCGATACCATCTTACATTGTGGTTAGGGGAGGAGAGAGGGAAGAAAAGGCGTGGTTTCGCTTGGGAACTGATCTGGGCCGGCACTAGGACAGTGGTATGCTGCCTTATTTTAGGAGTTAGCCTAGAAATATTTCTACTTGCAACTTTTCCTTGTTGCAGGAGGAGACAATGTCATATTTGTTTCGTTCCACTTAAGTAAAGTTTTTCTGACTTCAGACATTTTCACATAAAGTATTTAGAAATTAAACTGGAGTGTGGAACTTGACTATCTCTTTTTCACCTTCAGAGAGGAGCTCTCCCATTTTGTTGTGCCTCTTTTACTGGTATTTTAATTAATTGGTTGGGATGAATGAAATCTGGAGGTTTATGTTTTGACACATTCACCCCCATCCACTCCCTTATTCCCAGATTTGACATTAAAACTATTTGAAGGCTAAAACAGGCTCGCTCTCTAAAAACATCAAAACTCTTGCCTTAGGAATGTTCTCTATCTCCCAGTGAATCCTTCCAAGTAGTGAGTCTGTTCTAATTCATACATCTGGTGATGGCATGCTCAGTCCAAAGAAAGAGGTATGTTTTGAAAAATCTTTATGATGACTGCAGGGAGTCTCCCAAGAGAAGCAGGAAAGAAGGCAAGACAAGGTGGAAGTTGGAAATATTTTGTTTTCATTTTTTTTTTCTTCTTTCTGTCATCTTTCCTATTATCTTTTAAAAGGAATGATAGAAAAAGAGAAGAGACCATGACTTTTAATAGGTACTTAATCTAATGTTAAAAATAAGTTTTGGTTCCTGAAATCTTTCATGGAAAATGACCCTGTGTAGCTGCGAAATGCTTATCACATTATCTTGCTTTTCTGTGGTTTTGTCTTTCTGAAAGTTTGCTCATTAGAGAGAAAAGGTAGTGAATCTCTAGATTCTGTTATTTTATCTGACTCTTTTATGCAGAAATTATAGCCCTTCATCAACAAATGGTTGGTATATTTTGGTCTTCGTATAATTAGGAAGATCAGTCTAGGAGGGAAGAGCTCTTCAGCCTTAATGGAGTATTGTCACAAAGCACACGTGGAATTGGAAGGGCTGAAGAAGTAAAAATTAAAGGATTTTTTTCTTCTAGGAAAAAGACATCCCTTATTATTTTTCTATAGGAAAAAAGCATCCCCTGTTTTTGTTTTTTTTTTTAGGAAAAAAGCATTCCCCCTTTTTCTTTCTTTTTTTTTTTTTTTCTTAGTTAAAGCTGTTTATGAATGTTTTATTGTGTAGTACTTAAGCACATCTGGATAGTAGAAATGGCAGAGAATGTCTGCTCATCTCTGGTGTTCATTAATAGACCTCCATATTGTTTAACCAAATCTCAGTAGTTGCTGAAGGAGTTTAGCAGTTTGAGTGGCTCAAGTCACATATTAATTGAGAATTTAATTTGGTGTCTATGAGCATTGCTAGAACTAACTACTAATGAAATAAAGTCTATAATTGTCTTTTTCAGAAATGATTTGTTGCTGGGACAGGTGTGGTAGTGTTTGGGTTTAGATTTTTCTAATTTTTAAGTAAGGCAGCAAAACTGAGCCATTTTGAAAGACTTGACAAGAGGCGTGAGTGAACACAAGTTCTGAACTACGTAGGGGAACAAAGTCACATCACTAAAACTGTCCAGCTCAGACTTGCATCCATCTCTACTTGTGTGTCTCTTTCTGAGGCACAAGTCTTTCACAGGCACAGCGTTGTCATTTCACTGTGACAAGTGATGTACAGGCTCTCACTTGTTGGTTCACTGAATTTCAGTTTCTCCTTTTAATTTCCTGTTTTTCCTTTTCGTGGTCTTGCTAAGTCAATGGAAAACAACCAGAAAAACCCAAACAACAAGCAAACAAACAAACAACCTAAAAAACCCCACAACCTCCACCCCTCGAACAGAACACAAGCAACCAAGTACAATTTCCTATAACAAAAGAAATAAAACCTTAAGAGCTTATTGCAAGTTCTGCCTTTTAGTATTATGACAAATTTAAAATTAAGAGAGGGCTGTTGCGTTACATTTGCAGTTTATATCAATGCATAAACTCAAACAACCAGATCAAAATGCTAAAATAAGGGAGAAGATGGATTGATATCGCAATCTAGAGCACACTAGTACCTAGTAGTAGTGTCTAGAGCACAGTAATTATCTTTTCATGCATTATATTTCTCTTTAAACATGTTAATTCCTAAGGTGACCCTCTCTTACTTTGCTTATTTTGGATTTCTTAATCAGGAATATAACCTACTCCCACTGCCCTCTATAAAAATAACCTGATGGTGTCACAGTTCACTTTTTAATTTGAAAAGCTGAATACCGTATGTAATCCATTGTAATATAACTCATCTGTCACATTTACACTGACTAACATACCTTGGCATCTGTTAACTGGGTCCTGGTAGATGTCATCATTAATGGAATTTAGGTTCTTAATCAATGTTTCATTTTTCTGTATCAAGCAGACAAAACTTAGGTTGGTTTTCTTGAGTATTTTGTCCAGACGAGAAAATCTAATAATAGTAGTATCAACAACAGTAATGAAAAAAGGATCCACTTTATTGATGCAGGTAAATTTCTTTTTCTGAATTTGTATTTGTGATTTGTCTTAAAAGCCAGATGTGGCAATGTAAATCTGCAAGCATTTGATTTTCTGCAGATGTCTATGAGCAAGGCTGTAAGGTATTGATAAGCAGCATTTTCCTGCTATAAAATTAGATCATAATGTTGATCGCATATGGTGTTCTGTTGGACAGAAGTTTTATAATCCAAGAGCCCCCAAAAGCCTGTCTCGAGAAAGTTTCAAATTAAGGAAACGTACCTGTGTTGTCCATTGGTGCCTATCCTTTCAAACCTTCTGCAGCTCACAAATGGGAATGCAGCATGTCTGTCAAACTTTGTAAAATAAACATGCTTGTTAAAGTTTTTTTTAGTTTTCACACATCCCATTCTAGCTCTGAGAAAACCGTCTGAGGCATTTGTAGCAGCTCATTAGGCTTTTCAGAACCAGTGAGACACTGAACACCCTTGTTTTCACCCATGCATGAGATAAAATAGGTGGTTTGCTATAAATAAGTAATGAGGGAAAAAAGTCACCACAATTCTCCCAATCTAAACCAAAAAAAATTCCCCAAATCTTAACCATCAAATCTTGTGATTTATCTTAGTGTCTTATTCTTCAATTACTTGCCTTGAGGTTTTTTTTATTCCTTGGGAGGAGAGCAAATCCAGTACATCTGACAACTTTTTTTATTTCAGTTTTTATATTACAACAGTTGCTCAGCTATCTTCTGTGAACTCCCACAACAGTAAAAATGCTTTAAATTTTTTAAATATGTCAGAATTCACACATACCCACGTAGAAACTTGGAGTATGGTGTGTCATCTAATCATTCTTCTCAGTTTTGCTCCATCTTCCTAAGGACTGTTTCTCTCTCCTTTCACTTTTGAGTGAATATTGATGGGAGAGATAGGAAGATGGAAATGTATAGATTCTTGACTTGTAGCAGTTGATCTGTGGCTCTCCTGGGATATTAGTCAATACTGAATTTGTCATAGTTTTCACATTAAAAAAAAACTCCATAAAAACCCAAACAAATCTTGAGACAATTTGGGACAGTCCAAAATTTAAACAACTTCTTTCTCACAGCATAATGAAATACTTTTTGACGCCAGTAGTATATATGAGAAACACATGAAGAAATACCATAGAATCATTCAAGTTGAAGGGCATCCAACAGCCAAACTCCACCCAAGCATCTTGCTCACTCTCATCTCCTGTGGGAGAAAATAGAAGGATGGATTGAGATAGTGATAGTTTAACAGGAAAAGCAAAAGCATGATGCTTAAGCAAAGCAAAAAAAAAGAAAAAAAAAATGACTAATTCATGTAGTCAGGCAGGTGTCCAACTGCTTCCTGGGAAGCAGAGTCTCTGCATGCGTCGTGAGTGCCGTAACCATGATCATTCCCCCTTTTCCCTCCTTCCTCTGAGCTTTTATATCTGAGCATGACTTCATATGGTGTGGTCTGTGTGTGACAGCTGTCCTGCTTGTGTCCTCTCTCAGCCTCTAGCTTACCCACAGCTGACTGTGCTGGCACAGTTCAGCAAGAGGTAGAATGCTGGTGTGTTACCAACACCATTTTAGCCACAAATAAAAACCAGAACACCATAGGGGCTGCCCTGAAAAAAAATTAACTCCATCCCAGCCAGACCCAATACTATCCCTTATTCCATACCATTTCTGTATCATCTGGAATTGATCTGACTTACTGTTTGCTTGGAATAGGGACAGCTTTGAAGGTACGTGGGCTACTCTGGGCCTTGTCTGCTTGCTCTGGATATTTTCAGGAGTGATTATTCTCAGTCTTTCTGGGCAATCTGTTCTGGTTTTTGATCATCTTTACTATGAATGTTTATTTTTTCCTTTTATCTAATCTGAATTTCCCTTGCTTCAGTTTACATTCACTGCATCTTGTCTTTTTGCTGTGCATTTTCCGGCAAGTCTGGCTCCGTTTTTAAATAGTTGAGTATAGTGCTATGATCTGCCCTTATCATTCTCCTGCAGAGGTTGAACAGACACAGTTCTCTCAGCTGCTCCTTGTACATCCCATACTCCAGTCCCAAACCATCTTGTTGGCTTTCCATGTGTACCAGTATGTCATATACCAGGGAGCATAAAATGAAATACCGTACTCAAGATGTAGTCTGGCAGGTGTGGATTAGAATAATGATTTCCCTTTGCTTGCTGGTTCTGCTGTAGCAAGTGCAGTCTAGTGTGCCCTTAGCATTCAGTTTCTGCAAGGGCGCATTTTTGACTTATATTCAAATTGTCCATCAGACCCCACATGTCCTCCTGTGCAGAACTGATTTCTGCTCTGTTAGCTCTCACACTGGGCTGTTGCATGGGGCTTTTCTGTCGCAGTTACAGTATTTTGCATTCTCTTGTGCTGTTTTTTCTTGAGATTTGGCAGCCCCTTTCTCCAGTCAGTTGCAATCTCTCTGAAGCACAGCTGTTTACCCTAGTGTGTGAACCCCTCCTCTCAATCACCTGGGACCTTGGTGAGGTGCGTTCGTCCCATCATCTAGGCCTTTATGAAGGTGTTAAATAGAGAATCATGGAACCACAGAATATCTCAAATTGGAAGGGACTTATAAGGATCATCACATTCAACTCCCAGCTCCTCACAGGACTATCTGAAACTAAACCATATGACTAAGAGCATTGGTCATATGCTTCTTGAACTCTGGCAGACTTGGTGCCCTGAAAAGCCTGTTACAGTGACTGACTGATCACCTTCTCAGTGAAGAACCTTTTCCTGATGTCCAGTGTGAAGTTCCCCTGATGCTGCTTCATTCCATTTCTTCGTGTCCTCTCACTGCTCACCAGAGAGGAGGTTGTTTTAAGGATACTGCTCGTCTTGTGCTCATAGGGTCAACAAATTGAAGGGACTGTGGTGAAGTTGATGGTTGAGGCCTGCAGGCTGTAATTTGTGTTGCTGCTAGAATGCAGTCTGTTACAAAGCAAACGGTGGCTTATAGTTTTAAATGTCACATTTGTAATCCTGTGGTTAGAATTTCTAAGTTGTCAGTACTTACTCTTTTGGTAGTTATTGAATGATGAGGAAAGGGCTGAATAATGGTAATAAGGACACTAGTAGGAGGAAAAAGGGGACTGTGAAAACCTGACAGCAATGGAACATTTCCTTGGGACAAAGGAATATTTTAGATTTTTGGATATATTTCTCATTTGTTCTCTGAGCGTTGGCAAATCTCTGTGTTTAGAATAATTCTGTTGCATTTCTTTTATTTATTTTGTCCAACTTCCAAGGAAGTACAAGCATTTCTGTAAAATACCTAGGCTTTACCTGAATAGATTCAATTTATACCTAGATAAGATAATCAGAGATAGCACTTGTTTTGCTGATTCCAGATAGGATAAAACAATAGAATAAGATAAGACGGTTACAGTAAAATACTTGCAAGATTTCATTTCCTAAATGTTACATCAGTTTTTATCTAATCACTGGCAAAATCAACTAAGCTTTGGGTATGCTCTTTTAAGTGCTACTTTTTTTGTTTTGCACTGTTTTTTTTTTTTTCTTTTTGCTTACCTTTATATACCAGTACACGGAAAATGTTGTTTGAAATTCCTCAAACATTTTTATTAAGTTGTGTATTAGTATTTTTCCTTCTGTAAGTTGTGTGTCACCTATGGAACATTTTGCAGTAGTATTGGATGTTTTTAATGACTTAGATGGTCTTTGAAATAACAAGTATAACAAAAAATTGAATCAGTAGAGAATGGTATTTCTGGTATTTCTTTTTTCAGAGAATTGATTATTGTATATTTCAACACTTTGTCATTTATAGTTTGTGTTTATTCACCTCATTCCCTTTTTGTAATTATGGATCCTAAAGCAGAGACTAGTTCCTTCTCTTAGTAGTTCAAAGAGAGTTTTTCAGTGTTTGCTCTTCTCTCAGCCTCTTGGAGATCCTTACTCAAGGCATCAAGAGAGAGATTTTTTCAGAAGTACTGAGGCTGAATAAAAGCACGGAGGCAGTTTAAAATTGATGGGCATTTTCCTAAATCAAGATAATTTTGATGCTCATTTGACTTCTGTGGCTAATATATAGCTGAAAATTCTGCAAAGACTTAGTTAGCATGAGTGTTAAATAATGAGGGGAATTCATGAGCAGAATTAATACCAGTAGATATTTAATAGAGTCTACAAGATTTTTGTAGGAGAAGCTTAACTAAGTGGGAAGTGGTGGAAAGATTTTCAGCCACCATGTTATCCATAAATGTCTCAATCTTTCCTTGCTTGCTGTTATATACCTTAATGGGAATCTGTTGAATACAGCGTTGCTATTTTTAGTTAACTTGAGGGTATTTTGCACTCTGAGATAAAATGCTCATTTTAATTTTGAGTTACATAGCTGTAATATGGAAGGTTTGCTGTCCCTGGGGATATTTTGCTTTTCTTACGAATGGTGTAGAATCTCAACACTGAGTCGTAATTGGCCTGATGAGTTCTTTCATTGCTGTCGCGGAACAAATGGGTGGGAAGAGCAGACGTCGGCTTTGACGTCGCCCCACTTGAGCACAAGCTTGAGGAACATCTGCTGTTAAGGCTGTTGATTGCTGTGGCACTTCATTGAAAGACTGAGAACTTTTTTGCCTCCACCTTATTTATAAACTAGAAATGTCTTCCTAAAGCTACAAATTGTGACGTTCTGGCGATAGTATGAAGTTGCTATATGCGTATATAATTCATTTTAGATATCATTTGGTTTTTCAATGGTGGGTCAGTGAATACTGTAATCATGTTTCAAATGCTTGGTAAGTGATCAGAAACTTTCATGCTTCTCTTGCATATGCTTCCTAAATTATTGAGTAAATCTCTTTTTGGTCCATCTGTTTGCTAAATGACTGCTGAATCTGAGAATTCAGAATTTAGCAGAAATGCACATAACAAATAATGATACCGTGTATTTTTGTTTATATATGTACGAAATTATACTTAATTTTTGACTCAAAAAACTAGCAGCTTTTCCAAAATCTTCTAAGTCGTGTGTGAACTTTGATTTCTGGAAACCTGTCACGATCTTTAGTTGTCCTCAGTCTCTACCTTGTAGTCTATAAAGTGACAGAGTCCAAGCTTGTTTCCTCACCCTGTTATTTCATTTCCCTAACACTTTATTGGCTTTTCACTGGTAGTATTAGGCATTGTTCCACTTTCTTCTGTGTTTGTTCCTCAGAATTATTTTATTTATTAAAATGTATTTCATGCCTTTAGTTATGAAACCATACATCTTTTGTTCAGTAAACCTACCGAAATGTTTTTCCCGTGTGGAAATTATTTTTTTTCTTTTTGCTTAATATATTATAGGATTTTCTGCAAAGGAATTTTTTTCTTATTTGTTCTTTGTCTGTTGGGAAATATTTCAATGACTCCCTTTGCACTTCCTAGCTTTCAGAGCACTTGTGCCAAGGCCTGCTGTAATTTTCTGGGAAGAGCACCATTTGAATATAGAGAGTTGTCAAACATATGACTAATCTTTGCTTGCAGCATTTCTGTTGTGTCTTGGCATTCAGACAGACTTCATTTTTGTACGCATCTAATGCTATATATCCAAGTCTGCAAGATTGTTAATTTGCAGCAACCTTGGTTTTGGAATAGTTTGGATTTCCTGTTTGTAAAACTCATAACACAGTTGTCTGACTTCTGTTATTTTGGGTTTTTTGCCTTGGCCTCCCAGGTAACTTTATCCAGTTACAGTTTCCCAAAATCTTGATGTTGCACTTTGAATACCTGGACAGGTTTTGCATGTGTTTTTCACAACATTGGACAATGTGAAGCATAACTTCATTCAAAGCAAAATGAAATAAATTATTTTACTCCAGTATTTCCCAGAGTGGTTCCACCAGATGTGGGAAAAGGGTAGAGCTTTGAAGCAACTTATCTGTCTTTGGGATTGCAAAAGAAAAAGTTGAGGGCTGAAGTTCATGTGAATGGAAGATGCGCATTTACCTTCCCAACTGCAAACTCCTGAACTTATTCATATATATGCTGCTAGAAAATACTGATGTAATACCTGAAGAGTTTCACATTATTCTGTAAGCCATTTGCTTTGATAGAAAACTGAAATGCTTTTTTGCCAGTTGGGAAATCGTAGTCCTTTCCCTCAAAAACACCTCATTAATTTCTCCAGATATGTAGCAGCTCTCCTGCCTCTCTAAAGATGAAGATTCACTGCTGCTTTAGGGGTGACAAGGTATATTTTATGTGGGTTATCTAGAGGCGGTGAACTCTACCAGGAGGGGATGGGATTTCTGTCTCCAAGATATGTCTAGGGGAAAATTACTGTTGTTGCTCAGATTTGTCACATAACATTTATAATGCTTTATGATATAACCAGAAAAACGAGGTTTTAGTTTAGGTGAATTCTGGAATACCTTCTTGAGTAAAAGAAACAGTGGATACTTTTTTCCTAATTAAAAGTACAGTTAGGGGTAATTTTAAATTTGTTTTTAATCTTAGATCACCTGTAGTGTGTAGGCTCAAGTAGAACACTTTTATGAGCCATGTGTACCATTACATTTTAAGCATCCCCAAGAATGGAGACTCCTCAACCAGCGTGGATTTTGCTGTATTTCCGTTTCTGTCCTTTGACTTGTGTCTGGGCACCACTGACAAGAGTCAGCTTCTGTCTTCTTTAGTTTCCAGCATCAGTTTTTTAGGTGGATTAAATCCCCTGAGCCTTCTCTTCACCGGGCTGAACGATCCCAGCTCTTTCAGCCTCTCCCAAAATGAGTACGCTTTAAACCAGTCCTAGCAGATCTCAAGATAATCTTAAACTTAACACTACAGTAGTGACTCAGAGTTACGGAGAAGAGGGGATATGACGCTTAGTTCGGGTGATGGGAGGATATGAAGGTGTAATTTGTAAACATGGGTGGGACGTTTGAGAAGGTGCTCTGCTACTGTATGCACTGACTTTTCTGCAGTTCAGCCTAGGGTGTGCTTGAGATCTGCAGTACATAAATAAATTCAAGTAAGAATTTGAGCAAAAGGATTGCACTTTTTGTTAAGTTACAGTTGAAGCTGTGTGAAATGGAAAAGAAAATATAATCTGGTATTTATGGAACTAGTTTATTTACTTCAAAGGAGGAAAAGGGTAGAGCAAAAATTGATCCATCCAGCTCTTTTTTTTTTTTTTTGGTCTATGTCATTATTTCAAGCATGCATTATTTGTTTTCCGCTGTGCATTTGTTTTTTCTTTGTTCCATGAGTGACTTGTGTTTTTTAATGTTGTAATGTCGTTTCTGGTTACATAACAGGCTGCTTTCTGGCTTTGGTTAGAAGTTGCTTAAAATTCCAGTCTGGAATGAAGAGTTGTAAAGTATGTAAGAGGCAAACTAAATTGCATCCATTTCCCATCTTCATTGAATGACTTCTTTAGGTTTTCTTTTTAGTCACAGTATTCATGAGGTTTGACTTAATCATTTAACTCCAAAATAGCATTGGAAAACTGATCATTAATGATACTCTAAGGAATTCAAATTTGTTGGCAATGCTAATACAGTGAGAATCAAATGGAAGTCCTCTGCCTTCCTGCACTTAATGATGTTTTCTAAACAGACTTAAAAAAAAAAGAAAAAAAAAAGCTGCATACTGGGGAAAACAAAATTTATATTTGACACTATACCATGCTGCATGACAGTCCCTCTTTTACCCCTATTTCTGTAAAGCTTTCTGGTAAATAGTGTATTGATTTTACCATTTGGGTACAAAGTGCCTCTGTGTGAATGGTGGTAGAGTGCTACAGCCCTGCTCCATTGAACATCTCTTCTGAAACACAATGTGTTGTAAAATATTGCAGTTGTAGTTGATCCTCTTTATATTGTCCAAGGAAGAGGTCAAAACCTCTTTAATTTTATCTTTGTTTTTATACTGCAATAAATCAATTTATTAATTTCATAAACATTTGATTTTTTTTTTTTAATTTGCATTTTTCCTTTCTTTTCCCTCTTTTCCCTCCCCCTCACATCTTCCCTGTCAATGTTTAAAGATGAAGGACATAAAGATAGTAACATTTGGGTGGGCGGAGTGGAGAGTAGGATTATGCACAGGGGTGCATCAATAATAGCAAGTTGTCTGTCCTTTCCCAAAGTTTGCTAGAAACTTGACCTGGGGTGTGTTTGTCTATTTTAACTGGCTTGAAAAACACACTTTCATGTTCTCAAGACTCCAGTTATAACTGGGAATAGTTCTGTACGTTATGTGCATGGAGGTACCTTGCCTGAATCTTGGTCATGTTTAACCAAAAAACCCCACTAATCTCTTTGATCACTTTGTTATTGAAAGGAGGCTTAGAGTTGAGGAAGATGGCAGTGCTTTCTGCCAAAGAGTAATTTTATATTTTCTGTTACAGACAGTGGTTCCCTTAGAGTTTAGAGAGACTCTTTAAAACTGTTCTGCAGATAGAGCAAACCAAGAAGATGAAATAATGCATTCTTGCCCTTCAGTATAATCTAACAAGAAGCTCTCTGCAGGCAGTATATTTCATTCATATAATCAGTGCATGGAGCTGTGGAAGAATAAATTGGTGTCTGATTACCTAATGCTACAGAAGGAAGACACAGACACACGAAGAGCTTATTCTTCTAATTCACCTTGTGTTTTTGTGTGGGGAACCTGCTGTACTTGTTACCGGTAGGTGATAGTTCAGAACGGAGGAAAAATCTCTTGGTGTGATGACTTACTGTTAGCCACTAGTTAATGCAAAATGCGAAATTTTTAGATGTCGATGAAGTGTCAGGGAAAATATGCTTTTTAAGGGTATAATTGTGTTGACTAGTTGTTTTTTGCACCAAATCTATGTTTAGCATTTTTTTATTCTACTCACTTCTGTTCCAATTTATTTTGTTTGTTTGGCCACACTGCTTTGCACAAAGAAGCTGTTTCCTTGTTGAAGGAAGGAATAATTTATAGAGAACATCTGAAGCTCCAGAAGTTTCTGAAAAGACCCACTGTGTAAGTAAAAAAAATCCCCACACCCTATGTAGCCAGGCAGCTTTTCCAGTATCCAAGTGTTTGATACATCTCGAAGTTTGATGAGTTTTTTCTTGTAATGTCCGTGGCTTTGTGCTTTTGAGATGCTGTTGTAGGTGAACAAAATTCTTAGCAATTGATTTCTAGACATTTTTTAAAAACTAAGATTAGAGGCCTTCTGGTATATTTGTAAACTAGATTTCAAGTTGGTTTCAAGCTGGTGTATAGTTTTCAGGAGATAAGGCAGTAATATTTTTCAAAACTTTTAAGTATTAGTGGGTTAGCAGAATTCAGATATCTAGCTTTGGTATTTAATTTAGAATTTGTCTTTCTGCAGACTTTTTATGTTAATGGGCAGTCTCATTCAAAATCAATTCAGAACAGGCACTTAGGTCTAAACCTAAGGTCTGCAAAGAGCCTGTCTTTCAACTCTTTATATGTAGATGAGTTATTTCTGACTTGTTTCTGCATCACTGTGAGGAAAGTCTTGTATCTGATTCCCTCAGGTGGAGGGAGGGTGGGTGAAGAGGCGAAAGAACTACGGGCACTGTGGATGTTGGTAGTTAGGTGAGTAGCAGGAACTACTTGGGGCAGCTCTCACAGCTGATGATTTACAGCCACGTGTAGAGTGGCAGGTGCTTCTGGGGGGCCCAAGTCCACCCTCATGTTCAACATGGTACAGGCCAGAGAAGGTGCTCTTCCAGGCAAGTTTTGAGTGTCCTTTTTGGATAGAGTTATGCAGCCTCTCTGCGAAAGTTCTATGAACGCTCAGCTGTCTGCCAAGGAGGAGGTTAACTACTACTGATAGTCAGATTTGCAACAGAAACAAAGAACAGTGTGATTTGCTCCACTGTATTTAGCCTCAAAGGGCTGCTTAGAAGGGGAAGTTGTATTTTTATTCTGTTAACTGTTGCATTTTCTGGAACAAGACCAAGTAACTAAATGGAAGAGGGACTTTATCGTAGAGGTTCCTGTGGACACAATAAAGTAGCTGTTCTGCTGCTTTGCTTTTGTTATGTTTGTAGTCTTCCGTGCTTTCTGGTCAGCATTCTTAGCCTAGACTGATGGTGCTTGTCCTATTCCAAGTTATTTCCAGTAGTTAGTGATGACTGGTAAGATTCCAGTCTCCATACAGTTGCCTTATTCTGCCTTACACAATTCACATGCACTTAGGTATTAAATTCAGTCACAGCTAGTGTGTACATTACTCCTGATTTCTTGGCATGAGGAATAACATAGGTTAGAACTTGCTGTCAGGAGCCTCTGTTACGTGACTAGTGTGAAATGTTTGTCTCAATAAAGTTATAGAGCACTTCACAGCTGTTGTGTGTACTGGTAGAGTAGTGTTCTTGCTGTGTTCAGTAATAAAGCAGCAAAAGTCAGGCTCTTGTGACTGCACAAATCAACTACAGCACAGTTGTGCACATAGATAAAACTTCGTACAGCGACATGTCAACCCATAATGGAGTGCTTCAAGGGCTCAATGAATCTAAATGGGTTAGTGACTTTGATAAACCAGCATGATGGTTATTTCAATTCAGATCTTTTAAGCTGAGTTGCTCAGTATTTTTGCCTATTTGAGAGACATCAGTGTCTGCCTCCTGTTGAAGCTCTACTTGAAGGGTAGTAAATTCTCTGGAACAGTAAATGCCAAGTGTTTCAGGTTGCTGCTTAATAGTAACAGCGGCAAAAAGTTTTTCTTATTGTGCATGAAGAACTGTTAGAATTGTTGATCTATATATCTATATTATTTACATATATAGATATCTATATTATCTACATGTCTATATCTGCCTAGATACTACAGGGTTTTTTGGTTTGGATTTTTTTTTCTGGTTTCTTGGAATTCGTCATATGTGTGAGAGTCAGCTCTCAGTGGAATTCCCGCAGCCTATTTGTGGAGTGGTTTGAATTAATGAAGTGGTTTATTAGAGCACTGTACTCAGCTGCTCTGTTCAACTGGCTGGAGTGTTCACAGGAATTGGCTGGCCTTTTTTAATTTACTTACTGGTAGGAACTGTCTGGTTTTCTCATTAAACAAATATATGCAGACTTAGAAGTTGCAGCTCTCTAGGTACCCACTAGGTATCCCTTTATGGGTAAGCTAATACTCTCTTAAGAATAAAAATACTGTGGGAAGGATTGAAAAGACACTTTTGAATTTTACTTTCTGGATGGCTGTGTGTAAGATGCTGGTAAAAAAAGAAAAAAGCTTTAGTCCATCACTCCATCTTCCTATTTGGGCAGCCATTAACAATGGAAAGGTTTGGCTTTTTTTTTTTTTTAATAGAAAAAACAAATGCTAGAGGTCTGTCTCTCTTTTCAGTAGTATCTAACATGTCTTAGGTTTCAATTTCCTTTCTTCTCTATTGATAAATTTTATTCAAAGAATTGGTTCTTTCTGAGCCAACAAAGGTCCTGTGAAATAGGTACTTGTAGCCTTGATTACTCCATCAGCCCTTTTATTCATCTCTGAAACATGTTGAATGTGAGATGGATTCTGTAGCGAGCTCCGTGTTCAGCTGCTGAAACTCTTTCCTGTCCTGTCTCCTGCTGTTCTTCATGGGCATTGTTGTTGCCTCAAAATGTCACAAATCCCCTATCACGGTCGCTAGGGAAAAATAAAGTATTTATGGAGAATTCCAGTGACTTCTCAGAGGCTTCAGATTTATAGTCAGTTTTAGACAATATTTCTGGGAACTGTAAATGGCATCCTTCCTGTTTGCTTGTTCTTGGCAGGCTGGGGCAGGTAGCACTAGCATTAATCTAGCAGCATTTCAGCTGTATGTACTGCAATTTGTGGGTACCACCGAGTAGTGTTAGGACATGCATAGACTCATTGAGAAGACTTACAGCTGTAAGCCACAAATTCTTTAGCGTAATGACATTTTGTCTCGAATTATTTTGCTACTTGGAAACAGCCCAAAGTAACGGTAATGTATTGTTCTTTGTAAAGTTCATTGTAATAATGCAATTTGCCATTAAAATTGGACTGTTAAAAGAGTGTTGAAAGAAAAAATCCCAATATCTAAAATATATTGAAAATTGGAGGGACTATTTTTGGACTGAAAATGTTCCAGTAATTTGGTAGTGTTTTATTCCAAATTAATTGGGTTTTTTTAATCATGTGAGAAGAAGATTCTGAAGAATATGGTTTTAGAGACATTGATTTTGACACATCCAAATCAAATCAGTGAGTTGGCTGACACCCTGGCCTTCCCTCTGGAGGTAGGAGCTACTAGAAGCCTTTGGAGGCTCATTTTAAAGTACACTTTAGGGATCTTGTGCAGAGAGAAAAATGTAATAGGATTATACCACAGAAATGCGTTTGTTATCTCCTTGGACTGAGTGTGGAAAGTGGATGGCAGGCAAGGCAAGGAAATGAAAAACTTTTAAAAAATATAGCTGGGGAAGCAGCTGAAGGGAGGAGTTTTGGATGAAGCAGAGAAAGCAAACCAGGTGGAAAATGTCTTTTTCAAGACAAGCTGACAGAGGGCTGAGTATTTTAGCAAGAAGAATGACAAAGGAGGATAGACTAAAAAGACCGAAGCAGTTGAGTTTAGTGAGAGTATTTGCAGAGGAAGGAAGAAAGGTGATGATAGATGAGACAGCCTGAGGAATTGGGTAGTGCTGTCGTGGAAGATGGTGGAGTTGCCTCCAGAGAATGTGTAGATGGAAATATTTAAGATCTCAAATAAATATTACATGCTTAGGCAGCTGAGAGAAATCCCTCGTTTTTATTTTTGGCACTACTGCCTCTGGGGAAAACTGCTAAAAAGTTCATGCTGTGCATTCTCTAGATGAACTGTGGTGCAGAAAGATGCTGGTAAACTTTGAAGCTTCTGACCTGTAACTGAGCACAGATACTCTTCTGAACCTATTTTTCAGAGCATTCAGTCAGTGGGGGAACTGGTTCTTCTGCCATTTGAACTGCATGTGCTAAAAATATTAACTGCGTTGCTATACAGGTCAGCAGCTAGAATCAAAACAATAATGACATCAGATCCAAGATAAATATGGTTTGTTTATACCACCAGAAGCAGTGGAGTGACTTGAAGTTGCAGGGCTATCTGATCCTGTTTTGCTTGATGGTTTCTTACATCTGCAGATACTCCCACTCCTTCTCAATAGTCTTTCTTTGTGTCTGGTTTCACTTGTCTGTTGTGCTTGAATCTTTTAGCTCTATGTTGTTCTGCATAGAATTCCGTGGAAGTGTACCATAATGGTAAGAAACCGTTATGCATTTATCACCTTGAAGAAAGTCAGTTTTGTTCTCTCTGTTATTAAAATGATACATGAAACCCAATTAGCATTTGTAAGTTTTATTAGTATTTCTAAGCCAGATACTTCTCACCACAGGCTTTAAAATTCTCAGAACAGTCTTGGTCATCACTTTAAAAAAAGCTGTGGACAGCTGAGCATATTGCATACCTGCCTGGATGTTCTATGGAAGAAAAATGAGAAGCAAATAAAGCTACAAAAAATTAAATCAGGAAAAATGTTTTTTGAATGTTATGAAGTGAAAAATGATAGTTTTCAGAGAAAAATTTTTAGCCTTCTTAATTTAAGTGTGAAAGTTTTTAAATAAAGATATAAGTTGGATATGACAAGCTGATATGTAAAGTTTATAATACACATGATATTTGTTTAGGGCAGTGATTCGCAATTTGCTTCAGGTATTTCGCTTTGTGAAAATCTCTACACTGTTGCACCAAAAGTTTTTGGTAGAAATCCTTGTGAAAATTTGTTTAATTAATAGCAGCTGAATCAGAGAATACATATTGCAGGTTAATCAGTTATTTTCATCAATAAAAATAGAGGGAAGAAGTGAGCCTGCATGCCAATCATGAATTTTATTATCTTTTGAAGGTCCTGCAACTGGCAGTGTCTGCCATTTTCAGATTCTGTAAAAATGTGCTGTTTGGATTTCTGGTACTTGATAAATGCCATTTGTATATTTTCTATATATCCTCGTGTAATGAAGATTGTATTTAAAACATTGCAAAGTTGGAAGCTCTTATAAAGATTAAGAGAGTAGGAATGTGCATAATAGTGATTTTGAACTTTCCATAATGTATGTAATTCAAATTGATGCAAGTTTAGTCATAATATCAGTCTAATTCAAATAGAATAGATTAATATTAGTAAATGTTACATCAAGTAATAATGCCAAGGGAATGACTGGAAGTGTGGGCTGTTAATTACTGATTGTCTAGTTCCTGAGGTGAACATTAAGTATGTATTGAAAAAACATATTCGTAAGTCTATCCAAAGAGTAAAAATCACTCAAAATTGAGGCTGTTTCTTTTCAAATTAGGCAACTTACATTCTTAAATTTTCTACTTTGTGAAATGTTTATGAATGCCTCTTAAAGACAGGATTCAAAATTTTACTTTTGTTCTAACTAGTTAATCTTGATAACGCCCTCAGGCACATGGTGTGATCCTTGGGGTGTCCTGTGCAGGGCCAGGAGTTGGACTCAATGATCCTGGTCGGTCCCTTCCAACTCAGCTTATTCCATGATTCTATTCTGTAAGGAAAAAACCTGGATATTTACATGCCCTTTTTATCTAAAGGATTCCAGTGACAGAGACTTTTTGATAACAGGAGTGGTGACGAAAGAAGGTATTGATACAAAGAGAAGGCTGAAGTCTATTTCAGGGAGCATATCTAAAGATCTATTTTAGGGGCAAAACAATGGAAAATAAGCTGGAAGAATATTACATCATGTAATTTTTCTAATAGTGAAAGTGGTGAATTTGTGTATTGTAGAAAGTGGTGTATTTGAAGAATGTTTGATTTTTCTAAATTGCATCCAGCGGGCCATTATACATGAAAAAGAAATTACTTTTTCCTGTGAGAATATTAAATACCTATGAATTCTTCTGCATAAACTGTGATCACCAAGATTGCCATTCTAAAATAATAATTGCATATGCAAATCCTCATGGCCTTTGAGATAAGGTTCAAACAGATGACTTTTTCAAGATAGTTACAATTTGGACTTTGTTTTCATCTATGTATCAAGCCATTACTTTAATGAAGAATTTCACTTGGTGGAGATGCTGCAGCAGATCTAGTACTGAGATGCTTGTTTCGAAAAGCAAAGTGGTTTGTCTTTTAAAGACATTCCAGTGTATGTTTCTATGAGGCACATTCTGTATGTGTCTGTAAATGAATTTGGGGAAGTATATTCAAAACTCTTCAATTTTCAAATAAAATTTCCCACCTCAGTTTAACTTCCAAAGCATACTCTACTAATCACTTGGCTTCCAAGGAACACATGAAATTTAATGTAGTTAGTATTGTATGGAAGTAAATTCCTGTTCCATCTTCCTTTTGTGTGTGACCGTGTCCATACAACATTAAAGCCTTCTGAGTGTTATAAATGGCCATTCTGATAAGGATGCTATTTATGACTTCTTCAAGAATAAATGACAGTGTTTCCAAAATTGATGGGAGACTGAATACTGGTGTACTTGTAGATTAACTAGATTGTATGTTTGGCTGCTTTTTCAATATTGAGCTTGGTTGTGTTTTATTTGGAGGGCCATTCAAGTCATTTAAGATTACAATAATGAAAACGAATCACAGTAAGCCTTGATATGTGCAATCTCCTAAATTTACACTGAAAACTAGAGCTAGATTATCCAGGTGTTTTGAAGGTAATGAAGTTAGTGTGTGGTCTTATTCATATTAGTATTATAATGAGAAGTTATATACATTCACAGAAGGAAAATAGCAGCAGTATAAATGTTTACAGCAGCACTATCACTTTCAATTTTGATTCTCTAGCTCAAATTTTTTAGTTTTTTCACTGGAGGAAATGAGTTCAATTGCCAATCTATACCAGTTCTACTTCATTTGTAGGTAAGGTATTGGAAAGACACAAGAAATTATCTTAGCATCTAGCACTGTGTTTTGGTTTCACTGACTAACAAAACAGTTTTTAGCCTCTGGAGGGAAAAACATTCTATGAAAGTAAATATTTTAGTCATTGAACAGTGTTTTTGTGATAGAGTTTTTACTTTTTACAGTCATGCTTTCAACCTGCTTGTGTGTGTATTGCCAAGATAAACATCTTCAAGATAACCTATGTTTTAAAAGGCTGTTTAGTATTCTTTTTCCAAGGGAGAATACCAGCCAGTGAAAATAATGGGTTGCTTAAGAGCTTAAACAAAATGTGTCTGAATAATGTTCTGTATTTCTCATGTATTAAAAGCCAGCTTGGTCAGTAATGAAAATTTGCAAGATAAAATTTTGAGTTTACAGTTGCTGTCATGCCTCTAAACCCAGCAACTTTTGTATATACTGTATGTTACCCACATTCACAGCCCCTCGTCCACCAGTACAGAAATGGAGTACGTGTGTTCACTTGTTTTTTAAACTCAAAGGACACTGTACAAATCTTTGCTGTTAAGAAGTGAGGGTGTAGCACAGTGGAACATACCACAGTAGTACTGGGTATGCTGGCAACGTTGCTGGCACAATTCAAGCCTCAATAAAGTTTGCCAAACGTTGTTGGTTGAGTGGACTTCTGATCCGGGCTTAGGGTAGGAATTATTACTGCCTTGTGATTTGTGTTCTTGTAACACAAAAGCTTTGAAGAGAAATGATTTTAAAAAATCAGGACATAAAACATCTGTAGTGTGGTTTCAGGGTGGTTAGGATGATGTGAATGAATTGTGAAAGGCTTCAAAATACTTGACCGTTTATTCCTCATGCTAATTTCTTCTGGAGAATTGATGATGTACCCCTAAGTAGGATGGCTACACTGTAGGGTATTTTAGGTATGGCTGACAGGTGTGTGGGAATACTACCAGGAAAGGGGTTTCTGCTTCTGGCATCTGATGAAAAAGTCATGGCAAACTGGGATATAGTGGCTGTTTCAAACACATGGGCAAGTATGTATATTTTAAATGGAATACACGTAATGCTATGACAAATTCTGTTACAAGATTCATAGTATCACATAGCTAATGAATTGCTTTAAGTGCAGTTAAGATACGTAAAAATCTGTGACCTGATATTTGAAGAAAAGGATGACTTGGAGGAAGAAAATGGGATAAAGCAGGTAGCAAAAGGCTAGCTTTTGCATGGTAACTTTAAATGTCAAGTATTTTGTCTAACTGTCAAAGGTTTTCATGAGTGTAGAATCAATATTAAGTTTTGTCAAGTTGTTAGATTGGAAATTGGGAAAGAAACAAGAAGGATGAATCAAAAAATTACTCTGCCCAAGAAATGGTCTATTTTAACATCAACAGTAGTCTACTTAAGATATTGCTTGGCTTCATTCCCCTGAATCATAATGTGCATATGAAATAAGTGAGTCTCCATTAATGGTTTATTTGGGTACTTTGTCAAAGCAGCTGGTTTTCATGGTAGCATTGTAGGCATATTCTCCACACGTGCATAGCTTGTGTTGCTGAACCAGCAAGAGTGGACAGATTTTAAATTCTTACAAAGGAGGTGAAAGTAGGAGGCATTATGAATACTGGTGTGTTACTGATTTTGGTCCTCTGATTTTATTATTTTCTTACAAAATCATGTTGTTTTCATCCTTTATAGCAGTTCTGAGTTTTGGATTGAAGTACATTGTGCATGAAGCCTGTGTGTTGGCTTAATTTGTATAATAATATAAAAGTTCTTGACTATAGAGGCATCTTCCAGCTTGTAAAATATGTCTTCTGAAAAGATTAGATGTTTGGTGGGTTAACACATCTGGAATTGAATTACATCTGCCACACTACCTTTATTCAGTTCATTTGACTTCACAAAGATGTGTAGTTTAGCTCCTTGCAGTAATGAGTAGTTATTTCACATAGTTTCTGCAAGGATTAGTGAGGTACTTCTATTTAAGATGGCTGAAGGCAAAAGTGTTGAGTAAAATCACATAATGGGAATTAAACTTTTTTACTGTAATTAACATTCTGACCCACAAACCAGGAATTTCTGCTCTTCCAATGCATAGGTTTAGAGCAGCTGTCTCCAAAGAGTACAAAACCAAGGGAACCGTCCATACTATCCTGTTGCTGGAGTGTGTTCCTTAATGATACTGCCTCCACTTGTCGTTTGGTCCCAGGAGGACTGACATCTATAGCATTCTCAGCAGGGCTGTGAATTAAAGTTTCTGACCACCCGCTCCCCGTAATTTTTATCTCTGTGTGGTTCCCAGGCTGTGTGCAGGATGAAACAGGACTTGAACAAAGAACAAAAGCAGATTTTTATGCCATGCAGTCTTAATGTAAGAGGGGACTTTCCTGAAGACCCTCATTGCTGTAACAGTTTATGGAATGCTTTAAAAGCTAGGAAGCTAAAAAAAAATTTAATTGTTGATCATTACTCAAGCATTCCAATTTGATTTATATGTAAGTATGACATTTGGTATCCAACAAGAAATACGTTTAAAAGCAGTGGAGATGAAAAGTCCCATTCTGCCATGGATAACCTACATATAAAACCTTGTTAAAATGGTAAATTTCCTTTCCATATGAAACTGATATTTTAAAAAGATAACTTGAGTTTATTAAACTATTTTTTTAGCAAATCTCACTCAAAGCATTTTTCTAATATTTTGTATTATTAAATGTGACCTAAGGTTAGAATGTCAGGATTTTTGTGTTGTTAGTTTTTTTGGTTGATATTCCTACTTAGAGGAATAATTAGGACTACAGGACAATATTCCTATCCTTAAAAGGTTTTCCAGTATTTTATAAATGTATTTATTCTGTTTTAATAGGGATTGGGTAGCTTACCCTGTGAAAACATATGTGTGTGAAGCTAAAGCTCTTTTGTAGTAGGTAGTATTTATAAAATGAGGTCATTCACTTTGGGTGCTGGAAGCTGTTTCAGTTTCATTTAGAAATCATATCAGATGTTTTTCCTGGTTCTTCATAGCTCATCTGAGCACCTCATCTGTAGAATTTTGCCTAGCATGGCAAATTGTAGTTTTGTCAAAAAAATAGGTTTTGGGTGTGACAGTTTTGCTGGTTAAAGGCTTCTTAAAATTGTTTCTCAAAATTTGAGACTTTGAATGCCATCCACAAGCTAAAGAGGGGTGGTCTGAGGCAGCGTTTTCCTCCCCCTGGATAAAGCTCTGTTGTTTGATTGCCAGGCAGTCCCTTTTGGGGGCAGGTTCTGCTGTTGCTGTTGGTAACTAATGGTTTCCTTCTCTGGCATCACCTCTGCAGAGAGAGATGAGCTGCAGTTCTGTAATCAGTGAAGGAAGGCAGTCTTAAAGCACATCACACTTGAAAGGTTGTGAATGTAAGGAAATGAGCTTGTAGTCACTAGTATATCCTGTGAATTGCTGTTAATTAAAAAAGCTCTACTTTCAAATGGCTGAAAGTTTACTTAGTTGGTGACTTACACTGCTCAGCTCTGATGAGGCCACCTCTGGAGTGCTGTGTCCGGTTCTGGGCTCCTCAGTAAGAAAGACACGTGGAGCTCCTGAAGCAGGTCTGGCAGAGGGTGACAAAGATGGTGAAGGGACTGGAGCATCTCCCTTACAAGGAAAGGCTGAGGGAGCTGGGTCTGTTCAGCCTCAAAAAGAGGCAGCTGAGAGGGGACATCATCAATGTCCATCGGTATCTGAAGGGAGGGTGCCAAGAGGATGGAGCCAGGCTCTGCTCAGTGGTGCTGAGCAATAGGACAAGAGGCAAGGGGCAGAACCTGATGCACAGGAAGTTCCACCTGAACATTAGGAAACTTTACCGTATGGGTGACTGAGCATCAGAACAGATTGCCCAGAGAGGTGGTGGAGTCTCCCTCACTGGAGGTACTCAAGAACTGTCTGGACCCAATCCTGTGCCCTGTGCTCTGGGATGACCCTGCTTGAGCAGGGAGGTTGGACCAGGTGACCCCCTGTGCTTGCTTCCAGCATAACCCCTTTTGTGATTCTGTGACTTGCACAGTTTTCTGACAGAATGATGTATTTTGCAAAGAGGAGGACAACATAAAGTGTCGTCTTTCCCCATAAAAATGTGTGCTGGAAGATCAGTAGATTGTTCATCTTGTACTTCAGTTTCTAAAATGTTGAGAGGTCTTGCTGCTACTAGCATTTCTAATAAGTTCTGCATAATATAATTATGTCAGCCCTCAGTTTTGAGAAGGTGGCAATCCATGGCTGGCAGGAATAGCACATTATCATCTCTCTAATCACATTTTCTGTTTTTTGGGTGAAGAATGTTTCTTGATTCGTATTCACCAAGCTGTTCATTGTGTTTCAAACATGAAAATTGTTTGTGGGTGGCATACTCTCTCTTATTGTGCATGTGTATCAGAAATCATCTGTCATCTGATTTAAACTTCAATTTAGTCAGCAGAGCATCTCAATTTGGAGAAAATTGGACTCCATTATAAAACCCAATTGTGATAGGATTATGTTTTTATGGTAATGCATGTAATTTATTGCTCTTATTATCATGCAACAGATTGTAGAGTAATGTTTTGACTTACTCCTTTAAAAATGCTTTGGAACATGAACATTATAACATTACTCTTATGTGGATTATTTTCTTTTTTTTTCTTTAAAACTTTGAGGAGACATACATTAGCCTGACTTTCATGGATACCATTATAAGGAATTTTCAAAATGTATTTGGTACTATGAGACATGTAAACAAGGGATACAATATTTGAAGAAAAGATGGCGAAGGTGTTTATTCAAGAGTGAAATGAAGATCTTTTAATTAAGTTACGGAGTTCCAGCTGGTTTTATTTACCATAATCTTGAATTTTGCCTCATGCGCTTGGGTGATATCTTGTCTCTGAGCAGATTAAGTGCTAAAGTTGTGAATACACAGTTGTTAAATCAAACAACCTTCCTTTCTTGGGAGGAACTTCATAACACTATTGCAAATATTGAGCTATAATAGCAATTCCAGTTTCATAAAAACTTCTAATTGAACCTACTGGCCAAGTTCATGTAATCCCTGGGAGGCTGCATTCTGTCACTTTGGATTTGCTCTTCTCTCTCGAAACATGAGGACTCGTGCTGGTCAGCAAGTTCTTCTCTTCCAGAAATGTAAGGTCTGAATCTCTTGTGGCTGCTGGTCGACTGACAGCTTCCCTGCAAAATGGACAGCTTCTTTCCGTCCAGAAATGTGCTTGATGAGGGATGGCAATCCTATGAGACCTCTCAGCGTTTGTAATTATCAATTTAAGTTTATATGCTCGATGTATTCTCTGGTTACAATATGAGAGATGTTTACACACTCAGAATGGCGTGTAGCTTAGATTTGTTTTTTTAAGAGGATAGGAACAATATGCCTTACTTTCCTGACAGAAGAAAAAGAATATTGTGTTTTTGCAAATGCTTCTTACTTTGCATCACTGTGTCCTGAGTACAGTTATTCAGTTGACAGCTATGAAGAACTGTGTGTGTGTAGGTCAAGCACATGCATTCAGTGTCACCCCATGTTTTTGTTTGTACTTGTTTTATTACAATGGGATACAGTCCAGACTAGGTATCTTCCATATCTAAAAACTTAATTTTCAGTGTGATTTGTATTTGCTTTACTCTAAATATTGTTATTAGAAGATAATCAGGGAATTTTGAATTATTAAAAAAACCCTAATGGTTAAATGAGGTTGAAACAGTGATTATTTGAGCCGCTGACAAATTTACTTTTTCTTCTATATATGAGGAGCAAGGGGAATTTCAGGGGTTGGGTATGGACAAAACTTAAATCTGATTTATGCAAATTCATTCTTAAAATGATATGTTAATTATTTTCCGTTGTTGTTGGTCCTCTGGCACCCTCAGAGTTGTTGCTGATATTCATGCCGTTCTGTGCATTGTCCTACAGTTGGTGGGTGAATGACTAAATAATGTGAAATGTTGTGTTCTTTGATCTTCATAGAGCAAAATCTGTGATGTTGGTGATAAAGCTATTAATTTATTTGGAGGAGTTTTTTTCATTATATGGAATAGTTCAAGCAACAGGTTTGCAGATGAGCTCTGCTCATCCTGAAGGGCAGTGCTGCTTTGTCACCCTGCTTTGTCATTGCCTTGTGAAAGTGGGAGATCAGATAAGACGCTTGAGAAATGTGGTAACATTGTAGATGGGGACATCATCAGTAGGGGAGAACAGCTGTCGAGTTGGTTTTTTTTTAAATGTTAGCATTTTAGGAATTATTTGACGCACAAAAAAGTAAGCTACTGCCAAATTGTTTTTGTTTTCTTCGATCTGAAGACTAATCTTTAAATTCTGGTTTAATCACTTTCCTGATTGTTTTTAAATCTTTCTTCTTAATACATGCTTTTCAGAATACAGTCCCAAAGAATACTTTTGGTAGGGATTCAGTACTGCTGTTGTCCTTCCCGTTACAATCCACAAGTATATCTGCATTTTTCAGCTTACCTCACAATTAACATTACTGGTCTTTTTCTGCTTATAGAATGTTTATTCTGTGAAAAAGGCTTAATTCTGTTCTTTGCTGTAAAAAATGTTGTTTCTACCAGAGAGCAAAGTAAATGGACACAAGGAGTGAGATTTTTACTGAGATAGCTAAAATTAATTTTAGAGTTAACAGGGGTGAACCACATAATGGGGTGCAATGCCTGCCTTTTGTCCTGTAGTGAAGCATTTGGACATCACAATGTTGGAGCCGTTTTCTTGCTCAGTAATTTACCTAATTTTGAAGTCTCTCCTTCTTTAACAGAAGGAAACGGAGATTTTCTTTGCCAATCTTTTTTGTATTAGCTTCCAATTAATTAAATTTATACAGGTTGTTTTATTCAGATCCTCTGCCTTTTTTATAAGTCCAATTATTTATCGCTTCATTGCTTTGCGAGTTTTTTCCTTCTGTAAGCATTTTTCCCAAACCAGGAGATGTAACTACAGCTTTAATGATGTCTTTCAGTGTAATGGATTATAAAAGATTCTGAAGAAATTGGTACAAGCAAAGTTATAATTCTTTGTGCTATTTTTCTTTGCTTATCTAATGACAGCTCTTTCTGCAGAAAAGACAAGCTTTTATGTCTCTCTACAGCTTTATCATGTGACTGCCTTACTATGAGCATATTTCTTGATAAATTCTCAATATTAGGGAACAGCCTTTGGTCTAGAATAAAGGGCTAAAGACTGCATAAATGGCAAGCCAATTTACTGAAGATTTTTCTTTGTCTACATCCTGCCTTTTTAACCCAAATGTGAATTTTTTTGTCATAGGCATTCATTTTGGGGTTTTGAATTTAATTTCTTCTGAGGCTTATCAGCTTTTGTGATGCCAAGACCTTAAAAAAGAAAGGTATAGAAAACAAACCCAAAGCAGCAGCAGCAACAACAAAAATAAAACAGGAACAAAGAAAGTTTTTCTGCCTGGAAACTTTGCAAACTAAATGAGGGAAAAATTAGTAAATACAGACAGATAAGAATGAACAAAGATAAGATGACAATATTGATATAAAAAAAGAGAGAGGGTCAAAAATTGGTTTGGTTATTTGTTACAACCTCTTACAGTCTCATATTATTAGTGTGGTTTCATTTACTCAGTAAAGCATGTGGCATTAAACAAAACCTGTTTTGCATTTACACCAGAGAGATCTGGTGTTTACAGGAAAAAATATCTCCCAAGGGAAGGGACTGTGTCTTCAAACCTTTTGGTTTTCCTCCTAAGATCATATCATTCATGGTTAGCATGTACTCAAATCATTCTAATGCCACCTTCTTCTCAATTTCACTTGTTCTTAGGAGAATATGGATCAAGGTGAAAAGACATCAGTGTGATCATACAGAGTGTGATAATGAGGAGGAAGGAGCCTGAACTGCGAATGACGCATCCGTGTAAGTGGTTCTCAGCTAAGCATGTATTGAATCGTAGGGAATCAAAGTCTGTTGGAAAGGACTTCAGGGGTTATCCACCCTAAACTTCGGGCAGGGCTGGGCTGTGGCCATCCCTAGGTCAGGTCTCTCAGGACTCTGGTCTTGGACACTTGCAAGGATGTGGAGATTCCATAGCCTCCATGGACAACGAATCAAGAGCTGCGTTACTTTTCCGGGGAAATGTTGACTCGCTGATGTTCAGCCTGAAGCTCTCAAATGTCGGTTTGTGGCTGTTTCCCCTTGCTTAGCTGTCTGCCACTACTGAGAATTTGGTTTCCTTGTCTTTGTGGTTCCCCTTCCCATCAGCTTGCCCCTCTAGCCTGCCGTTCACCAGACTGAACAAGGCCAGTATCCTCAACCTCCCCTCATGTGTCATAGAGTCTGATTCCCCTGACCATTGTGACAGTCCTCTGCTGGACCTGTCCACACTGCTCCTGTGAGGCTGCAAAAACTGACTCTGTAGAATGCTAGTCTTATCACTGCAAAGTGTAAGATGGCAATAAAATCTTCTTTGGGCCCTGTTTAGTGATGCTCAGGGTGCAGTTTGCCTCATTCATGACAAGAGGGCACTGCTGGCTGCCGTTTAACTTGGTGTCCTCTGTAAGCGCTGAGACCTGTTGTTGACTGCTGGTCTACACTGTGGTTACATTGCTGAAGGTGGAAAACTGCACTTGTCTGTGTTGAACTTCATGAGATAATGATGCTCGGTCCTCAAGTTTGATGAGGTTTCTCTCGGTTGAAGTTCTGGTGTTTATGTCAGCCATTTCTTCTGCTTTAGTGTCTTCTACAGGTTTGCTAAGGATACAGTCCAGGTAGATCCATAAAGTGTTGTACAATGATTGGAAAGGATGTAAGAGACCAGCAAGAACAAACGGATGATAATTTTGGCATTAATAACATGAATATGACCCTGATATGACCTATTGAGGTCATCTTTTGAATGTACAGGAGAACAGTTGCTGCTACTTTTTCCAGACACTGAACTTGGAAAAACTAGCGTGGGTCTCATTAAGACAATATTTATTGCAGGGAAGGAGCTAAAGATCCTGGTTTCTATCCGTGGGTTCTGGTATGGTTTATTGTGTTTCAGAGAAACCCAAACCCAGTCAAGTATTCCTTTGTGAGTTCTGTTCCAAAGAACTCACTAATCTTCAGAACAACTCATAAGTCCTGTTTCCTCTGATTTATGCTCTACCCAGTCTAGATAGCTATGTTCTTGCTATTCTGCCTCAGTTCCCCCCCCCCTTTTTTTTTTTTTAACTCTTAACATTTCCTGATGAGTAACACAGTCTGCTAGGACATGAAAGATGTGATTAACCTGGACTTAGTCTTCTCAAGTTCAGGAGACAGTTAAACATTTTCTTGCAATCCAGACAAATTGTCCTGCCAAGTTGTATGAAGTGAGGATAGTGTCTTCAGTGTTCTAGTAGTTTTAAAAATGGAAGTAGTTACCCCTATTCAACAGTAAGGATTCCCAGGCACATAAAGCAACTCACTGCACTCTTGAGGAAAGTGTCTAAATTTGTAGAAGATAAGATTTAAAACTGCGCTCCTGCCTCTCTTGACCTTGTAGATACAGTGAGGTAAGTGAATTAAGAATTATGTTGAAATTATTTCAGAAATAGGAAGTCTCTTAAATCTTTCCAGACTTGGTCAGCCGCCCTTGAGTTAGCATTATGTTCTCATGTTCTCTTCTATTAAAAAGTATTAAAACTCACAGCTGACCTGAAATTCAGCAGTTATCATACAGGTAAGAATCTTGTCTTCAAGCTTAAGTTTCAAACCTGTGAAAACTCAAGGGAAGAAGTAGTCATCTATACAACTTCTCAACATTTCAGACCTATTTCTGAGGGAGGCTGTTCTATGATGGTCAGAATAGGATAATTAAGTAACCAATATGTATTTGCACCGTAATTGTTGAAATGAAAAAACTTTTTCTGTTGTGTATCATTGAAGCATTCAGCTCTCAGTGGAGGGGAAAAACCAAAAAGAAATTTAGTAGCTAGTTGTGTACCAGAAGTACAGCTTTGATTGCCAGAGTACTTGTGAAACAAGCCTCTGTTTGACAGCTCTTCTGGACAAAGGAGATGCCTTCAGACTAGATACTGATTGGAGTACTTTTGTTATAAAAGATTGAAATTCTAGTGTAAACTACCCAGATGATTACCTTCCTCAGAAACTTTAATTATTATTTTCTGTTCCTGTGTAGCCTTAAATGCTTGTAAATTGCCATTTACACTTTTCTTCTAGTGAGATACTGTCATTTGTTCTCTCTTTCTGATGCAGGGCATATGTGCCAGAAGTTTCTCTGCAGGCTCACTTGCTATCAGCTCGTTTAACAGATATGTACTCTTCAAACTTTCCCTCTTTATAAAACATATTACTTGTTTTTCTAGAGTAGTGATTCAGTGGCATTATAGTGTAATTTGTTGTAGTGCCACAGCAGACAGTGAGAAGATGCAAGTTTTGAGTGTGTGCGGTTAATTAGATGAAATGTATTTTGACAGACACCTAGTAATTAGACTTTAAAATTGATTTTCTTTTTGCATTTAATTATGTTTTATTTCAACTCTTTGCTGAGAAGCTTTTCATTAGCTGTTAGGAGTTTGTGTTACTGAATTTCACTGAATTTCATGAAGAGATATAAGTCAAGTCATTATGAGCTTATATGTGCAGAGCTGTCGGTGTGTTTTTCTGAAGTTATTTCCAAGCTCAGGATGCTACATGTTTATGGAGTGGCTGGTTTTAAGAGGCCATTTAAGCACAGGGAATAAGCTCAGATTGCATGTGTAGCTAACCAGGCTGCTCTACTATGATTTATGCTGCCAGTGCTACATGGCACATGACTTGGGTTGAAATAAAGAAAGAAACATAGTAAGTGTTTTGCTACGTCCACCTTAAGTTATAGTAAACCCTTCCACTAAAGTATAATACTTAAATGTATTTTCTCAGTTTGACAGAGTTTCGTAGAGGAGATAAATTATCTTTTATTGTTTGCTGTTCCTTTTCCTTCCTGAATACTTGTTTTGTGAACTTGGTACTGAAGCCGTTCAGTTACACTAATGGTATAATTTTTCCTATTTAATGCACTTTATTTAAAACCAAAAAAACCCTACTGTGTGTAGGATTTTTTTCTTCTCACCTGCTTTTGCTTAAGTCCTGACATGAAAATTACCTGTGTGAAGGTTATTTTTACCCTGAAATAATTGATTTGTAAGATTGTTCTCACACAACATATATCTTCCCATGTTGTTCTGCAGAGGGTGTTGTGAGGTGTTCATCTTAACATCCTCTCTCAAGCTGTAGCATAGCTTTTGGGAATGTGGTTTTTCTTCTGTGAGTACACACTGTGTAATATTTTACTATATTGATGGATAAAGGAGAGAGACAAAATAAGGGGTATGTGGTGAAGCTTTTAACTTTGAACTCATTCCTTGAAATACCAACTTTTCTTGCTCACTTACTCTGTCGGCATTATTAAGCTCACCTGTATGGTTATGCCTGGCTTTATGCTTTTGTGAACACTAAACATGAATGGAAATTTGATGGCTAATGGATCAAAAGATAGATAAGGAGTTACATGCTAAACTGCCTCTTCACTGTAACCAGCCCCCTGCCCATCTTTTCTCTCTGCTTCACTTTGGAGCACTGAAGAACCAGTGCTCATGAGACCTGTCTCTCGTGCCTCAGGCTGTTGCGTTGGATCAGCTGTCTTTGTTGCTGTGATCCGAATATTTTTATCATCTCTTTCATGTGTACTGATTTTTTTTTTTAATTTGTTGATCAGAAATCATGGAAGTTAGAGTATATAATGAATTTAAAGTTTGAGATAATTGCAAAATCTTTTTACTCTAGCAGTTCTCAGAGCAAAACAAAACAAATGTGCCTGTAAATGCACAGCGTTTCTTTTGAGTTGCTGTGGGAGCTGAGCGCAAGGACTGGTAAAGAACAGTGCTGGCAGAGAAACAGCTCATCTGGGGAGTGAAAATAATGTTAGGCTTTACTTAAAAAACTCTGTCTGAAAATCTTTCCTGAGATTTTTGTAATGAGCTTGTCCTGAACAAGCTGAATCAGTGGAGCTGGTAGAATCATCACCATGTTTCTTCTAGGGAAAAGCGAACATGGCATAACAGTCTGGGCCATAATGCCTGCATGGAGGGAAAAAATGGAATTGTACCTGTGACATTTTTAAAATATCCCAATACACAGATTTGATTGCTAGTACTGCTCTTGATATTGGGGAGGTGGAGTTTTTTGGGGGGTTTTGTTTGTTTGTTGGGATTTTTCATTTATTTGTTTGTTTTGGTTTTTTGTTGGTTGGTTTGCTTTGTTTTGTTTTTGTTTTCTTCTGGAATCCCAAATAATTTGTTTGTTTATGTGAAGTGCTCATTTTGGGAGTTTTGGTTGGTTGTTTCCATGTTTTTCTTGTTGTTGGGGTTTTTTTTCTCTGATAGTCGTTTCTATTTGTTACTCATATCCAGACACAAAACCAGTATAGCAATGAGAGATACTCCTGTGTGTACGTGTGGTAATACCCTTACATTTGTTTCTTCATTATTTTTCACCATTCTTGACTCTGTCACTCACTTGTAGGGGGGGACCCTGAACCAGATGAAGGAAGTGCACAGAAAACATAGTTGATTGTACACTTAGAAATTGGCAACTTGTTTGTAACAGACGTGTTATGAACACCAGGATTTCATCTATGTTAGGGTTTCTTGAGATACTGTCCTTGCTGGCATATCTTAGTTCTGGTAGGAGAGAGGGAATTCAGATGTAGCCGTTGAAGAATAAAATACAGTTGATGACATCATAGTATTGTTGTCATAACCAGTATGCATTTACATCACTTGTTCAGTAAACCTTCAGTTTATATAGGTCAACACTGTTATTTTTATGTAAAAATGCAGATTAGGAAAGTGTAGCTATGAAAATAATAAAACCATAGCTGACTACAGGAGACGTTATCTGGCAGTAAATATCCACATGGCTGTAAGGGTAAGATAGGTGTGTGGTTTAAGTTATGCCCTTAGATGTCAAACTTTACCAGTTTTTATTGCAACAGGAATAGAAAGACATGACAAAATGACTAGAAAGCTGGCAACCACATGAGGCTGACATGAATGTTCATTTGTCAAGCAGAATAGTCGTTGAAGGAATACACCAATGTAAGTGATTTTGCATTAGCTTTTCCTTAAAACAAATTAACAGAAATTTCTAGCCCTAGCATTGAGACAGTTTGTCACTGTTTTTACCTTCTGCATAAATGCAGCTTTACAGCTAGCCATGTTTCTTCATTAGATTTCAGAACTAAGATCTTTGCCAGCCATTTTTTGTTTTCACGTTCTGTGTTTCAGCAAAGCAAGGTACTCTCTGAATTTTAGCTGACGAATGTTTTCGAGAGTAAAACCACCAGAAGCGACTGTATGTCTTGGTAGGTAACATTTAAGAATGTGATAAAATAGCAAGCAATATGTTTCTAACAGAAAAAGCTCTGTTAGCTAGCTCTGGATGGGGTTGCATTTAGTGTGTGCTTTTGATTTCTGAGTTACTACTGAGACTTTTTTCTTTACCTGTTTTTATTTATTTAATTCGCCAAGGTGTATGATTCTTTTTACCTTAATCTAGGATTAACCTTAGCTTTTCAATGAATGAAGTTTTTGTTGTTTTGTTGTTTCTGAAAGCTGCTCTTAGCCTGTTTCTCCACATCAGTTTCCTTTTAACTTTTAATCAGGCCTTTCTTAAGAAGTGATGTCTGCTGGCACTGTCTTCAGTGTGGTCTCTTTCAGTGAGGGGCATGATTGTCTCTGGGATTTAATTCTTTTAGCAGTTCTGTTTTATCTTCTTTTTAATAGGCTATCTCATTTCTCTGTCATTTTCCTTTTGGAAGTCACATACAGCTGTGGTGGATTTTTTGGCTTTCGTAACTCCTGTAGGGTTATTGAGTTTGAATGCATTATTAGTGTGCCTTTCAATAGAAAAAAATTGAACATGATCCTGCACACACTCTGGGACTGTGTCTCTAGTGGTTTCCCTAACCAGCTCTCCATGAAATGGTTATTGTAGTGCTAAAAGTTTCTTGTCTGGTTTGTGTCCCAGTGTGATGCTTGCCTGATACTCACGGGTATCTATAATTGTATTTCCTTCCCTCATTGCCTCTCTGATTTCTCTTAGGGGATCATTGGTGGTCAGTGCTATCAGTCCACGAAGGCAGTTGCTAATACAAAGCTGCCTTGAGCTCTTACATTTGGATCCAGGAACGCTGAAATCTTCCTTCTTACAAAAATTCAGTCAAAGGCAGAGTACTCCCCTGGACTCTCACTGCAGACACCTGAGAGCTGAACTTTTCTACTTAGAAAACTTCATCCTAGCTAATACCCTGTTGTCATTCCATTGAGAGAGCAATGTATCAAGCTCCAGGCCTTTTATAGCTGGTCCACAAGATCTGGCATTTCACAGGAACAGGGCATAATTACAGAATACTTCAAGTGTGTCCCTATTCCATCACAATTGATTATCCCTTTTTCTGAACATGAACTCCTGCTTTGGTGGGGAAAAAATGTGCATGCTGTGGACATCTCCAGAGCTCTTCTCTACTGTAGTCGTGTATTTGTTGGTTTTTGTCATCATGCTGGAATAGTACAGATATCCAAAGGGTGTACAACGTAAGAGTGAATTGCATCACTAACTGAAATTAGCAGGAATCCCTGGCTCTTTTTATTCAGCCATCTGTTGGCCTCCATGCTCTGGTTAACTCTGTGTGTATTTGTTCAGAGTATTGTCCATTTAGATTGCTGTAGTACAGCTAGTAATAATTGATGTATTTTAATGCTAATCTGCACTATTCAGCTCCTGGGTCCAATTGCTTATTGTTGAGCGGATAGAGAATCAGTGGTGATTTTTCTCCACCTCTCCCCTGGATTATATGTACTACATTGTAGCTATTTAAATGAAAAAAAAAATTGCACAGTTCCAAGAATATGATGCTATTATTGTGCTGTTGGCTGCTGACTCTCGATATAGAGTTTTTGTGATGGAATAGAACACTTTTTTTTTTGAAGCAGGTTACTTTTCATAGGTTTTGTTGATTAGCCTCAGTTTAAAGTGATGGTATTTGTAGTAACAACAAAAACATTCAAATAATATATTTTGCTAAGAAACTTCCATCTTTCATATGTAGGTAGAACTGTATCCATAACCAGAATCAGCTCTTCAGCAGAATTTTTTTTTCCTGGTGAAATTCACAGGGTTTAGTCATAAAAATGTTTTTCCCATCTAGCTTTGTAGATGAGTTTTGTGAAGTGCCAGTTACTAAATAAATAATTCAGGAAGAAGTCTGTTGAATTAATTTTGCTTGGAATTAGACAGCTGATTCTACTCATTGCGCTGATAAGTTGTCATGTTAAATGGTAGAATTGTTTTGCTTGCTTCCTTCCTTGGGGGAAAAGGAATCTTAAAATAAGACAGGGAAACACTGATTTTATGTATAAGCTCTATGAGTGTTTGTTATATGATAAATGAAAACAGTAGTGCTTGGCTTTTATGTGGTCCTTAACTTTATCAGTAGTTTTGATAACAATGAGGTTTATCTATTAAGTGATTATAATAACATAATCCAAGTGTAGGCATAACCACAGGTGTAAATACCACAGTTAGAGTGAAAAGAACTGGGTGGGACAGAGGGAGGAAGGGAAATTTCAGAATTTTATCAGCAGTCTGTGTAATATTAAATACATCTGTATTCGATGTAATTGCGTGGCTGAATTTTGACTTCATAGCTCTAGAGCATACTATTCCCAGCAGGTTAAGAGAATTGTAGGTATAAGGAGTGCAACAAAGCAGCAGTAAGTTCTGTGTGGAACAGCAACATTGCTTGCAAGGCAGGCTTGTTTTTACAAAAATGCTATGAAACACTGAAGTCTTGGCTTTACAAATAGTTGTGGAGTGGGAAAATTTGTTAAAGATGTAAGGGTATATAGGGAAACTTGTACAGGCTGAACTTGCCATAGAATGATGAACAATTAACTCTTCCTATTATAGTTATGTTGTAGTACTGCTGCTATTATGGAATATCTGGTTGATGCACCTGAAACTTGTACAGTCTAGAAGAAAAATTTCTAGAGCTAGAACTAAAGCTGGAACTTCTATTTTTTGTCTTTAAAATCTTTACAGTTACTTTTATAACAATTAGCTAATTTTATTTTCAAAAGGGTACCACATACTGTTATTGGACTGTTTCAAATGTTAAAATTCTGCCTGAGTAGTATGCGTTTGAGTATGATAAGTGTTCCTACATTTTCCCAGGGCATGTGTGTTGTTCATAACTTTTTGAATACTGAGAAGTAAAATACAGATTTACTGTTTTATGGAATAAGGAAATATTTTGGTTATTTTCTTTCAAGTATTTACTTCAGCAAAAAATGATGGAATGAATAATAGATATCAGAGGTGGAAAATAAACTTATTAATCTGTAATTTGCACTTTCATGAGTATGGCATAAAAGTACCTTGTATATTTATCTGCTTTGCTACACTGTAAATTCCTGGCTGTTTCAGCTACATACTTTTTAGCAGGTTTTTTTTATAGCCTAATAAATATCAACATCCAAAAGTTTTCCTTGGCATCCCATTTATTTTTATTCTAACCTCAGACTATTATTTCTAATAATTGTTATGTCCTGAATAACACGTCATGTTTCTTTGTATATATCATACAGGAGTAATCCTTGTCTTCCATAATCATCTTATTTCTCTTTGTTCTCTAAGACAGATTGCTTCTTTAGGCTACTTCTTGAAACTTTTCTGTTTTTCTGATGACTAAAGAACTAAGTTTTAGCTTCATTCATTAATTAATGAAACTCTGAGGAGCAAAAGGTACATACTGTATCTGTCCAGTAGTGCAATACGATCGTTACTGATGGAGACCTTTGGGGACTCAGGTGGGACGTGTACGTTATTTGGTGCTGGATGTACCCTGCTTGCATTTCAAGCTCTAGTTGTGAACTAGAAAGCTTTTGGAAGTGGTGTCCTATGTGAGGAGGATTTTCTCTTTGTGGATATAACACTTATAAAAAAAAAAAATTGGAAATTGTGGACTGACAATAGTAATAATTTGTCCATGAATCATTGTGCTAATCAGATACATGCAGTTGTTTTGGATGCTGGTACAATAGCATTTGTGGAAGAGTAGAATTTTTCATTGACAAAACTTGAACTTTTTCATAATTGTATGTGTCTTCTGGGAATTTTTTTTGCTATTTGAAAAACAGCTGTCTCCCCTAGCCTAGGTGCTTTGTAGAAGACTGAATGTTAGGGCTAAAGGAACTTTGGATCATGAGCTGTCCATTTACTGCAAGAAGGCAGATTTTTTTTCTGAATGAGCCCTTTACCTTAAACCTTTAAACAACCCTCAGCACATTAATAAGCTGAGCGAGAAGCTCCCTCCACAGGCTGCTCTCCTACCAATTTGACATGATTATTATGAAGTCATATAACCACATAACCATATAGCCTCACTTTCTTTTATTCTTAAATGTAAAGTCAAAATCTACATCACAAAACTGAGAATATTTCATAGCATAAGAATTATTTTTTTTCTTCAGTTGATAAGTGCGATGACAAATATGTGAGTAAAGTGAATGGCCACCCTGCTTTTAGAAAGCAATTTTTAACAAAAAATATCTCTGTGTAAGTCTTTTACTCAGCTGTGAATATTGTAATACTCTATTAAAACCAAAAAGCATAACTGTTCCCTGAAACAGTACACAAGATTTGCGATTACTTCGAGAAGTATTGATTTTAAAGTTCTTGAAGAGTGCCTGTAATCAGCATAGCTGATGACTTCCTAATTAGACTAGTCCTGTGAGAATTTGGCTCCCCATACAGTATGTTTATGAATCTAATCAACCAGGCAGTGAAAAAAACAATTACAGATACTATCTCTATTTTTTAACTCACAAAGGAGCAAGAATTGCAATACTGGAGCTCTTGCTTCTGTGATAATTAAAACATGGATCTGAGTGAATAGAAATAAAAAAATAAATAAAATAAAATACTGCTGTGAAGAAGTCAATTCACCACAAAATGAGGTCCTTGGCAGCTAATAGAAGCAAGAGAAGGACATAAGAAACTCTTGGACTGTGCCAAGACTGTGCCATAAAATCCAAGCTACTTGCTGGACTAGTGTGCATCAAATTCCATTTTTTTTCTTTGGGGATTTCTCAAGGCACATGTCATATATGAGAGTTTTTGGTTTTGTCATGGCAGGTCGGTCAGTCTGTTGTCTAGATTAAAAGAGGAAAACAAGCATTGTCTAATATCAATTAATGTCTTTGGATTTGTCTTGTTTCTTGTTGGCAGTATGTGCTATGAATTTGTCTTTAGTTGTCCTTTGTGTATAAAGTGATTTGTAGTGGACATAGCTAGAAACAGTAGTTAGATTCAACATTACCCAGACTTTTATTTCTTCCATTTAGTTTTTCAATAGGTTAGTTGTTCATTCACCATCCGTTGATGACTTCTAAGATTTTGAGCTCCGTGCTTGCTATTCCAACTGTGCTGGCAATTGAACGGTGCATTGTATTCTGTGAACACCTCGCTATAGCAGTTGTGGATGTTAGTCTGCCTGATGACTAACATCTGTCTGTGGTTTAATTACTGCCTTTTCTTTCCTTAGGGAAGAGGTTTGTGCATGGGTTTTTTCTTGTCATTGATAGAAAAGACTTAGGTTTTGGTTTTGTGCTACGGTTACGTGGAAAGGTTGAGTTCATTAAATGCCTGTGAGAGAGTTCTGATGAGTCTAGGTAGGTCAGGAGCTAGAGGCTTTTGCAACTAGAAAACTTTGGTTTTGCACAAATAAATCTATCCCACGGGGCAGGCTTTTGGGGTGGAATTGTCATGTTCTTTTATTCCAGACCTCTTTTACAGCCTTGTAGTTCTATTTAAGCTAGACCGCTCACTGATTGCCTAAAGCTGTGGACTGAAACCTGGCACTCAGGTTTCACTCAGCACTGAGCCAGGTACAGAGCAGAAGAGACAAAATTTACATTCTCACAGACATCATTTACTTTGGTGTAAATAGCCATAATCCACTTATGAATCTTGCCTATGAGTGGTTTTCAATTTCTTTTATATATATATATATATATAAATATAACTGAATCAGTAGAAAGTAGAGCAGTAGGAATTGATGTCAGAAGGCCACCTGAGACTTTCAAAGCTGAAGGTACTTTTTACTTCTTTCCCTGATTTACATCTTTAGGTTTCCCTTTCGTTATTTAGCAGTGATTTTTGTGAGTGACTATTGGCAGTAGTGGGGCAGGTGTCCACCAGGCTTACTGGGTCTTTTGGGAAAGGCCCACCAGAACATGAGTTGTGGTTGTATTAAACTCTTTCCCATATTTGAAGCAGTTTAGTAGTTACATGCTGTCATTCTTTTCCTTGATTACGTGAAAAGGACTTGGATAAAATAAGGATATTCCTCCTAACAGTTGGAGGGAGACTTCAGAGTTTGAAATAAGGTATCTGATATAATAAGACGTGTTGGAAAGTGGTTACTGTGAGCAAAAGTGTTTATGGTTAACTAAAAGATGCCTGATGGCAGCTCTAACAATTAGAGGTATTTTCTTAATTTGACAGGATCTACCGATATATGATGTTAGGCAAGATGCAGCCACAGGATCATGAAAACTGCATCCATAAGGGCATGACTCCCTGCCATGCTTGCTCTCTGGCCCCTTAACTGGACTCTGTCTTGGAGGGCAGTAGCATGTTTTTGTACACAGACTATATATACCTTTCTGATTGGCATTCTGGGTAGCTTTGCTTTAGTGCTAACTATGTTAGTAGGCTGTTTTTTTTGGGTTTTTTTGTTTTTTTTTTTATTTGCTGGATTTGGTTGTTCATTTTGTTTTCCTTCTCTGAAGGATCTAATTTTTTTTTCCTCTGAGGTTTTGCATCTCAGCAGGGACCTGGAAGATTATGATCATTTTCTTTCTCAATTCAGTTGCATTTCAAGTGAATTGTAATAGACGGACAATTTTCAGCCTCTACAGATGACGTGGAAAATATGCTTGATGATGTATCTTGGGGATATTTACTTAAGTGCAGAACAGTGATTGAGTTTTGAGATGATGAGCTTTGAGTTGCAGAGCTTGATGTCTGAAGTAATTAATGACAAAAAAATGGGATTCTTAAGTGTAGTTTAGCCAGCATGTAGTGCTTCAATGAGGCGGAGCGTATTGGAAGAATATGCGTAAGCAGCAGAGAACAAATGCTATTTAGACAGTGGAAAGGAATCTACAGAAATATGTTTCTCATATGAACTTTACCTCAAATCATTCCAAATTTGCACATCTGTAGAGATGTTATCTACCTAATCACTGAAGAATCTGCATAGGTGTGTGATGGGTGCTCTGTGCAGTTTGTCTGCAGTTTATTACCTGCTCTGTATCTGCGTGTGCTGAAAGGGATGTAGCTAGGGCATTGAAGAAGAGGGCTGCCTTCCTTCAGATGCTAAGAAATAGTCAGAGACTCAATCAGTGCTAGAAAGGCTTAAAACAGGTGGTAAGATGGGCTTTTGAGAAGCAGGCAGGCTTCTGTGGGTTTAGTTTTTAAAGATGGTTAGAAAGGTCTTCTGGACAATTGAAAAAGAACTGCCTGGAATTTGCTACAAACCAGATCTTGCTGGCATTTCAGGCTTGGTCTGAGACCAGTACGAAGAAACTTGCAGTGCAGGGATGGGGGAAGGTGACTATGTGCAAAACTTTTCATTCTGCTTACCCTTTAAAACCAAATTCCTTATTCCAAGATTTTGTTCTTCATTCAAACTCATTTTCAAGAAAAAAGTGCTGCATCAGTTTATAAGAATTTATTGTAATTGATGACTTCAGCTTAAAGCAGTAGTGTGGGTAAATCCACTGAATGGATTTTGGATTCTGGCCAATTTGAGTGACCATTGCAGTGTGCTGCAACGTACTTACAGAAGAAGCAGAAGCAAGTGCCAGCCATTGTTTAAATTACGGAGCTTATCTTTTTTCCCTTTTTTTTTTTTTCCCCTTAAGATCTTAACACCCTTTTTCAGTTCTAGTGAAGCTCGCTTGGTCTTCAAGTCAGCTACTGGAAAAAATTTACTAACAAACTGATGATTGTATTTTCATGTTTTCAGTGGCCAAATAGTATCTTGAGTTAATGAAGTGTAGATTATCTCAATGTAGCAGTGGTTGAAATGCTGGTATTCCTTGAGTGTTTACTAGGAAAAAAAGTCTGAGAAGATGTACCTTGCTTGTGCATAAGTAAAATGGAGCTGAGTTTGGTTTTTTTCCTTTGTTTGTTTTTGTTCTTTTCCTGAGAAAGGTGAAAATAAAAGTTTCAGCTAAAAATGCTTTTGGTCTTTTAACAGTTTTTTAATGAAGATTTTTCTTAACACTAGCCATTCACTTTAGGAATTTAAGGTACACATATTGTCTTGAAAAGTATGTTGCACAATTTTTCTAGAGCAATTATAGTACTGTGGTTTTGTTTAATTAATGTAAAGGCATAATAATGCACCCTCTCTAGCAGAGAAAAGAAGTTGTGCAGTGGAGATTTTGTGAATATAGTATACTGAATTATGGACTGAAAATGTTGAGTGAGACTGGTGTTGGTCAGACAGTGCCTTAAATGTTTCTCCTGTTCCAGATTGAATTGCCTGAGTCATGAACTTAAATGTGCTACAACTTTAGGACAATATTTTCATTACATTGCATGTTAGATATGCAGGAAGTGCAGTTGTGCTTCCCTCAGCTTGTTAAGTAAGACTGTCAGTTTAGCAAAGAGGCACACTAGGATAGGCAGTCACCTAAATGCTACTTCTGGGTGGCACCATCATGGATTGCAAATCTTATTTCCACTTTGCAGAAATCATAGTACAGAAATGAAAGGCTGTGTTATGACACCTCTCCGTCTTACTTCTAAGTCATCCCCAGTGTATTTTATTGTCATAAGGAAACAAGCACCAGATTCTCTGTGATCTAGTGAAGTTCATGCACCCTGTCACTGGTTATGTATCTTTCACCCTGTGTTATACTTTCTTTTGTTTTCTCCAGATGTAGATTCATAACCAGTTCTAACTCAGTAATGCCTCAAAATACCTTCTGCTTTTACTTCCTTCCGTGATTTTAGTAAAAGGATCATTTGAGCAGCCTCCTGGTAACTCGGCTTGGAAGACACCTAGGTTTAAATGAACTCAGCATAAAAACAATAAGCTAGTGATGATTTTAATTGACAAAAAAATTCTAGCTGGATTCGTAGGTGGGAAAAATTGTTTCAGGAAGAGGTAGAATGGCTCCCTGTTGCTGTGTTAGGAATGAAGGTCAGTAATAGACAACATTTGGGGGCAGGAAGGTATGTGTAGTACTTCTTCCTCATGACAGCTTGCTGGATATCACTTGACAGCTAAGTACTATGAATTCTCAAATTCATGAGCTGAGAGAACTGACTTTTCTTCAATTAAATATTAATTTAAATGATAGATTAATATTCCATTCACAAAGCATTGAAATAGAACATAAAAGAAGGTTATGGATGAGTTGACATAACATTTAAATTGTAGAACGGTCGTCCCGTAAGTAGGAAATGCAAGATGAGAGATACAGCTCACTTCATAGAGAATTTCAAATTCTGAGAATTTTTTTCATATTTTGAGTGATATGCAATGCCTGTTTTGTACAGTGAGTGAGGATGGCAGGGATTGAGATTTATTAATGGCAAAATCTATGAGGACTTGGAAAACAGATGGTACTTTGAAAAATCTACACAATGAAATCCGAGTGTTCCCATTATGAAAAAATTATAGTGTAAGGCAATTGAAAAAAAAATCACAGACTACTCATTCCTATAAATAATTTTTCCTAGTTTATTTGTTTATTTTAAGATTATTATTTTACAGCTAACTGAGCACTAATGTTGCTGATGAATATAAGAATAATTACTTTCAAAGCAACAGGCAGACATAAGGAGAATGTAGTGGTTCAGTTGCTCATGAAGTTGACTCTATGCAAGAACATAGTGGACCATAACAAAACACTGCGTAGATGCTTTAATTCTCAGTGTAGGTGAGAAGCCTCACCTGGGTTCCCTATTTTAAAACAAGATGTGTTCATTCTTCAGAGAATCACAGAGTAGGTGAGGTTGGGAGGGACCTCTGGAGATTGTCCAGCACAACTTCCCTGCTTACAGCAGGGGGACATTTAGTAGGCTGCACAGGGCTGTATCAAATCATTTTTTGAGCTTATTCAAGGATGAAGACTCTGCAATCAACCTTGGTGACATTTTCCAATGTTTGCCCAATCTGAGAATAAGAAAGGCTTTCCTGATGTTTGACTGCAATTTCCTGTACTGCGGTTTGTGTTCGTTTCCCTCTGTCCTGTGACTGGACACCATTGGCAAATGCCAGTCTCTCTCTTCCTTTTATGCATCTCATTAAGTATTTCTAAACATGGATAAGATCCCCTTGAGGTTTCTCTTCACCGTGCTGAATGCCTTCATCTCTCTCAGCTTCTCATAAAAAAGATGCTTTTGTCCCTTAATCATCTTTGTTGCCCTTCATTGAACTTCCTTCACTGTGCTCTCTTGTACTGGGGAGCTCGGGGCTGGAGTCAGCCCTCCAGATGTTTCTCACTAGTACTGAACAGAGGGAAAGAAGCACCACTTTTGACCTCCTGGAGAGGTCAAGTTGCTGTGAGCCTTCTTTGCTGTGATGGCACACTGCTGCCTTGTGGTCAGCTTGTCTACCAGGACCGTCAGGTCCCACTTGGCAAAGCTGCCTCCCTGCAATTTGGCCCCGAGCCCATAGTGGTGCCTGGTGTTCCTCTACAGGAACAGGACTTTGCACTTCCCCTTTGTTGCATTTCATGTCTTTTGCTCTTTTCTCAGCCTGTCAGGGTTCCTCTTAATAGCAACACAACCCTCTGATGTACCAATTGCTTCTGGTTTTGCACTGTCTGTGAACTTGCTGAAGGTGCACTGTCTCACCTTGCAAGTTATTGATTGAGGTATTGAACAATACTGGCTCTCATATTGACTCCTGGGGTGTGTCTTTGATGACTGGCCTACAGCTGGACTTGACCTGATCCACAATGATTTGAGCTCATCACTGTGCAGAGTTTTCATTGTTGATCACTCTTGATTTTAGATGGAAAACTTGATTAATACTAGCTGTTAGTGTGAGCAAGGATTATTAAGTACACATGGAAATGCAGTAGTCTGTGCATAGACACCAAAATATTTTGCAGGAGACAATAATTAACATTGTGTTAATAATTAACATTAGTGTTAACATAATTCAGCTGAAAAGCCAATCAACAAGTACAGAAATCTGGCTTCCTTATTTCTGAGGCTCATGGGGAGCCTGAACATCTGCTTCATCTGGCTCTAGGTAATCCACTGATCTTCCAGTGTCCTCTTGTTTTCATGCCAGGCCAGGGTGGAAAGACAAGAACCTTCTAATTGCTCTGTCTACTTGAGCAAACCTGAAATCAGCAGAGTTAGTGTCATCAGAAGAGTAACTTAAAAAAATTTGGCCACATATAAGTGAGAAAGATGCCAAACATACCAGCTGGGGAAATAAATGCATCTATGGCAAGGTGCTGGACTGTCACAGATGGCTTTTAGTCATTGTTATTCTAAGGTTAAAACCAATGCGGAATCTTCAAGTATGTTCATATAAGAGTGCAGTTTTGTGAGATAAGGAACAGGGTGATGCTGCTTTGCATATGAAAGATCACAGGATGAATATGAAAATAACCTTCTCTCACATTTGATCCTTAGTGTTAACTGTTGAGCTAGAGATGCTCTGCGACAAAAATTCTGATTTACAAGTTTTATATATGCTAATAAGTGGAGGGATATGATGTTTTCATAACTCCATTATGTCCCTTTCCCTGTTAGCATCATATTCATGTAATTCAGATGGATTCTTGTCTTCTCATGATGTTCTCTTTTGATTTAGGATGTAGGAAAGACAAAAGTTGTGTGGCATGTAAGGCATCTGATCTAACAGAATAGAACAAACCGAATGGGATGTAGTTTATTATAACTTATTAAAAGAAAGTATTTCAAGTTATTCAATCTTTGCCTTATATTTTTTGTGACAATCACATATTTGGAAGTTAGGACAGTTTCTATAATTGTGTGTGCTTTTCATCTGCAGGAAAAGTAGGGAGAAGGGTTTTTCTTTGGAAACTTCCAGCAGGGTCCAAGGATCCAACACTGCATTTAGTAAATGTAGATTCATTTCTAGTTTCAAAAAGTTCTGCTTCTTGGATAGATGCAATGTGTACCTGAATTTTATGTGTCAGTCGATAGACAGTAATCTGTATTACATTAAAGATTTCAAACACAGCACAGAATTCCTCCAAGCAGAGTTCTTTATATTCCCTATTCCTTAAGGGGTAAGCTGTGGGACCTCATCCAGAAATCCAATATATCTACTTCTGTTTATTATGAGACTGTAGTTAAGTGACTTATCTGTTATGGCCAAGACACCTGACTTACAGATTGTCATCACTATGGCTTGTTTTTGCCATCTGTCAAGCTCAGGAGAATGGTTTCTGATTGTGTGTTTTGTGCTCATGGTAGCTGTGATGAAACTATCTATGAAAGGTCAATCTGTAAATGCTGTTGGACTTGTGTCCTGCTTACTAACTTGTGGTTTAGGAATTTTTAAGGATTTTTCTTTGTTATTTTTGGAATTTGGAAAGAGGAAACCTGATTCCACTTGGGTCACCTTCCTTATTTAAAACTGTTTGAATCATAGTGAAAGCTGCATGTTGAAATTCTTAGAATATATTTAATGAGTTTTGCCATGGTTCCAGTTCCTATACCTTCATAAGCTTCCTATGTTCTCATTGAGACTGAAAGTTTGTTGTTCAGCAAATAAAATATCCAGTCTTCAAAAAGAGACATTTGTTTGAATGTGCCTTGGCACCTGCCAATTTTTTAGTGAAAATTCATGGCAAAATTTCTGCACAAATCTTGAAATATTTTGCGAACTTCGAGCCTTTGGGGATTTATTGAATGTGAGATCACCACTCACAGTGTGGTCATGTAAAGTGGTAACTGTGGCAACTGCAGAATACTGGAATGGAGAGTAAGCAGGGAGGTTTATGTGAAGGAATCCTTGGACATAGAAAACATCCTTTCAAATGAAGATGATATCTGGGCATTTTTTTGGTGTGAAGTTCTTTTGTTTTCTAATGCCAAGCAAAATTAAACCTTTGATGACTAGTCCTCTTCCAAGTTCATTTTAATTGGTACTTCAGGTTTTAAAGAGAGGTTTAGCTTGTATTCCCTCATAATTTAAAACTTGTGGATTATTCTTAGGGCTTTAAAGGCATTAACACCTTAGAATTAAATCCAGGAAAAACCAAAGCTATGAAAATGTGTGGCCTAAAATTTTGGTGTCTCTCTTAGTTTAATGAGAAAAAGAAAGAACAATAGCTTTTGAATTTTGACAATAATTTTATTGAATAACTGTAGGTGAATGTTAAAGTTACTTGAACAGGCATGTACATAGACAATGCTGTGCAGTATTTTGATTTAAAGCCTGTGGGAACAGAAAATTGGTGTTTTTCAAGGCATTCTGAGCTGTGTTACTTGCAAAAGCTCTCATTGGATTCTGCAACACTTGCAAGTCTGTTGGGAGCACCTACACCTCTTTACACTGTATGAAATCTCTGGCTTTTCTGATTTGTTGTGGTTGGATTTTTAGTTTGGTTGGGTTTTGGTTTGGTTTGAGTTGGGGTTGTTTTTTTTTGTAATTCTGTTTTTCTGAATACTGTTCAGGGCTGGATGTGATTCTTGTGATTTTTACCATCAGTGCTGCTTCCTGTTGTGAGTTTTTTGCATCAGGAAGACTGGGTGGAAAAAGGAAAGAACCTGTATATCTTGCTCTCTTCTCCTAAGATGGCAGTTCACAGGGTATTCTATCAATATGTGTAGAAGTACTTTGTTCTGTTGCCGGATTGAATGAAATTGTGCGGTCACTGCTAATGACAAAAGGTGTCTTTTCAAAATGTTCTGTTAACAGCATCCCTGCCTTCCTCGATATGCTTACAGTGTTTGGAAGTAAAGGTGAGCCTCTGTCAGTTCTTGTTTGAAAGGCAGAACCAGGAGTACTTGGAAAGAAGCGTTTTGTGCATCTTTCTTTGAGAGCTGAACTTTCAGAAACTGTTAGTGTGTTTTACACTGTGGCTTCTAAACTGTTCTGTCATTCTGATTTAGACCAGGGCCAAGCTGATGATCACAGAATCATTGGGCAAGTCAGGTGTAGGAGCTATGATGACTTGACTTTGTCCTTTGCTGTAGTGACCGAGAAAGCATGACCTTTCATCCTCTCTTGTGGCATCCTTGTCATTAAATATACATAGGGTGAAGTCTTCGCCCTACTGAAGGCTATGGCAGTTTTGCTGCTAACTTCAGTGAAGTCAGGACTTTACAAGTTGTGTATTATAGGGATAAAGAAGAGGGTTTAGATTCAGGTAACTCATGATTTTTATTTTTTTATTCTAATGAATGCAAGTATGAGTTCATTTTATAATTTTTGTGGTCTCTTAAAAACAATCCTGCAGCCTTTCTTTACCCTATATGACCACAGCCTTGCCATTCTGTCTTGTTGCTTTTTACAAGAAGGGTGATAGCAGGATAAGGAACTAGAAAGTGGAAATAAAATACCAGTATGGATTAATTTTCTCTTATTAGGGGATATCCTCCCTTCCCCCAGCCCAAATATGCACACTTCTTGCCATGGCAGATATTTTACCTTTGACTCATGTTTGATTCTAGTATAACGCAGAAGCAAATGGAATTTGAAAAATCAGCCGAGATTGAACTAACAGTAAAATAGCTGAGGAGGCGATGAACATTTTCAGTTAATGAATATGGTATCCAGCACAAAGACTCTAGGAATTTATTTTTAAATTAATGCTTAGTGGAATATATTCCTACACTTTCAGATTCCAGCTGTGGAATATATACCAATTACTTGCAAAATATGTGCCTCCTTCTAGTTACCAAGTGTACCTTCTTGTAATTAGGGTTCAAGCAAACAGTGGCCAGGGCATTAGCTTAGTTTATGTATAACCAGTGTCAGGACTGAGCTGGCATTTGAAGCTGTTTAGTGCTGTTGTGACTAAAACCAACATCCAAATAGGATACAGGATAGAGCTTATCCTACTCTTCTGAAATATCTGCCATGTTTCAAAGTTGTCTATATGGAATAAGAGTCCAGGATTTTCCATTTCCTGTTTACAAAATCCTTGTCTAATAGAGAGCTGACAGATTATTTGTAGTCTGTCTGTACTGTCACACAACAGATACTGTAGGAAGAAAGGTGATTTTTATCTTTTGTGTGGCCTTATCCAAATCACAGTGCAAATCCTGGTCTCCCTTTCTAATACCTGCAGCCTAGTCTGCTGTCAGAAAGGGAGTGAGATGGCACGGCTGAAAGCTCATCTGTTGTGCTGTTTCGCTGATGCCCAACCAGCAGCACTGACGGACTTAATGCAAATGAGAGCTAGTTTTGCTCAGAGATCTAGTTTGAGGTAGTAGTGTGTAATTCCTGATGGTAACCTAGTTTTAAAATTAATTTTGAACTTATCTTTTGATGTCCTTTTAACCTTTTGGTTTCTTTTGCTCTTATGTATAAAGCATAGATATGCAGAAATCGCTTTTAAAAGAAATGCTTGTCGCTAACAATCTTTTTCTTAATCACAATTTTTTTTAATCTTTGGCTTTGATTGTGGTAGTATTGAATCCCAGATTGAAACCAGCTAATGGATTTTGCAGAGAAAAGGCATAGTTACTATGGCTACACAGCACCCTGAAAGCTTGAAAGGACAAAGCATAAATGAACACGGTCCTGGCTGCTTAGCCATTTGCAGAATAGATTGTAATAACTTAAAATCTTTATAGCCTTTCAGATTGTCATAAAAAGCAGGATGTTAGCCCTGTAAGAATTCCTATTTTATTTTTAGATTAAATCATAATTTTGAAATAGTATATTTCAAAAATATTTTTCAAAACATGCTCTGCTTATAGCCAGTTCATCTCACGTGTATCACGTGCAGTAGCATGTGGTGAAATTTACTATTACTGGTCATTCCATCACTGATGTTTTTACTGTGGTATTTTAAAATGAGTCAAAATCTAATTTTCCTATGGACAAGTAAACGCAAAGTACATGTAGTTTGATGAAAACTTAAAGTAATGTACTTTTTATAGCTTTCACTGTAATTTTGGCTGATATGTTTTTAATTTGATTTTCTTACAAACCAAGAAAACCAACCTACACATTTAGGAGAAACACTTTGTATACGGTAAAGAATAATAAAACACACTAATGGCTATGCTTGTACAGTTAAGGATTGACTTAGCAGTTTTTAGCATGATCCTAGAGACTGACAGAATCCATCCTACCGCCTGTCTTTGCTTGGAAAATAAAATGTATTAGAATCATAAACATGTCACTTGTAAATTCACAGGCTTATTTTAGTGACCTATTAAAAATGCAGAATAAACGTTTTTACAGTGTGATGATAAAGTGCATCTATTGTTCATCACAAATACTTAGAAGTTCTGTCTACTGATAATTGTAGGCAGGGTGTTTTGACTGATGGGTATTAAACCACAGGAAAGGTAGCAGGTGAGCATACAGGTGGCTTTGTAAAGAGGTATTTAATGTTCTCTTATTTGCAGGCAGAGGGCTCCTGTATTTGTGTTTTGGATTTATCTCTCCAGCAATATTTGCATATATTCATGAAGTGGACTGACTTGCTGCATACACAACAGACCATCTGAGTTGTCCTCCTACTGTAGATCCGCCCTGTGCTCTGTAGAAATGCCATATTTGCCTCATTAGTCCATCATGTCATTTATGTCTAAAACATGTAAAGAAGCCTTTCTAACTAAAAATAGCAGAATCATTGTTCAGAATTTCACCGTAGAGACCAAAAATCTAGACTAATCTGTAAAACCTGTTTGGGCCAAATTCCAAGGTGAGCAGAAGAGAGTGCCAGGGAAAACCCAAGAATAAGCTAAGGAAATTATAGGGAAAAGGAGGTTTTGTGGTTTAACCCCAGCTGGCAACTGAGTATCAGGCAGCCACTCACCCACTTCCTGCCTCTACCCTCCATTGGGGAGGAGAATCAGAAATAAAAGTAATGCTTATGGATTAAGTGTTTGTGGGTTTAGTAATTGAAAAAAATATATAATAATAATAATTA
>VZTG01010180.1:0-35130 GCA_013397845.1 Melanocharis versteri
ATATATATATATAAAATATATTTCATAATACGTTATATATATATATAAAGTTGTGCATATATCTACTTTTATACATGCAACTTTAATGTCACTGCAGTGCAATATATTCTAGAATAAATGTTTTCTATGAGGATCAATTTTTTATGTCTTCTTTAACCTGGTTGTGGCATGTGGCTGAAGTGTATTAACTTTAATTAACTTGACCTTAACGACCAACATACAAACCAAAGGAGTAACCCATCACAGAAGTATGTCATGGTTATCACTTACTTATGAAGGTGTATCTGTGATCATGCAATCTGTAGGGAAGCTGGGTTATCTAACTGGGATACAAGAAGATGTTGAAAGTTACTCTGGCATTTACAACTCTGGGCATTTTTACTTAGTACTGTAAAGAAAGGTAGTGTAAACATAAACTTTGGAAAATAATTTTGTTGTATGCAAGGGCCTTTACAGTGCATCTCCGAAGTGCTTAATACACCTAAGGGAGACAGAAGAAAAAAGATAAGGAAGGCAAAGCATTTGAGAGTTGAATAACGAACACTGGAAAGGTTTGTATTGATCTAATAGCAGGTTTAAATTTTAGGTAGTTGATAGAGTGAACAATAAAGCAAAATTCTTAATCAGAAATATGGAAGAGCAGTAAAAAAAAAAAAAAAAGAGCTGAAAATGTGATGACCTGACTGCTGTGGTTCTGAGTGTGCTGAGGGAGGTGATTCCACCTGGGAATTTCTGAAAACTGAGGTACAGCACAACATAGTGCCTCTGCTGTGACTCCCAGCGTAAAGCAATAACAAAGCCTCCCAGTGATACAAAAGCAATGTGCACGTGTGAACACACATAACACCTGTTCATATTTGTGACCATTTAAATACTCCTCCACATAGCCACTTTTTAGAATATTAATAAAGAAATACAATTAAATAATTTTGCAGCCAAAGTCGATGAGACTTTATCTGTGTAATGTTCTTTACTGGACCTTTGTAGCTGTGTTGTGAAGCATAATTGCATTTCACATTTCATTTATTTAAGATATCTGCTAAGTTATGTGATAAAAACTCTCCTGTACACCCAGTCTGGAGCTCAGAGAGACAATGGCAGGAGGGGGAGACCAGATAACACCCAGACATCTGCTCCCAGGCCCATCACTGGGCTGTGGGTCATATTACGGGATGTGGGAGAAAAATAGTTTTGCATTACACAGGACTTAGTTGGGAATGTTTAGGGGAGAAACCTTTGGGAGGGATGCGTTTTTATAATTCCACTATCAACTTGCATAATTTAACGTAATGAAGCTTAACTGGATAAAACGCACATTTTTTATTTCTTCTATCATGTAAGTCCACTTTACTTAATTTCCTGGTAGAAATTTCAAAGTAACTAGTATTTCTTCAGGGTTTTGTTTATTTACATGAAATCCCACAACTGGAATATACTACTATTTTAAACTCTGCTTTTGGCCCTTCATTTTGGTGCAGGAAGGATTAAAATTGTTAACCCATGAATACAAGAAATTGCATTTCATTTTGGAAAGATTCTAAGAGATGTTGGCCCATGTTCTCCAAGGTACTTCAATACTTAAAAATATAGCTGGGATTTTAGCAAGGCTTTGAAAATCACCTACATGGCACTGATGAATTTAAAAGGGAGATAGAAAAGCATTTTATACCTGATTTTTTTTTAATGTAGCTATTCTGTCCATAGATACCTTTGAAAACCTGGATCTGAGGCGTTTTTCAGATTTGTACTCATATTGCCTACTGAAGTGTTTTATCTCCATCTCTCCTTGAAATGATAGTGAAGAAGGGAGCTCAGGCATTATAAACACAGCATTTGACCTGAAAGGACCAAATTTCCATGTTTTTCTTCTCTTTTCTTTTTTTCTTTTTTTCTTTTTTTTTTTCTTTTCATGGGTTTTGTTTTGCCTCCAAATCGTGACATTTGCTCTTGGAGCTCCACGGAAAACATTTTTTCCAGGTCCAAGGCCCCTGTCATAACCTCCAGGCTTGTTTGCTACAGCTTTTACTTGGCTTCTTAAACAGCTTTGGTGTGCTGTGCTACAATAACTGTGTGCACTTCTCATCACTGCTGCTTTCCCACTCTCCCTTGGGCTTCTCTCAGGTTTCCCAGAGCAATATGCATCATAGAGTGCCTTTTCTCTGTCAAACATTTTGTGGGTTTTTTTATGGTACAGAGATAAAACTGGTTTCACCAGACTATAAACACTTTTACATTATTAAAACAACTTGGGAAACCTTGGATTCGGCTCATGAAATGTCTTGGAGTGACCTGGTCCACTTTGAGCAGTGCAATTTCACTCAGAAACCACGTTAACCTAGTGTGAGGAGGTTAAAGGAAACATTTAATCTTTCTTTGTTGTTTACTTACAAGCATTTTGTTATGTTTTCCACTGCTTCTGGGCTTATAAATCAGCTTTTGTCCTCTTGACCTTCCCGTGGAGGGATGCCCTCCCAGTCCCCGTCTTTTTGTTGGACCTGGAATGTTTGTGGCCTTTGACCCAACGTCTCTTTAGAGATATCTTTCTTAAATGGTATTTTCTGCCCTGATGATTTTGTTTTCCTTTTATTCTTGACCATTTTTTTCTCTTCTCTAAGACTCCCTCTTTCTCTGAAGTTCTAGCCAGCAAGAGCTCTCTCTGCAGGGCCATAGACAGCTCCTCTTCAGTTGTGTCCCACAAAGAGAGGGAACAAAATCACACCAATTCCTGCCTTTGTGGGTTCATCAGTGCTTTCTTACCATTTCTTGCAGGTGCCAATTTCCCATCACCAGCTGACTGTGACTCCTGGGCCAGCCCCCCCAAGCCCTGCAGCTGATGTTTGTAGTGAAATGATCTTTTTTTTTCTTCTGGCTGTGTCTGATTTACAACATTCCGGACTGGGGACGTGTTGTTCAGTGATGAATCCTACGGGAAGAGTTTGGGATGATCCCTTGCCCCAGAATCCTTGCCAGCAGGCATCAGGGGCTGAGCTCAGGTGTTTTAGGAGTCAGAAAATCAAAGCACAGAATCACACAAAATGGCTGAGGTTGGGAGGGATCCGTGAGGGTCCTCTGGTCCAACTCCCCTGCTTGAGCAGGCACATCTAGAACAAGCTGCCCAGGACCACGTTCCTTTGGCTTTTGAGTGAGTCCATGGATGGAGACTCCACAATCTCTCAAGCAACTGTGGAGAAACTTCTCCCTTTTGGTTCTGTCATCAGCTGTGCGACTGCTCTTTGGTGTGGAGGTGCAAAGCAAAGGGGTGCTGCCTCTGTCACCTCCCCTGAAGCTGGGCGGCAGCAGAGAGGATTTCCCACCTTCGTGGATTTCCCCCCTCTGCAACAAGAACCCCACACTCACCTGTGAATTTGACTGCAGGTTCCTCCTGAGTCAATCGTGGAGCCTGAGTGACCTGTCTCCCAATTTAAAATTACATCAAATGCATGAGACATTAAGATATACAGAGAAAACCTGAGCAAACGTTGTAATTAAATATTTACTGTATATGACTCTATCTCGAAAGACAGCTGGTGATGAAATCCACAGGCCATGTTAAACCACTTCTTTTTCCCCCTTGAACAAGAGTATTTTAAACAGACATTGAATTGTGAAATGAAATATACTTCCTATTCAGTTGAATTCCCTATTTATCAGCCATTTCACCTACCATACTATGCACCTCACATACGGAATCAAAATTACCATCTGGTAAATCAAATGCAAAAAGCAGTGAAACAAGTACAATCCCTAGAAAATCAAATCAATATTAAATAAAATACATTCAGAACCCAAAAGTCATCTGCTTTTAAATTATTTTTGTTCAAATATAGAGCTCTTTCATATACAAGGGTAACTGTATTATTTATTTACATGTATACATATGCTAAAATGTGAATATTTATCTTTCAGTTGTCTCTAGAGATAACCTAAAGCAGCTTAGTGTGGTTCTAAGATTGTCTGATACATCTTTTTTAACACTTAATAACTTGGAAAGACAACAATATATTTTGAATAACCGTACCAAGGTATTTACTTGCTCAATTTTAGCCGAAATAATACTGCAGTCTTAAAACACCAGAACACTGCAATTTCTTTTTTCCTTTAGTCTGTATTTGTATAGAATGCACTAGGAGGATTCTTTAATACTTTTTAATTGATTTCAGAGAGTATAATGAAGAGGTTTGCCTTTCAGATCAAAATTTCCCTTAGCTCTACAGTACAGTTTTAAAGTGTTTGTAGCATCATCACTTAAGGTTGCATTCTGGGAGAAGCTTTTCTTTAATTATAAAAAAGCACCTAGGTGGTGAAATTTGAAAAGAAGGCTCATCCAGGTATTGTTCCTACTGAACTCTATATAAACTCTTGTGAAATTCAGTATATCTACTATTTATCTATCTTTTTATTCTGAGCTGTGTTCTACTGTTCTCATTCATGTTGAAGAGTTGGGAGTTCAACAGGTGTGGGGTTTTTATGTCATAGGATTCTTTTGAAATTGTACAATGCATAAAAATAAACACACACATAAAAATATACACAATAACATAAGACCATTGCAGAACAATTGCATGATGTACAAAAGAGATTCTAAGTAACACACGTGAAGATTTCATTCCCAAAGCCAGTTTAAAAGCCGCAGAAGAAATATTCCCAAATATTTGGTGAATGAAGTACATCCATCATCTACTTGATACTTTGATAGCAACTTTCTCTTTAATAAACAATGTAATGAATCTTTTCCTGCTTATTTGATTTGTAATTTCAGTCCTTCATCAAGACCATTTTTAAGCATGTGATCTCCTTATCTAAGCTGTCATTTAAGAGAAGCACACTTTCTCTTTCCTCTGAGCTCATTGTACTATATAAAAACTCTGTTCGCATGCATGCTTTTGTATAGAAGGTATTTTTCCCAGCACTGACATGGAGGATAGGTGAGTTATTTTGACGCTATATATGTAATATTGAAGTAAAATATGTATTTTTTAAAACAGGTTGGATCATTAAGTACTATATATTAAAATGTGTGGGGTTTTTTTTTCTTTTTTTTTTTTTTTTAATTAGATCCTTTAGGTAATTTAGTGCTCTTTAGAACATTTCCTTAATCTCTAAGGAATTCAGTAAAACACACTCTTTGCATAGGAAAAAAAAGTCTCATAGAAATCCTGGATGGCAATTTCTCTCCCTCTGAAACCAGCAGTGGGTCATAAAATTATCGTGGAATTTTGTCTCCCTAATGCTCATATCCACTTGGCTTTTTGCCTTGCTACCCAAGAGCCTAACTTGGGGTTGATGTTATTATTGCTGGACCTGCTCCATGAAAGCTGTGTCCTGCTGTCCTTGCTGAGGAGAGGTGACTTTGGCAGTCTCGTTGAGTGGACGTTGCAGCTTTGATATTTCCAGGAGGGGATAGGGGCTTGGAAGGATACTGCCAGACATCTGTTTGTGTGCAGCTCTGGAGCAGACTCTTCTGCCCGCTCGATTTTTACATAATGCTCTGAAGGCGCATTAAAGAAATTGCTGGGAGAACGTAATAAATCTTAGTCAATTTAAGTGGCACAGTCTAGGCAACTTCTTCTCCAGTAAAGACAAAAATAGCACAAAAGGCTACAAGTGGAAATTAGTGCCTCAAAACAATATCAGTTTGCTGTGGTACCTTTGTTGCCTTCCTGTAAAACCAAAACCTGTCTTTACAGGAAGCATTAGGAATTCCCAGATTAGGTTTTGGAATACTGCTGCCTGGGGCAGAATAACAGTGGTGGAGAGTTTTATTCTGCTTCTTCTGAGTCAGTCTTCCTGTTAAAGGGGTTCAGCCTGGACAAGAGGTTGCTCTGGATATCTGTTTGTTACTCCTTTTCCTGACAAGCAAGATCTGTGGCCTTGACGTCCTCCTAAACTGCAATCAGGACTGGTGATGAGAGTTTGGCCCCCTTTCCTTCAGCCTCATTTCTCTCTTTCTCTACAAGATATGCACGAAAATTTTGGTTTTGTTCTAGCAAAGTCCATCTCCTTCATATGAGGAGATGTAAGATGGATGCAGAGCAACTCAGGGGCGCAGGTCAGTAAAGGAGACTCAAGAGTTCTTGGCAACGTTGCATATTTAAACCTGCTCCACAGGCAGGATTAAATCAGATAACATTTGAAAGATGAACAGCAAGTCAGAAGAAGTTTTTTAACGTGCCAGACTGCTCGTGTAAGGCTTTTATTGTCTGCTGAAGGTGCTGGAGTAAATTAAGAAAAGCAATCTTTCGAGTAGGATGCTGAGGCAAGTTACTTTGTTCAGCAGTAGCTCAAACCCTTCGAGTCAGATGTGGCTTTCTACAAAACTAATGACATGTACCTCATACACAGAATCAAAACTACCATCTGCTAAATCAAATGCAGATAAATAGGATATCGCTATCCACTTTTTACCTCTAATGTTACCCTTTATCTGAACCGATATGTAATTTTGAAAAAAATAAAGTCAAGTACTTTTCAAATAATGGGACATATTTTTATAGTTGTGAGAATATATTTATAGTAAGAAATGCTCAAACTAAAATGATCCCTAACTACAGACTATAGAAGAACTATTAATAAAGGGAAAGAAATTCTACCTTCACCCAGCATACTCAGATCTTGATCAGTTTTAGCAACCTTAGAATTTTACTGCTTCTGACATACATTTCACCTGTGTTTCTGTGTCAGGCATTTGGAAGCAAGAGCTGCAAAATTAAAAGGAGAAGAAAAAAAAAATTGAAAAAGTCTGATCAATTCCACATTTGATCTTCTTTCTGAGTAGAAGGCTGAAGATGCCCATAAATTAAAATAAACTTGACTGGATATCATTGCTGCTAGTTCTAAATTAACAGATGAGAAATCTGCTACAGCAGCATCCCTTCTGATATCACCTAATTTAAATTAATTGCCTGTCTCTGACTCCAAATCAAAAATTAAGAATCAGACCAAGCCTGCAGTATTAATATTGCACCTAACTTTTTAATCTTGGAAATTGTTCTTCCAGAGCTCAGCTTTCAAGGACAACTGCTATGAGGTTCTGTGCTGGCTGTGCACGGGAATATTGATTCTTCTCCACCTCAGCTAGCTCTTCTAAAATTTTTTGACATTAAACTCTGCATACATGTGCTGTACAGATCAGAGAGCTTAACCTGTCAAAATATATTTTACAGCTTCCTCAGAGATTTTGTGATGTCGTATTTGGTTTCAAAGTGAGGATATCCTGGGTTTCATAATCCATATTCTCATGATCTAGGTAGTCATGGATGAGAGTTACAGGTTGTTTCTAGAGATTATTTTAGGGATGATGCATAACTACAGAGCATGTTTCTACGGAGAACATATTTACATTGAGATAACTTATCCCAACTGTCCTGCATGAGTTCAGTACAATGAAGTCCAGGGTTGGGATGAAGACATTGATTAGCAGCTCAGTGTGGTGGATCAGGGAATGTGTTTCGCTAGTGGTGTGTGTGGTTTGCTCGGTTATGGATTTGATTTAATAAGTAAAGGAACTGAATAAGTTGGTTGTGACTTTGATGCAGTGTACAGCATCCCTAATTTGATAGGTCATTAATCTGCCAGGTTTAACTAAATAACAAATTGCAGCTTTTTTCAGCTCCAGAAATAAAACAAGGTGGAGTCTGTGGGCTCTCAACCTGCTCTTTCTCAGTAATTACATCGTTCAGGTGATCTAAGCTTCTACCTTGTGACTCATTCCTTAAAGCAGCACCTTTAAAAGCAGGTATTCAATGCTAGGTGGAATTAGATGAGATTTGCTGCTCAGCAGCTCTGTCTTTAAAAGCAGCCCAGTATTTCTATAATGTCAACAAACACACCCAGTTGAGAAGGTGCTCCTAAACCTAGAGCTTTCTCAGTTTCTCTGCTCCTACCTTCCTTACCAAGGCAGCATTCAGATTTGACAGCAATAATGTTTTGATACAGACCCGTGTTATCTGAAAGGTGGTTTATTTTCTTTTAAATAATAAAAAAAATCAATAGCTTTTGTTAGAACTGTTAGATCCATACACAGCTACTTGTTTGACAGAACCTCTGATTTCTATGAACACTAAGAGTTCATTTTTGTATGCACAACTGCTTTGTACGCACAACTGAGCGTGGCTGATGATGATACTCCTAAATATCAGTCAGTAACTTTAAATCCTGACCACAGTCCAGTGCAATGGAGACCTGTTCAAGGGATTGTCACCCAAATTAGCACAGTACTAGCACAACAAAAGTGTAACATATACAGAAGTTCTGACAGGTCTCAGAGCTTTCCGCTTTTTCCACTCTTCAAGGCATTCTTCAAAAATATTCCAGCTAAAATTGGTCTAGAAAAGCTCTGACAATTGAAAGACTTTGTATTTTCTTGAAAAGTAAAAGATGGCGACTAGTGAATTTTCTAAATATTGATGAAAATTATGAGGGAGAAATGAGTCAAAAGTAATTCTTACATGATGTGTACTATTTCCTAACAAATAAAATTGAGATTTTTTATTTGAAGATCATGAGTAGTTTCTGAGATTATGGAACTGAACAAATTTTCCCTCATTTTTAAAATAAATTATCTATCTTATTATTTTTCACTGTCACCCAACGTGATATTATCAGTTAGTGGGAAAGGTATTGAAAGAATAGCAGTCATGCTAAATAGTGGCTAAGTCTCCTTGTATTTCAAGAGGTCTAAATTTTGTGTAGCTAAACATGCACAGTGTATGCAGAAATAAAGAAAAATAAGCTAAAAGAGGTAAGTACACAGAAAATTGAATTCAAAGATGAGCATCTAACAAGAAACACAAATGGAAAACACCCACTTTCTTTATACTCTTTTTTGCTGGCTAACTTGTTTTTCCAAGCTGTCTTTAAGATACAGATTTAAGTGTGCTTTAATTTAGTGAGGGAGCAGGAGTGCATTTCATTATTCTAGGAGAGATTGATTAAAAAAAAAAAAGAAATACTGTACTGAGATACAAGTAGAAAGCTGGGGGTGGAGGAGGAGCATGATTTCCGGATAAAATGGTCCAAAAAATTTAGAAATGTAAATTCAGTTAGGAGAAATGCATCCCTGTGCCGAGAGCTGGGAGAAGCCCTAGGCACCCTTCAGGCCTGCTTAAGCCCTCTGTGAAGGCTAATTAGCTGCAAAGCATGAATTTTCAATTCCAGATAAATATGCATTTTACAAATAGTCTGCAGAACAAGAGTTATTTATTGGACATGTTTGTGAATAATTTGAAGTCTAGGATGAACGCTGTCATTTTTAAAATCCATTTACAGACAGTTTACAAGTAGGAAGGGAATAAAAAAAATCAAGCTTAAGAAATATTTGTTTAAAAAAAACCCACCCTTATTTTCCTAGCTGTTAAAAAAAAAGCTCAAACATGCTTCATGTTAGGGAAAAATGAGGACTTGCATTTCCTGGGGGAGCATAATGTCTCTAAAAGCTCTTGGATGTGCCAGGATAAAATTTTTATTTTTTTATATTTTGTATTAGAGCATGTTTTCCCTCTTGGGGATAGGAGTGCTCTCAGTTTTAAGGAAGTGTGTGAACAGAGTGGGATTTTCATGGTGTGGGATTCCAGGGGCGGGCTCCTTATTCATTCTCTTCCACTATGCAAAAGTCAGCAACAGTCTGACCCCACAGAATCTAAAACTAGTTCTATAAAAATGAGGTGGCATAAGGATTTGCACTTAATTTTTCCTTTTCACACGCCACGAAGTAAAACTTTATAGCTCTGTAGTATTATGGGATACATGTCAGAATGTACACACAGCCATGCATTCCCCCACCTGAGCTTTGAGGAGAGGAATAAGACCAACACACTCCTTTTCAGGCTGAATGCAGAGCAACTGGGCAGCTTGTTCTTCCATAAATTAGCCTGAAAGCAGTTCTTCTTCTTCCAGGTACTTACCCTAATTTCTCACTGTAATTAATTCATGGCTCGTTTATACTCATTTGTCCTTGTGCCAATATTCTACTGGTTGCTTAAGTAATTTTTCCTCCCTTCATGTTTGCATACCCAGATATATTTATAGGGAACAGTCATACCCCTTCTTAGCTATTGTTTTGAGAAGCTGAACAAGCCAAGCTCTTTTAATCCCTGCTTGTAAAATAAATTATCATTTATTTTGCTCGAGCACACTTGTTTACTAGGAAGTTATTTTTGTTCCAGTCTGTGCTTTAATTATTCCTTGACTTTCTTATTTGTCAGGAGCAAGCAAGAAAGAAAAAAAATAGAAAGAAAAAAAATCAGGCAATGTTTTTCTGTACAAAGCAGGCCTGGGACCACAATGTCATATGTAAAAATGACAGCTGGATAAACACATGCAAAAGCTGATACTCTTATATTGCTGGAGTGCATTTGGGATGGACTTTTTAAATACATAATGGTACAGGGGGTGTTAGAAAGTACCATTTGTAAATTCCAGGAAATGCCAACTCAGGGAAACCGTTCCTTTTAAAAGATAAACCAAATAAGTTATATATTTTGTGTAAGTTAACCAGGGAAAATCTCTGAATTCTGTAACTGTAGACACTACTTGCTGCAGATACAAAATTATTTCCTTGTTGTATGTTAAACGTACAATGACTTGGCGCTGAATGAAAAGGATTATTTTGCTTCTGGTGAATATTCCAAAACTTATCTTCTCCCAGACATGTTTTCTCCCAGAAAGTGAGTTGATTGCAATAAAAGGCATGGTGTAGAAAGCGCTAATGAAGAAAGTATCTGTTTTGGTTTGCAGTCAAAACTGCTTTCTTTCTATAGGTCAGATGAAAACAAAACACTTTCTAAAATTAATGTTTTCATTAAATTTTCATTCACTGGTGGTACAAACCCTTGTGTAAACAGCAACGTCCCCTTGTCTTCCGCCAGCCATTTTTGCCAGTGCTGTCACATCCCTAGGGATCCTCTCTTGGAGATCCTGTTTTAGGAGTAATGGATTTGACTGAACCACAGCAAGAAATGGCCCTCCTCGGGTAGAACAGATTTTTGCTCAGTTGTGTTTTGTGCTACCCTACTTCACTGTGCAGTGTCACGCAGCTGTGGCAGCAGTGACAGAAATATGGCGACAATTAGGCGGGATCTTCTCTGGAGCTGAACCTTCTGCTTGGCAGAAATTAGTGACAACAGCAAAGCTTCCGGCAAGAGCACCAAAACGTGCTCTTTTCCTCACTGACTTACTGCCTCCAGTGTCCTCTTCCTCAGCCCCTAGCTGTGCTTCTGGCGCACCATAAGTGATATTACTTTTCTATTCAAAATTCAGAAACGGGCAGAAATAGGCTTTTGGACCCCACAATACAGGACACAGAAAGTAGCCCAGAAGCAGAAATAGTGGGATCACTCAGCAAGTACCTGCAGCGTGTCTGTACAAGCCAGAGCAGCTCAGGAAGTAGCATGGCTATGTTTCCCAGCAGTACACTTGCTTTAATTGCCTTTGGGTTGATCAGAAGGTTTATATCCTTCACATAAATGTGCCCCCACACATGGATGGCTACGCTATTTTCAAATGTGTGCACAGCAGCGTGCTGTCATGTGGATTTATCAGCTCAAAGCCGCAAAGGAGACATTTGGATTCAACAACAAACTGACAAATAAATTTCCAGTACAAAGGAATCTTTCACGTGAAATAATAAAAGGATGCAGATAATTAGAAATAGTCACACACCTTCCCTTCCTCCCAATTTCTCAAATACACAAAGTATCTCAAACTAGAAAATATAATATTTCACAAGTATAGCTTATGTGTAATTATAATAACACCATATTCGTTTAAATATTATCTATGAAGTGCCTTAATATCAAGATAGTGCCATAAAATCTGCAGGACAATAAATAATGATTCAAGTGCCTCATCATTACCTGCTAGCTTAGAGATTTTCCTTAACCTGCTTACAGATCCATGCTTTTCAATCATTCCCTTAGATACTTCTTGTGCCTTTACATATTTAGATCTAAATTTGGTGGATGAAATTCAGGTCAAGACATGGGTTAAGTAGGGATCAGGCAGCAGGAATCTCAGTGTTGCAGGGCAACATCTTGGGAATTCCATGGTAATCGTAGGTCCACAGGGATGCTCTTGGGGCTGCTGCTTCTTCTTCTTTCCTGGGACTTGGAATGAGAAGTAGATTGCAGATATTTCACAGGGAGAAAAATGGTGTGATCCACAGATATTAGAACTTTACTTGGCAGCCATCATAATAATTTGGTGGAAAGGAAGCTGGAGAAAAAGCATAAACTCATTTTCTCACTTATGGGGTTGCCTGGTGCTGCTGAGGGCACCAGAAGAGATGGGAATTAAAACCACCTACTTGCTAAATGACTTTAAGTGAGACCCTAGGAATTATTTATCTATGACTCTTACTCTCAAGCTCAGTTATTTGGCTGGCCCACTGTAATCAGAGTCCTCTTTTGCTTTGGAATTTTAGATGGCTGTGTTTTGGTTTGGTTGTTTGGAAGTGGTTTTTAGATTTTTTTTTGTTTGTTTTGGTAGGTTTTTTTTGGGGATTGTTGTTTCTTGGGGTTTTTTAAAGTTTTTTTGGGGGGATGGGTTTCTTTTTGTTTTGTGGTTTGGGTTTTTTCGAGAGGTTGTTGTTCCTTTCTGTTTTATACTGTAATCTATGATGAAAGCTATAATTCTTCTTAATTCTTTGCCTTTCCATAGGCAAACAAGGACTGATGGGAGCTACAGGAATGATGGTTGTTAGGAAAACACACCAGAAAACTGAGGAATCTGGCTTTTCTTTTTATCAAGCATTTTATTGAAAGACTAATAAAACTGAAGTACATTCTGTTTTTCTGCTTTTGTTTTTTTGCTTGCCATCAACTGTGCAGTTTTTAAACGGGTGCAACTATATCTTAATGATGTACTTTACATCATATTACACTCCTTGTACCAAAATACCATATAACACACCTAGCCAACAAAAGTTACTCTGTGAAGTTTTTAAAGATAGGCAACATAAAATCATAGCAAGGAAACCCCAAACGTCAATACCCTGTACCTTGTATCAGGCTTCAGAAAGGTCATCAGTCTAAAGGAAGCAAAAGAAAGCCCCACAGATTTCCATTCCTTGGCCCGGTATCAGCATCCAGCCTGTCAGACCTGGCCTTTAGAGACAGGTCTGACCTATGGTAACACAGGCGGTTCCAGGGGTGCCTCAGCACAGGGAGATACTTGATAGGCGGCTTCTAAAAATATTTTCTGGAGCAGGAATTTTCTGTGGGGTGCTGCACTCGTTTAGTCTCAGCCACCACTGTCCTTCAGAAGTACTGCTGGCATGGATCCCTTCTCACGCTCACGCAGCCCTTCTGACTTAGTGCTGCTTTGAACACTAATGCCAATGAAATAAAGAGCAGATTTCCAAACAAACATGTGCATCAATGCCAAAAACGTTTTGATGGAGGATGGGCACTGCACCAATTCACTCAGAGTGCAGTGGGTTGGAGTACATCAGCAAACTCATGCTGATTCTTTGTCCAAGCATTTCAGCTGATGGAGCAATTCACCTGACAGAAACTCTTGTCTGCCTATACTCTTGCTCTGTAAACAGTCTCATTGATTTCATGGAGTAAGGTGCTGAGAATTTCTCTTTCTCTTGGAGTCTGGTGTGCAGCACTTCATTTGGAGAGGAATAAATTAACCTGTACTTGAGCAATCTGCCCACTTTGGGGGGTATGGGGCAATCAGACACCTCTCTGCAGGCTGCTTTTCCTCTGGGTGTGAAAATACCACTGCAAACTGAGTGCGCTCTATGGGAAGTGAAGGGATGCCTGGGAACATGGTCCTCAATGTTCTTCCCAGAAAACAATGAGCAATGATACTGCTGATGTCTTCCTAATTCTTAAAATTAATACATCTTCACAGACCATCCTTTGACCCAACTAAACAGCTTAAGCAGCAGTATTGGATTTAAAATAAAATTAATCTTAATACGGGCTTTCCTGGATTTTCCTTTGGAAGATAATTTTTTTCTTTGCTAGGAAGAAGCATAAATAGAACTTGGAAATAGTTGAAACATCTTGTTTTGTTTTGATTTGATTTTTGCTGATCTTCATTTCAAAAATAGACAAGCTGATTTAACCATTTTTCTTTTTAGCTGACAAGAAACGCGACGCTTTTTAAGAAAAGAGTGTTTTATAAAGGAAGCATTGACAAGCTGTCTCACTCTAGGTGCTGCCTGAATATCAAAACAGTTATTTTAAATGCCTGTTCTACAAGAGGGTTTTGTTTTGCAATCCAAACCAATAAATAATTCTTTTTAGTGCATGGTTTTGTTTTCTGAGGTATTTAGCAGCCTGGCATTTTAATGATGGCTGCGCAGAAAGAGAGAATCATGTCAGCAGCAAGCCAGGAGCTGTCTCTCTGTTTTGCTTTCTCCTTATTTCCCCTCAGCCCTGTATATCTCAGATGACCCGATACATCATTATTTTTGTAACACAAGACAGAACATATGTCACACTTCTGACCTTAAGAGTAAATTGTGCTCTTATTAAAAGTGAAAACAACACAAATGCTTCTCTTTTTTTCTTCCAACCTACCAAAATGAGAAGCCCGAATTAATTGCCGCTTCCACAACTTAATGTGAACCCAAACCCTGAGCGCAGAACTAATTGAGCTTATTTTTATATTGAATAACATGGGCTGAGCAGGAGGTGATGTCAATTCTTGATTACCATTCTAATTGCCCTGAATACCTCCCTGTGGCTGTCAGTGAGGTGATGCTTGTATACATGACTAAATCTGGCACACGCTGCAAAGCCACTGCCACCAGGAAGAGCAGTCCCTGAGTGACAGGCTGGCTTTGCCTGCTGCTTGCAGGGGAACCTGCTGCTGTGCTCTACAGCATTTAACATAGGGCACATGACACTACATCCCATCAGGAGTGGGGACAGCAGCATGGTTATTTATGTTTTCAGCAAATAGAAGGGCCAGATGTGGTGGCACAACCCGAGTGTTTTGTTTGCTAATTAGCAGCATCAACAATACAGGGTAATCTTCAGCAAATATTTGCTGTCTAAAGGAGCACTTTTAAAGAGCCAAAAATTTCACAGATTTCAGTTTAATATCATTTCCTCCCGAGTTCACCTGCACAGTTAAGCTGAAATGGATTAAGTTGATCCTCTTTTGCCATTATTTGCGTTTCCCCTTTTTTTGACAGAACCATCACATGAATGAGCAAGTGTCTTTCTGGATGAAGTTTCATTACATCAGAAAGCCTGATTAGAAAGTAAAGAACAGCTGGGCTACATATTTTATGAGCTTCCTTTGAAAAAAAGTTCTTTGAGCATACCACTGTCATTCAGTATTTCTCTGGCTCCTTCAAGTTTCCATTTCTTTCAACCAGTGTTTCTTACTAACAGAGCATGCTGAAATTACCAGAAAAAGAAGAATCTGCTGAAAAACAAGGAGCCATTTGATACAAACTCTTCTATTTTTTTTTCTCTAAAAGAAGATATCTGGTTTTCTGCCTTGAGCCTGATACGAATCTTGCACTGCTAGTTGGGAGTATGGGTCCCTGAAGTACTGCATCTTCCTGCAGCTCCAGAGTTTCAGATCTATTTCCATCAAAGGACTGCTGAGGATGTATTTACACTCAGCAAGTAAAGACTTTTCTGGTGTCATAGGAGTGATCATGGAGTATTGTTTTGAGCCTGTAAAATTTTATTAAAACAGAGCACTAGGCCACTACTGACTCAAGGGCATGCTACTAGCCTGGACTAAGGAAATTGAGGTTGGATGACTTCGATGGAAGAAGGTTCTTCCCCCCCTTTTGACAGGGCAAAGCATTTTGTCTCCCAAAAGAACAAGACTAAGGGCACTTGGTGGCTCCCTTTGTTTTCCTGTCTCAAGTACATTGGCCTGAATGAGAGCTGCTTTGTCTTTTGACCCTCCCCAATTCAGGCAGCTGTTTTTCCAGCTGCATTTTCATTCTCAGCTACCTTCTGGAGGCTGCTGCATTACAAAAAATAAACCTCTGTCTATCTATCTATCTATCTATCTATCTATCTATCTATCTATCTATCTGTGTGTCTGTGTGTGTGTGTGTGTGTGTGTAAAATCATACCTGTGAAGAAACCAAGTGATAGTCTGACTTCCTAAGTCCTTTTTTTATTCTGCCCATGTGGCACAATCCAAGTGCTAGTGATGCTCGGAATATCTCTGCTCTTCTTAGGAGCTGAGTGAACCTCATGACACAGGGAGATGGCTAGACAGGATATTTTCAAACAGAATGTCACTGAAATGTAGTCAAGAGTCAACTCTGTCAAAGCAGCAGAGATATCATCACAGAGCCCCGACAAGGGTGTCAAATCCCTGCACTGCTATATTCCATTTTTAATTTTCACATGCTAATTGCATTTCTTTCATTCACAACTAGAACGTTGAAGAAGTTGGGTCTAGTTAGAAATCCAACTTTTAAATCTTTCAATATACAGGCAAGTTGGTTTGTCTCCAGCGAATCTGGAAATCTTTCAGAAAGAAGAAAAAATTGCATCCTGAAATCTTGCGTTTTAAAATATTAGGTTAGGCTGCATATCAGAGAGGGATTAAATCTTACGCTGCAGAGTTTCCTATTAAGCAACTCTTTGCAATGGAGAAAACACGACCACATATTTTTAGCTCATTTTCCCCTGCCCTTCCCCTCATCTTTTTAAAAATAAGCATTTTGGCTTTTAAGCTTAGCTGCGGAAAATACCTTCACTGTCAATTTTGCCCCTAATGAGCTCTTATTTTACAAGAGCTGTAGGTGGTTTGCAAGGCTAAAATGAAGCAGGACAAGTTCTGATCTGCTTGACTCCACAGCCAACAGCTCCCAGGTACACAGGAAGAATCCCTAGATCTTTTGTTTTAATAGAAATACAGCTGGAGACCCCAGCTTCAGAAAATCAATGTGTCAGAGCTTCGTGGCAACGCCTGGTGGTTTGTCAGTGACGTCTCATCAATGCTGCGGCCCCAGAAGAGAGAACATCAAGGCTTCGTACATATTTTATCGATATTATTGTGTTTCCATTGATTGCCTGCCGCCGCAATGGAGTTGTTGTGATGTATGGTCTTCTGCTGCTTTTCCAGAGAGGGACTTCTTGACCTGAAGGGCCTGTCAAACCCAGGGGGTCTTTTTTGCAGCCTTGTGTGCAACTTGACTGGTGAGCATTACCCCGATGAACTCACTGCTGGGTGAAAAGCACACGAAGAGCAAGAGAGATAAAAAGAAGGGGTAAAGAAATAGGTGAGTCATTTTCTGGGGTTCTCAGAAGCAGGAGATTAAGTTCCTGAGACTGCCTGTGAAGAGTGCATCTGGAAGAGGGTATCTTGGTGCTGTTTCACATGTATAAGGTGATAGAGGCTGAGCCTTCTCAAAGGAGGGTGTTAAATGACTCAGGGAGTCTCTTTCATGAGAAGCTCAGGCTCTGAGGGGATGGCAAGGAGGCAGTGGGAGGGGATTTGTGTGGAAAAAAAAGCACTCTTGAACTGCACTGAAGCATACAGGCTTATATTTGCTCTGAAGTGCCCACTCAGAAACCTAACTTCACAGAGCACAAAACAAATACAAGTTAAAAATATTTAAGATGCAAAATGGAGCATTAGTCACAATGTGATGATATTTGACACTGCACTGTTGATGTGCTCCCTTAAGAATAGGTCAGTTTCTTCAAGCCTTTCTTGTAACACAAAAAACATAACATTAAACTACTGACTTTGTCCTACATAAGTACACATGTCCTTTTATGTAAACAGTAAGTTAACAAGGAAGGTGTTAACTTTATGAAGATACATAGCTGTTCACAAGCAGATTTTAGTTACATAAAGCACATTTTTATTTGCTTTCAGGAAAATTAGAGCAAATAAATCCCATTCTCTCGATTCCCTTACTTCAGTTAATCCTGTCATAGCAAAAAGTGTTCCTGTTCATCTTTAACACGCTGGTCTAGAATGCAGTTCACAAACACTCAGATTAGCAGGCAACTTCTAGTCCTGAAATTTAACTATGATTAAATCTGCTCCTTAATATTATTTTCAAGCTGTATATTGTTGCAGGCACAACCTAAGCTGGAACGTGGAGATGGCTGAGTGAGTATAGCTGACATGCTGTGAAACAGAAATTCTGCAATGTAATGTGTGTTGGTAATGTCATTAACTCTCTGATCTCCTGCAATTCAGAGCAGGGGATGAGAATGGTTTTCAGCAGCAGCCTGAACACAGATGAAGAAAAATCACCAAGCTAAAACTAGCTGCTGTATTATAGATTATCTGCAATTTCTGACTTTTGATTTGTATAACTGATTTTTTCCACAGCTGTTTTCAAAAGTTTGCCACCATAAGTAACTATTTCTCATGACTGATATTTGAGATATGCCTCTTAACAAGGATTGTGGATACTCTAATTTCCAATTTAAAATATTTTCCTCTCAAATCGATTCCATCCATTTTGAATCCAAAATAAGGCAATCTTTTCTTTTTTTCTTTCTTTATTTTTCCCCCTCTCCTGGATAGATGTCCCAACAAGAATAATTGATCTGTTAACAGCTCAGGCTCTTATTTGTCAAAATTAATGCAATTCTGTTCAAGAATTTGGTGGCACCAGAGTTCCCATGCTTGAAAGGAAGTCAGGACAAGAGCCATATCTTTTACACTGTAAAATGTACAAAACCTCACCTTTTTTTGCAACAATCAGTATGGAACTTAAGGTATTAAGGATTTAAAAACCACACTGCATTGGCAGAGAGGTGACCTAACACCTTCATGTGATTCTATTAATCTAGTTTTTCCATAATTTAATACAGCAATCAGACAAGAGCTCTCCAAAACAGTGCCTATGTGTAAAGTAATGTAGTCAGTGTTATTTTGACTCACAAGATTAGAGAGCATTAGAAAGCTTGTTCACCATTAGCTTTGTTCCAGTTTCTTCCAGTAATGTTAAAAATAACAAAACCCTGAAGCCCCAAGCCTGTTTCTGCTTAAAATATAGCTGGTGGTCATCTGCTAGTACTTCAGTGGTTTTATTCATCAAAATATTTTAATAGAGACGTAAATAATTATTTTCAAGAGTGTCTGAAGGGCACTAGAGATCAGTAGCAAACAATAAATTAACTGAAAAAGAATTTAACTTAATGTCACACAGCGCAAATAACAGTATGAATTACGGTGATTGTAATTACCATTTAAGAAAGAAAACTGGGATTTTCATAGTGTTATAATAGGCTATTTTTTTTCTTTTAGAAACAGATCAAGCCTGAGGAAAAGAAAGATTCTTTCTTCCTTTAAAAAGACTCCCTCTCCCGTTCCACCTCCCAAAAGTGCAAGAAACTGGTTTATTTGTAAGTGTGTTGTCAAGATGTCAGGGGTCTCAGTGGTGATTGATTGTCAAGGAGCAACGTGGCCCTGGGTTAGAAGGTCAGGGCCCCATTGTGCCCTGTGGACATCTCGGTTGCTCCCCTTGTTGCTGGCCCCCTTCTCAGCTGAGCTGGAGGAGAAGCCTCAGTCATGGGGGGAAAGGGAGCAGCGAGGAGCTTGGTCTCTCTGCCTTCAGCATTAGCATAGAAATGGCACAGAAATAAAAGAATCTACAGCATTACAAATGCACGCTAATTATACAAGAACAGATTGCAGATGTTTTCTCACGATGAATAGCAGCTCACACTGCAAGGATACTGATCGGTTTGAACGGCAGCACTTCGGAGGGTCTCAAAGGGCTCCCTGGACAGAAATACTAGGGAGAGTCATGTTAAAATATTTATCCAAGTTTCTTTTTGGAATATCTTAAGATGATAAATAAATGCAGTGTTAATTGTTTCTTTGAAAGTGTGCTATTAGCATGGAAATGTGACCACGTCAGCCCAAACAGAGTGATTCTATAGCTGCCACAAATGAATCAAATTTTATGACCAGGGTCTATAAGCTAAATCTGTAAGCTGGCTTGATCACTAGTAGCAGACACAGTTTATAAAGGTGTGGTGGTTCTGTTCTCATTTGTGATTCATGGGGATGATTTTTGGCCAAATCAATCAGTTCATCAAATTACTTCTAAAAGTCTGCATGGCTGTGTTAGAAAAAAGACCAAGCTCATATCTTTAGCAGGCAATCCTCTAGAAATATAGGTCAGGATTTTGCCCCAAAGTTCATAGTGGAGCCACATGATTTATTTTTTCTTTCATATAGTGAATATCTAATTTTCTTGAAAGCAGAAGTATTTTTTTCTGGTATGGATTGCGTGTTGTGACGTATCCCAGTTACACTGCAATTCAGTTGAGCAGGAAGAGTGGTGAGCTTGATATGGAAATGCTTTTGCCATACATGAAAGGAAGCTTCAGCATTTATTTTTCTAGGGTGAAAAATGAAAATGTGAAAGCTGCGTGTCATTTAATTCTGAAAAATGACCTGACCAGATGTCAAAATTATTAAGAAGCAGCATGACAGCCCTTGGATGCCAACCCTTGAAAATAAGACAAGCAAGTCAAGGAGATATTGAAATAAGTGGACTGAAACTAAACTCTCTGTGTGCATTTTCTTAAAGGGGAAACAAAAGTCTGTCTATAAAAATTGACTTAATAATTTCCTTCCAGCAGCCAGGAATATCAGCTGAAGTTTGCCAAATTATGGGGAAATGTGAACCTGTGTCACGATCCGCTAACACGAGCGGGGGTTGTGATGGTTCGTTATCCTGATCTCAGAGTGCAAAAGAAACACAAACGGGGAAAGTTTTATGCTTAATCAAAACAATGCACTTTTATTAAGTGCCAACAACACGATTATGCAATAGAAGAGGGGGAGAGATATAAAGAAACAAAGGATAGAGAGAAAAAGAGAGGGGGGGTGTTAATAGCTACCAACGGCGAGTCAGGATCCTCGTGGTCCGTCTTCTTCCGTGGGGAGATCTCAAAGGGGGTCTCTTTAGAAAGCCCCTTTATAGTCCTTTCGAAGGCAGAGGGCAACTAGCCAAAGAGGTAGGGGAATAAGACCCATTGTGTTGGGGTAACGGTGCAGGGTCTGGACAGGTCTGGGCACGAAAGAGGTAGGGGAGTAAGTCCCATTGTGTTACGGTACAGGGTCTGTACAGGTCTGGACACGAAACCTTCTGTCCCGCTCCAGCGCAGCCCTTCCCACCTGGGCAGCAAGGAACAGCACTGGAACAACCTGTTCAGCGTGCACACCTGCAGACACTTGGCAAGCATCCCCCCCTCAGTCCGGCCAGGACTCCTGTGCCTTTTCCCCTTTGGGGTTTTTAGGGTCTTTCAGTCTTTATCCTCGTCGATGATCGTGAGACAGATGAGGGATCTTCGGACCGTCTCTTACAGCCTGTAACTCTGATGACCTGTTAGCATGGTTTTATCTAAGGAAAGCAATCTTGGATAAATCCCCTAGAGATTACTTTAAAAATAAACAGACTTTCTAAACTGGCTGTAACACAGGAGAGTGTTTTTTGCCCATTCTTTGCTGTGATTTTTGTTCCCTAACACAGCCCAAACTAGATCAAGGCTTACTGTTCTACCGAGAAACTTTTTTTTTTTTTTTTTTCAATCTGCAAAACACTTTATAACCTTTTCTCAAACTCCACCTTTCTCAGACAGGTTGCTGCAAGCAGATGTTTAGCTAAGGTAATAGGTAATAAGTTACTTTTATCCTCTATTTGGAATTGAATCTCTGCTACCTGACAGACCAACAGACTGGTTAAACATTGGGTTCTTCTGCAGTGCTGCTATTCATTCTATTTCTATTCTAGCAAAGCTAATAAAAAATGCTGGTTTAGATATGCTGTCCTATTCTTAATTGTTTCTTTGGTGTAATCAGACCTTTATTGATTGATAAAAACATGAATCTTGCATTATTCTGCAAAGATAATTGATTTTCACCATTAATTTCTGAAGAAAAAAAAGAGACAAATTAATTTCTGTTAAAACTTTTTATAAACTATCTTATTCTTTGCTACTGAAAGTTAATTACGAGCCATATTAATTTTTTTTTAGCATCTCCTAGCTGTAGCATTTCATTCATGAATTATAATTACACTATTTACCATCTTTCATTGCTGATGTCAGTCATCAGCTTTCAGGAACCTACAAGTTCAACAGAGTCTAATGTTTGAAAGTTATATCAAGAAATTCAACATCAAAGTTTCTATAAAAAGAGAAATGAAATAATATATGCTAATAACATATTTGGTTTGAGAAATCTGTCAAGGGGCCATAATTTTTTGAGTAAGTTTTTCACATGCGTGGAAGAACCCATCATTTCTACACCATTTTGAGTTTCCCATTATTTCCAGCAACTCTGGTAGATTTCAGCAACTACTTTATAACTAGTGACTATTACTGTTTTACTTGCCTGCAGTTATTTGTTTTTTTTTTTAGTAAACTGCTATTTTTTTCACCTCTATCTACTCACATTCGTGTCTCCTTAGTGGAAAGGGACTAGATAAAACTAAAGGGGAGGTGGCTCACTTTGGAGAGTCCACCCCCTTAACTTGTCTTAAACCAAGCCAACATGGCAAAGCAGAATCCCAGACAAAGTGCAGATGTGCTTCATTCCTTCCTGTGATGAGGGTACAAGTGGCTGTGAAGTTGGGGGTCCATCTGCTGAATAAAGGTCAGCACAGCAGTTTCCATTCTGTGTTTCTTGGAGCTCAAGATCTCTGTCCTGCCTCCCTACCCCACTGCTGAGCTCTAATACCTGCCTCCCACTCCTCTCATCCCATCCGTCCCAGGGCAGTGTCCTCCCAGACCGCATGGTTTCTGTCAGGCCCTCCCACTGACACCCAGAATACATCCAGTGGCAAATCTTCCAGGAAAACAGCAATCTTGGACAAACTCAGAACTAGAGACCCTGACACTTTATTTAGTAATATATTATACTGGTAATAAATCTTACGGCTGAAAGTTGTGCCTTTAAATTTAATATGTCTGCTTTTAATTCCCACTTCCTTGTCCTGATTATATTTTTTTCATGACTCACCATCTCTCATTTTCACCAGTAGGCAGACACCATGCTTTAGCAGAAGTTATTGTTATCAATGGTAAAACATGCTTTATTTTCCATGAGCAAAATAATAAATTAAAAAAAATCAGGCATTTATGTAGTGTTAGTACACTACTTAGATCAAGATTGTCAAAAGTGCTGGAGAGTATTAGGTGCCATCATAAAAATAAATCATAATTTCAATAAAATACTTTTTTTTTCCTAAGGGAAAATAAAACCAAACAAAAGTCCTTTGCCATGTAACTAGTAGCATTATGAAGTCAGAGATGCCACTATATTTGTGAATAAATAGCCTGACATCTCAGTTGGCCTCTTCTAAATGGGTCAGACTTTACAAGGTCCAAACAGTAGGACTCAGCTGAGCACCAAAGGAAAGGAAATTTTCTCATGAAAAAAATATGAACTTTGTGCTTATTACTTTCAACACTGCTGATTTCTGGAATTCTGGGCTCCAAAATCAGCATTTGGCAGCATCCTTATTGGCAGTGGTGTTGGTGGTGGTGCAGTGGTTTGTCAGGAGGTAGGTAAAGCTCAGTAAACCAGGTTTTAATTTGCATTGCAAAAAAAATCATTGCTTGTCTTCAGACAGTCTCAAGGGTGCTGTGGCAGAAGCAAATTGGGTTCAAAAAGCTGTCTATGGCCCCAGTTCAAAATTGCAATACTGGGTCTACTCCAGAGAACAGAATTTGAAAATTTAGAGCTGTGATTCTGTGTTGGACACATGCTCAAAACCAGTCATGGCATAGGAAAATAGGAAACAAATATTACACTAGCAAAAGTGAATGGAATAAAATAGAATTAGAAAAAAATGCTGAAAAGAGGCAGATCATCTGAATAATTTGTCTGATGAACAGTGAGCCTATGAATACGGCACCGTTCAGAACCATGCTTAAAAAATAAAAAAAGCTTTTTTTTCTTTTTTCTCACTGCCTCTGGGTCCTTGAGTACATCCTGACAGAAACATTTTGATGGGCCTGATACTGCGTGTCTGTGGTCATGTCTGAACTCAGAACAGAGCTCTTGCAGAGATCCCCAGACTGCTGTGAGTGTCTTCAAGAGCAACAGAGCTGTGTCAGCCCAAAGCAGAGCCTGTGTTAGCTCGTGCTGGCAAGTGAGAGGTCTCATTAGTGTGCGTGGGGCACAGAGCTAACGTGCCTCTTCTGCTTTTGTCTCTGGGAGAGCATCTCCTGTGGCATCGCTCTTGGCCGCGTGGTGCAACCTCTCCTATGGGTACCGGTATGTGAAAGTCTCTGCGTAGGATGAACACACCCAGAATCTAGAGGTACTGACAAAGTGTTGGGTTTTTTTTCTTCTTCTTCTTTCTATAAGCTTTGAAGTATTCTGGAGGGGTTATTGCAGAGCTATTTGCAACTGAATAAGGAGGTGACGAACTTAATATGCTGGGATATGTATGACATTTGGCGAAGCAGAACTCCAGAATCCTGATGTTGAGATGCTTGGCCCAATTTTTGTGTGCATGCTGCTTAAATTATGCTTGGCTGCAAGGCAATAGGGTTTTTATAGCCATACAGCTGGGGAGGAGAAGATGTAAAGAGCCCCTTTGTCCTCCAGTTGCCATAAAAATGCTCATGACTTAGCCTAGTGACCTATATTCAAGAAACCTACATCCAGGAAACCTGAGGCTGACTCCCTCTAAACCACACCTTGCTGTCCCTTGAATTCAGGTAATTTTCCTAGTCAAAGGAAGCTGGGGTTGATAGAGTAGATAATAGTCTCAGTGCCCATAACAATTTTAGGATTCAGGCCCCAAAATTAAGGTAGAGCCCTCATTCCTTGAAGACAAACACTCTTTTGTGCTCTCCATTGTGTTGTGTGACCTTCAACACAATGCTCTCTTGGTGCTGCTTTTTTCACACAGCCCCTCATGTAGGGCTAATCTAAATGCCACAGTGCAGCCTTAGTAATTCACCAAATAAAAAGGAAATGTAAATATTACGATGATTTGAACACTAAATAGTAATGCACCTAATAAAATGCTTGCTGGTGGAGCTCTCTCGCTGGCAAATGGCACGACCCATATTATTCAGTGTATATTAAACAAGCTGTCACCTAGGCATATTTGTGAGAAATAATACTGGATGAAAAATGCTCTTCGGGTATTTTGAATGTCTGCAGCATTTAATGTCTGCTGGCTGTATTTGCCAGAGCCAGCATAAAGTGTACCAGACGACAAGGACAGTGTCCTCCTGTCAGCTGAGGTACCCATACATTGTCAGCTCACAACGCACCAGGAATGCAGATGGGCCCGTAATTTAAAAGTATTGTACAGCACAGTGAGATCACAACTTCTGAGCTCTCAAGTACATCATAAAAACCACACTGATAGTTGTCCATAAAATAGTCAACAACTTCAAAGTATGAATTTCTGGGGTCAAAACTATCAGTCTGGGGGAAGGAAGACATGGAAAGTTTCCGTTCTGTCCATTTCCTAACCCCAACAATGTGGGGGAAAAAAGGCATGCGGTTTGGAATAGAGTGTACAGCTTTTTCACCTGTGGACTCCTAGTTCAAAATCAATTTAGGCTACCAGTCAGGGAAGGTAATTAGCAGACAGCTGTTCTGTGACCTGCATGGGAGAAATTAGCTAATGACTGTGGTCCTTTTTCTTCTCAGCAGACAGGTACCTGCATCTCATCCAGAACGTGCCAGTGGCCTGCTGGGTGGTCCTGCAGCAGCCAAGGACATCCCAGCCATGGAAACAGAACTCATCCCAAAGTGCCAACACACACTCGTACAAGGTCATTGAAGGCATGGAGGAGAAACTCTGCACCTCTCCCAGGGATGCAGGTTCTTCCCCTACTTTTGAAAACGTGGCAGAAGGAGGCAGGGCTGGCTGATGGCAGTTGTGGTGGCCTGGGAGCAGAGTCCTCGTGTGCCACTCATCGCCACCCTGACCTGTCCTGTGCTACGCTTGATGGAGCTGAAATCCATCTCATCTCCCCTACCAGGAAGGCCTGAACCGAGAGGAGGGGCTTCACCTCAGACTAGGACTTGTGGGTGGGAGCAGCAGGTAAGGCACTCCCTCATTTGGCAGATATAAAATCAGACTGCAGTTCCAAATATTCTGCCTGCAAGACTGTAACCATCTTTATTTATGTTATTAATGCTTGCATTTCAACAGTGCTGGTTTCCTCTGCATTTACTTTTCATTATAAATGGAAAGTAAACACAGGCAATGTTGGCTTAGATGTGGTAAAGAAGTCTTTTCTGTCCCCAACTTTGCAGCATTTGATCTTTTCTGTTATTTTGGAGCTACAGTGGTTCACAGAAGTAAGTTCCTTTTTTGACTTTTCTCTGCTTTAATTCATGCTCTGTGAAAATACAGATGTAATGTGGTCATGTTGACTTCATGCCAGACCAGTATATAATTCCTAATTTTATTCCCCACTACCAAATCTATTTCAGTTTCTGTTCCATGTCTCCACAGAGTCACTCAAAGGCATCATTACTGAAGGACTGTCTTTGAAAACTTGAAATAGACTTAAACACTTTTTCAGTGAATAGGCAGACATTACTTCATATCTCAATAAAGTAAGTACTGGTTTGACATTTAAATGTCATTTTGACACACTCCTGACCTCTACGTCTTTGTTCCTATGAAATATTTCAAGCGTGATAGCACATTTTAAACTATTTAAATCAATCTTAAAGGGAAAAAAAAAACCAACAATTGTCTGATGCATTCTAGAGACAACTATTTTTAATAAGCACAGAGAAGTGGTGATTCTTGTTCAGCATTAATATTTAATAAAGATTACAAAATTCATCTTTGTAGATAAGAAATTCACTTTAACTTTTTGAACTCAAAAATTTGCTTTGAGGAAAAAAAAAGTAACTTCCCAAACACAGGAGTGAACTTTTATATTACTATATATAGTCTTTGAGTAGATAAAAAAAACTCCTTTACTTTTCCAGAAACTGGTGAAAATAGCATCACAAATATATTTCATCCCGTGAAATCAATTTAAAAAAACCTCTGAATTCAGTAGAATTTGGCTCATCTTAAAACAATCCATTAGGGAGATGAGCAAGTCTTTGAGTAATATCTAAGATCTGGTCTATTCTCTGGATCAACTGGTCCAGGGATGTAAATAGGGATGTCTTCAGGATTAAGGTCCTCCCATTTTCACCAAGGGAAGAAGGGCAACTGAAACTTGTAGCAACAGGATGAGTTTGGAGATGGAGCCCTATTACTACCTGAAAGTAAAACCAAAACAGTAGTTAAGGACTATTTTTGTTCCCTTTAGTAAGATAGCATGAAAAAAACCCATTTATTTGTGATTCCCTTTAATACTTTAAAATAAAAGGAAAGAAATGTTAAAATACATGAACAGCTGTAAAGTAATGTCATTATTTCAGCCATTTCCAGATTACACAGGAGTAAATATACATGGCAGGAATATTTATACATGTATATCCTACTAGGCTGTGTATTTTATCTCCTGTCTTAGCAACATCATTTGCAATCTTCTTCTTCCTGCTTGTCATCCAGTTGGCAAGTTTTACATTCTGTATGTGTTGGCAGGGAAGATTTGCATTTTGAAGCAAAAGCCAATTTAAGTGCAATACAGCTTTCTAAAAGACTTGGCTCATTTTCATAACCCATGAGGGCATGAAATGAGATAAAAATAGTTGGGTTTGCCTATTTCTCTGAAAATGCCTTTGACCAGTAAAACATGTCTAGTAGTTATTAGCTGTTCTTGCTTTTCTACCAAACTCAGGAAAACAGGCTGTTGTGAAAAGATTAGAAATAAATCTTGTATTGAAAAATAATTATTTTGATTTCTGGTAAAAGAATTGGAAAATATTGTAACACACTTTACATCGCGTTTATTGGAAAGTTTATACCATTCAATGGTATCTTCCTCTACTCTAGGATACCAGGTCTGGAGAGGAGGTGTTTGTGTGTCTGAAGAGGAAATATTTGTAGCTGAGCTTTTCAGTAAAGTCCAGTGAAACACTAAAGGCTCATAAATCTGCTCTGGCTCCAGTGCTGTTCCCTGAAAGGCTGTGGGGTGTCCCTTGAGACTTCCTCTGCACGTGAAGCAAGTTAACCTGGAGAAGTGAATATTATGCTGTGTCCACAGGCCACAGTTTACAGAGGAATACGAACAGTCTGCATGGGAGAAGTGATCAAGGCGTCTCTGTGCCCTGGTAACCTTGTGTAACCAAAATCAGATTGTTACAGCCCTGTGTTGTAAGCACACAACAGCTGGGAGCTCAGACGACGTAAACTGCTGTGGTTTGGGAACTGCTCACAGGTCTGAGCACGTGGGCGGGGATCTTATGCACTCCTGTCTCAAAGCCAGGGCCCTGCATTAACATTTTTGCCAGCCATCATGGCTCAGGATACAGGGGACACAGCTAAACCTCACTTGCACCCATCTGCAGCAAAATTACAGAAAAATCTCGCAAATGTATTTGCATTAGCAAATTATCTACACAGTCAGGGGCTGTTGGAGAGTTTTGGTGGAATGTCCTGTGTTAATTCAAACCTGTGTACCAAAGTGATTCTTTTTTCACAGCATGTGTGGGTGGAGTATTTTTAGATTGGTGCTGTTAGTAAATAGGAAAATCCCAGTGCGCGGTGTTTGCCGATCCAAACTGCTGTGAACAGTCACAAAGCACAACAGAAAGTCTTACAAATGAAACAAAAGAAATCACCATGCAGAACATGTATGAAGAAGCAATTTAAATGCTGAAGGGAGCTTATAAACTTTTTTATTCTATAAAAATAGGTTTTCAACTTGTCTGCCTCTGAATAAGTCTTAAATAATACAATTTATTTTGGATGACTGATTATAGGACTCCAACTAAGGCAGTTTAAATCCCATCTCCTGTTGACTTTAAGGAACAAAATGATTTTCTAGCTTGACATCATATATCATGTTAAGTTTGAGCCGTAATGCAGCAGGGGCCCAATTGTGTTAGTCCAGCACGTAGCCATGAAGTCTGTATTTTTAGTGTCTTTAAAGCAGCCTCGAGCACAGCAGGATAAAGCTGTTCATCCAAGAAGAGCAAGTTACTCTTGGTCACTTGATAAATATATTTGATTGTGGCTTGAAAGCAGGATGGCAGATGAGGGCATTGATGGTGTATTTGCAGAGGGATTCCTTCTAATATCTACTGGGGATGTTTGCAGGGAATTCCTATTTTGCTTATTCAGAGTTGTGCTTGCAGGAAATTCTTATTTTACTTGTTAAGGGTTGTGTTTCCCAAGCTCTCCATAGTTACAAACTGTCAGGCTGCAACCAGAGGCAGTCTCTTCAAGGGCTGTGCAGGCAAATCCGTGTGATTGTAAAGGTAGATTACATTTTGTCATTATCTCTGGGTCTTGTCAGATTATTTGCTAAACCTGTTTTTATTAATGCATTTATAATGGACAGTGAAATGCAGATGAAGTTTGGATGATTTTCCCTTCCTGGTGTAATAGTGCAAATTAAGATGTGCTTAATTTATTATGCACTATAAATGCAGTATTTTTAATTCCAAGGATATCACAACAATTTTTGGTCATCTTTTTCTGTTTGAAACAATTAAAATAAGGTGAGATGGCACTTTATTTTCCCATTTAGGAGGAAACGCAAGCAGCAGTACATCTCCCTCGCAGACTGGAAGTAAAAACCACAAAGAGCTGATTATTGAGCAGTCCTTGCCTTTCTGTGCTGGACATGTTTTCATGCTGCAGAGTCCCTCAAACTGCCATCTCTCTTCACGCTCATCGGCCTCAGACTGGAGCTCTGGTGGGGGTGGGAGGGATGATTCCTCTCCCTGAGGACACTGACATTATCAACAAGCAGTCAGTCATAAAGGATGCAACCAGAAAGGCAGAGGGGGAAAATGACAGTGGCCCTTCATAAATATTAAAGAAGCTTCTCTAAGACAGAGACAGAAGTGTGTGTTGACAGTGCCAGAAAATGAATGGCTCTATACAATCAATTCCTTTTAGAGAAAATATTATTTTTTCACAATTATTAATGTAGTATTTAATCTTTTTTATTTCCTTTCTCACTCTTGCCTTTTCACAGCCCTTCTCCCACTTTACTTGAGATTGGCTACACTGGCTCTTCTGCCTTTATTCTGCTTATTCATTTTTTGTCCAAACTTCTTACAGTTCTCTAGGAGAAAAGAGCATCACGTAGGCATTGGTAGCTTTTCTGCCTGCTTTCCACTACTTACTCCTGCTAAGCATCCATTTAACACAGACAGTTGGGTAAATGCCTGTTACTCCTTTCAGTATTTCAAACTTGAATATATTTGAGGTTTGTGGTTTATGCCAGATTAGGCAGTGAATGAGATACTTTGCTTCTTCAATTTCCAGGTTAGGGGTTACAGGTAAACCTTCATGGTTTCCTCTGTATGCAAGTAGCACATCAGCTATAGCTTTTCATACTACAGAGACCAATTTTTAAAGAATTTATTGTCATCACAAAATTCTAAGAGTATAAAATTGAGATGTGACTGCAGTGAGAGTAATCCTAATGTTTTTTTGGCTAATGTAAAACCAAGTTTTAAAGGACAGAAAATTCACTTTTGCATTACATTTGCAATCCCCAGGCATATTCCGTCATCCTAAAATTATCTTGGATTGTTTAAAGGAAGTAGTAACTTGGGTTTTTCTGAAATAGCTTTTGACACATTATCTTGCTGGTGGAGCCCGTGTACGTAATGAGTCAAAGGGAATCATTTTCCAAAACCCTCCGATATTTTGCGTGGATATGCATCACTACCATTATCACCAGTCACCCTGGTGAACAGCAGGGAAGCTGTGTATTAGTCACTGTGAAAGGTGCTAGGTTGAACTATACATCACTGCTATCTTCTAGTAGACTTTGAAACAGGGTGGCATGATTTATATTTTTTCCCATTCTGTTAAAGGAGATGAAGGCTCTTTTTCAAGTCCACATGCGGTCATCCTGCTGACCTGGCACTGGTTCTTTGCCTTTCATTAGGGTAGGTGAGAAGGAACCTTTGGGTAAGGGAGCATCCTGCCCCTGCTAGCACATGGGAGTCAGCAGTAGGGATTTGTGATCTCCACCCTCTGGAGCGTTTAGCAATCCTACAGGAGGGCCTGGTGAGACCTTTTAGCAGCACTGCAGTGCAGTGAAGGAGCTGAGTTCCCCATCCCACCCACTCTTCAACATGCTCCTCCTCTCTAAACCCCACAGATGCTGTAGACCCAGCACCTGAAACGTCCTCAGTGTGCTGGTTCTGCCAAGCCATGCAGCACTAAGACTGCCGTTTTTCTTTGCCATTTCTGCTGCAGTATTTGATGATTTGTACAATGCAGAATTTAGAACAAACAGCAAAACAGATAATAAAGGTCTTTGTGAGAATGTCCAGACAGACTCTCCTTCAAGTGAAGCCATCTGCTCATTACTGTTCACATATCAATCTGATTCAGTGGATGAATTCTTAGTTGAGGGGAAACAGAAGAAATCCTGAAGTTCCTGAATCAACAGGGGAGCAAATTTTATGGACAGTCCCAGAAACCCAGTTTCTAGGGTTCTTAATTCTTAAATAGACAGATAAGTGTGTCATCACCTCCAGGACTTTAAATACAAGATTTTTTCTCCATCCAAATAAAGCACTTCTTGAAAGGTTTTGCTATATCAGGTCCTAGGAGCCAAATAAGTCTCAGTTCAAACCTGTATTTCTCTTCTTGAATTCTTGATGCCATTATTATGCCAGAGATTACCTGAGAGGGATTTTGTAGTGGTCAGAGATAAGTTGTTTCAAATTGAACTTGAGTTTGTTGCTCAGAAAAGAATTATTCAAACAATCTATCATCCTTTGCTAATTTGGTTAAGTTTCCTTGGCTATAATTCAGATAGGTGCAAGTGATAGGTTGAATGGTGGGAGATTTAAAATACGCTGTCAGGTATCTGAAAATTCCTAGGTGATGATGTCAAACAACAGCAGATATTATGTGTTCTTGACTAATTTGGGGCTTATTAAAAATTTATAAGAATATTTTCAAACTATCCTACATTGTTACAGCACCATTACAGATACTTGTGATTTTTATTTTCACCACCTCGCATGCTGTTACACCTTACTGTACTGATTTTGTAATCTGGATAAACAACTCTAAAATCTTGATCACCTGTTGGAGAATTAGAAAAGGTGATTATCCTTTAGTTAATGTGCACCATATCCCTATAGTCATTGTGCTAAAATTATTGTTATTGCAGTCATATGTTATTGCTAAAATGCCACAGGAATCTTCAAGGCTGTGGATGGAGCTCAGTGAATGATGAACCTCTGATCATCCCAGCCTCTTGCTTGCCACCACCTCTGCACAGGAATTAACAGGAGTTAATTCTAACTGGTTTCATCCTTTCTGCAACTATGTAGAACAAAAAACAAATAATGCTTTTTTTTAAAAGTTTATGTTTCAATTTAACCAGACAAATGATAAACACCCATTCTCAGAACTAATCTCTCTGAGACCATAATCATATTGATGGCTTAATAATAAACCAGATAGGATTGGAAAATTAATATTAATAAAATCTGACCAGAATGCTCATGCAAAATAGCTCATCTCCCTTTACTACTTACTGCTCTCTCTTCCTCCCTAACATTCAGAATGTTCCTTCCATCTGTTTGACTTCACGACTTCTTGCTATATTAACCATATTTCTCTGCTCTGCAGTGAAAGTGAGAACTTCCTTTGGCATCCTGTCTTCGTGGTGCTGCCATTCTTGTTGAATGTAGTTTCAGTGATTTGTGCTGGCTGGATTCACGTGCGGCATCTCGTTGTGAGTGCTCATCTAGTAAACAATTTATAGATACCTCCGTGGAATCAGCGTATCAGTATCAACCCCACCTTCACTGCACGGATTGAAAAGGTTATCAGAAAGCAGATTCAGAATTGGTAGTGAAGCCCTCATCTATGCTGCTACAGTAAGGAGCTTCTGCAGTCTGCTAGCAGAGAAGGAGAAATATGTAAATGAAGAAGAAGAGAAAGCTAACAGAAGACACCAGAAATGATGGTACTAGTTGGCTGCCACTCCTTACAAGGAAATTTTGTGGTCTGGGATTCTCTTAACTATTGAAGCATTCTGTCAGTGAGACTGACAAACTTTAATCACTTGAGCCCTCTACCATAATCACCCAATTCTAGCTTTTGTCAGCACTAGGGCTTCTACATATATAAGCAGAAAGCAATAATTCTTAACAAAATTTGTAATATACTTTTCCTATATAGATAAATCTAAGGTGGCAGTACAATCATTCAGAGTGGGCTTGGGTGGGAGCACATCCTTTTATTACTAGGGCAATAAAACAAAACCAAAGGAAAGAAACAAAACAAAAAAGGGTGGATTGTGTGGGATATAAATACATTTATAACCCACTGTCCAAATAAAATATTAATTCATTTAGACTGGATTAACACAAATATTTTAACACACTTGCGAGATTAGGCTTTGATAGTGATGCATTAGATGGCTTTTTAAATGAAATATTTAACAGTAGAATAACAATTGTAACCATATAATAAGACACAGCCCCACAAAATAATGACAAGTGAGTGTGTAAATTCAGTGGTTTCAGGAATAACAAGCCATTTGAGGTTTTTGTTTAGGTGATGTTTTCTTGAAATTAGCTCAGTGATATCTGTCATTCATCTTGTACCTGCTGAAACAAAGAGGTTTGTGAGCTGGGTAAGAAGCTGCTGAAAGTTTTGCTTTGTTAGAAGATCTATTGATTTTCTCTGTAAAGAATGTTAAACTTGGATTGTGTTTTACGTCTGTGGCACGAGGGTGCAGCGTTCCCTATTTTAACTTTAATAAGTGCCACTTGACTGTTAAGAAGGAGACAAATAAAAAAAGACCCATTAAGCACTTAACAAGAGACAAGGGTGTGTAAACAAACATGATGGAGGGAGACAAACTCTTTTCCCAGCTTGGAATAACGTTGGAATAATGATAGAATTAACATGAGGGGATGCCTGTGTAAAGAACAACATTTTATTCCACAAAATTGGTGGCCTATCAAAATCTGGAAACTGCAAGAGCAAATTTATTTCTAACTGGTATGACTTCCTCAGTATTTATATGCTGCAGTAACAGCCAAGTGTTGCTGAAGGTGATGAAAAGGAAATGATGAAGGGTTTTATTCCAGTACCACACACTTCTACATCCGACACAGTAGCTGTTTAATAACCATGACTTTGCATAATTGGATCTGTACGGGTAACTTATCCTCACCTAGGAATGAATCTTGCAATGGTACACTGACCAACCAGTTCATCGTTCAGCTCACAGGGACACCCTTCTTTTAAACTTTTAATAAACACAAGCTCAGCCTTTGGAAAAATTCTAAGAGACTAGAAGGACTAAAAAAACCCTAACAATCTCAAGTGTTTTCACATTGGGATTGCCTGAGTGGCCCATTGGATGGGACACTGAACCGTGACTCTGGAGAACCGGAGTCTGCATCAGCTGTGCCGTGTGATTTGCAGTGATTCGCTTAATCCCTCAGTACGCAGTCACAGCAAGTGTGCTGAGCAGGAACTCCATCCTGGATTACAACCCTGAACACAACAGGACTTGAGGGGTGACATCTCTCTGGGAACGCTAATCTAAATAATCATTTTCTATTAACCAACCTAAAACCCAGAGCAAGCATTCTTGCTGCATCAGTGCTATAATCTGTGTGCAAGAATGAATCTTGGCTGTCCCGGTGTCTTCCCTTTATCCAGTAAAGCAGTTTCCAAGTTCTCACTGTTCCTCAGGACTCAGCAGCTGGAAGAGAAAAGAACCTGTAATTTTACATTCATATTGCAAAATCTTAATCCAAACAGCACCTTAAATATTTGTATGGCCTTTCTTAGTAACAAATATGTTTGTTCTCTTTTCAAACGCTCTTTAGAGAAGGACTTGAATAAATGAGAAATGTGAATGGCTCTTTATGCCAAGTTTAAGTGCTGAATCTCTTGTTGTCTAGAGCTGGATGGACTAAACAGAGAAGTTCTCTTTCTTCCATACATGATAGAATATCAAGTGGAATTCTGTGTTTGTGCTAGAAAAGTACGTGTGCTGCAGTTAAAGGATTCCAAGACTATGAATCATTTTTTTTTCCTATATTTTCTGGTCCCAACTTTTTTATAAGGAAGCACGCTAAAAAAAAAAAAAAAAA
>VZTG01010180.1:35137-112186 GCA_013397845.1 Melanocharis versteri
AAAAAAAAAAAGCAGCACAGGAAAACAAGGTAGCAAATTGATTGGCTTAGTCAAGGAGCTTAAAACGATCTTTCTTCACACATCTTCTGTCATTCAAGGTCAGAGTATTTGTTTGATTAGTGCTTTTACATCTGAAATGCTTTCCTTAGGTTTAAATTTCTATTGGAGTGAAGTAAAAATTTCCCCTTTTTTATGTCTGTGTTCTGCTTTCTTAACAGTAGTTCTGGTTCATGATGAGTTGTAACCTTTCCTTTAGCAAGCAGTACAAAATGCTTGTATATTTACAGAAATACATGAACTCTAGGAGGGGATTTAGCAGCTTTTCCCTTCCCAAACCACAGACTTGCTCTACAACAGCTTCTGTTTGCTTTTCTCTGCTTTTCCTGTTTTTTTTTACCCCTCTTAGACTTGAAAAGTGAGTCTTTCCATAATCTGAGTTGCAGTAATTCATTCTGAAGCTTCTCTTGTATAATTTTTACTGGTATATGGTTTTCTCACATCCTTTTTTTTTTTTTTGTTTTTTTGTATTGGCAATGGCTTCGTGTGGTGATGTGGGACTTCATTCTTCAAGTTTATTTGTATGGGAGTCACCGACATAAGGAGAGGAAATTTGAAAATTTCCACCCATGGATGGATGGATGATTGGATGGATAATTGAGAAGGTTTTGCTGTCACATCATAATGCAAACTAACGATGGGCAAATATGATGACAGCCTCTTCATGGAGGTCGATTTTGATGTGAAGCCAAGTCCTAGTAACCTCCTTTGCAGGGGCTTTCATTCTGTCTTAAGTGATTTTTGTGTTTGTGTTCATGTCTGTGTGATCTGGCTGATACTGGGAGTGAGTTTTCCTGAATGCAAATAGTTCGGCAAATCGGCCTGTTGACTTTGATCAATACATAAATGCTAAAAATCTATATTTTCTGGGTAATTTAGTTCTATCCTCATATCTCTGAAAATCGACCCCAAAAATCTGAGTAGCTTTTCTGCCTTCATTTGTCATTTGTTTTTAAATAGCAATACTAAAAACTGAAATACAAAGGTGTAATTTAACTCCAGCAGAGAAGAGAAAGAAAAGAAATAAAAACAACCAGTGTTTTCCTTAACTTTTCCTCTTGTTCTGTGAAAACAATCCCCAGCTTTCATGATCAAAGAACTCTCCTCCTGCTGCCATAGCTGCTATTGATAAGTTTCTGATATTTAATAAAATAATAAAGTTTTCCTAACATGGCACCCTTGATACACTCCTAACAGAATTAATCTAAAAGGAAAGAGCATCTTCTAAAAATACAACTTTAAAATAAGTTGAGGAGAATGTCATTCCATTGCTGCAAATAGAGAAGAAATGTTGGAATTCTGCTTTCTGGCTTAAATTGGTGATGCAGAGTAGAGCAGGTGGATATGGCAAGAAAAAGGATGTAGACTTTTCTTTTGGAAATCAAATATCAGTCAGCTTGTGTTTCTCCAGTGCTTTCCTGCCAATGAAATAATCTGGAAAATTTAAGAGTTCTAGCTTAATTTATTAGTATTTAAATTTTTTCCAGCCAGCCCAGTTCCAGGCTCCTGTGCTATTTTGTTATTTGTATTGATTCTGGTCCCAGAAGAAGTATAGAACAGTACCAGAATGAAGCAAAAGATAAACTATTTCTATAGGCCATAAAGGTGAGGCCTTCAAACACAACCTAGCCCAATAATTCTGAGTGTTAGGGGAAAAAATATCCCCCTGGGCAAGTATTTTACTTTACTCTTTTATTGAAGCATCATGTATTGCCTGCTTTAAAAGATATGACGAGAGGAATACCCGACCCGAAGAGCTGAACAAGCACAGGATTTCCTGGAATCTTTGATTTTAAGACTAAAATAAGCTTTCTGATCTTTCAACAAGTGTGTTTGTGTGGAGATTATTTGTTTTAGAGGGAGACTTGAAAGAAAATAATCTCTATTCTTTGTATGTGACTCCTCTTCTATGGCTCAAAATGTAATAGAAATTTCACTCTGTTGTGGCTCCTGTCTGTTTCCCATTTAAGTCACTTCCTATTTTCTGGAAAAAAAAGAAAAAAGAAAAAAAAATTCCTACATGTATTTTGGAATCAAGCAATTGCACTTTCTTTAGCAAGTCTACACTTGGATACAGCACGGGTGTCTGAGAGCACTTGTTTCCTCTGAGGATTCAATTTCAGGCAACACCAGCTTACGCTCAGGCTGAAAATTTTACAGGAAGTTATTTTACTGAACTCCTAAGTTAGCTATGTGTTTTGCCTGCCTGGTAACCATAGGGCTTCTGTTTAGATACTGTCTAAAGGGTGTTTTCTGCAGGAAGTTTTCCAGAGCAGGATCCAAGAAGAATCTGAATAGATCTCATTAGTAATCCATCCATTAAACACAAAGACCAATATCTCAATTTAGGTGTCAAAGAGTAGCTATTAAAAAACCTCTCTCCTTTCCTGGGAGTGATACAGAGCCACATTCCACTGGAGGCCTGAGAAATTTGTTCTTACAAACAGATTGCTTTTATTATAATGCCAAATCACAAGGCACGAACCTTGATTTGTAATGGAGACTTCTGCACACTTTTAAAACCTGAGGGACCAGAAATTGTGAGTGGAAAAAAGGAGAGCACCTTTTTCTGATGCCTCAAACACATGAGCTCTTTGTTGGATCAGGTACCTCTTGCTTATTTTCCTTCCCCAATCAATGAAAGAGTAAGAATGCAGAATGAATAAGCCCACCTCATTCTTTCAAGTTGTAAGCTTTCAGTTTGTCAACCACACTGCAGGGGAACATAAACTTCAGAGATATATTTTACACAAAATAAGATTATCTTTGTTTTAATTACAATACATTGAATTTGGCCTATTGAATGAAAGAAGACTGTGCCTGTTAAGCTTAAATTTGAAAGAACCAAATGAAAGGTATAGCTGAGAAGTACTTTTTTCTAAACACAGCAGCCTGTAAGAAAGATGAATATTTTTTTAGGAAAAATCTTTGTTCTATTTTCTTGAAGTTAGGGCATATTCAGCCCCATAATGCTCTTAGAGCACCCCAGTGAGCAACATTAAAGACTACAGTGCCAAATATTTTTTGGACATAGCTGGAGCTAAAACCCAAGCACCCTGTGGAAGGGACCTGTGCTGGAGCAGTTCATGAAGAACTGCAGCCCACGGGAAGGACTTACATCAGAGAAGTTCCTGGAGGATGGTTTTCTGTGGGAGGGACCCCATGCCAGAGCAGGAAAAGCCTGTGAGGAGCCCTGCCCCTGAGGAGAAAGGAGCAGCAGAGACATCATGAGATGAACTGACCACAGCCCCCATTCCCTGTCCTCCTGTGCCCCTGTGAGAGCAGGAGGAGGGATAGAAGTCAGAAATAAAGTAGAGCTTGGGAAGAAGGGAAGGCTGGAAGGAAGTGTGGGGTTTTTTTGGTTTGGTTTTTTTTTTTTTTTTTAAGATGTGGATTTATTTCTCATCATCCTACTCTAATTCGATTGGTAATAAATTCAATTAATTTCTCTGAGTCAAATCTGCTTTTGCCATGATGATATTTGGTGAGTGATCTCTCCCTGACCTTGTCTCGACCCACAAGCCTTTCATTGGATTTTCTGTCCCCTGTCTAGTTGAGAAGGCAAATCATAGAGCAGCTTTGGTCAGCACCTGGCATTCAGCCATGGTCAGCCCACCACAGTTATTCAGGTAATTTAAGAAGGATCTTGAACTTGACCTGAACACCTCAAAAATTAAAAAAAAAATAAAAAATCTATATCTATATCTATATATATATAGATATAGATATATAGATATATCTCCAAGGATTTCCGCCCTGAATTAGCATTCATTATTTTCACTCCATGGAGCTGTTAGTGGCTCTGATTAAGATCAAGACCTTTGTTTTCCTCTGGCCCTACAGTCTGAGATGCATCCTAGGAATTAACAAAATAACAAGGGTGTGAGAGACAAAAGGTAGCTGAAGGATGCTACTATTTTATGGGAGGGAAAAAAACGGTATGAAAACTTCTTAAGTGATTTGCCCAAAGTAAAATCAGATGTGAAAAGTGCCCAGACTTAATCAGCCATAGAGCATTAGTATGAGAAAATTCCTCTTTCAAATGCTTCTTTGTTTTGGCATGTTTCCATTCTTGTTTTGATTCCTGAATCAAAAGTATCACAGGCTGTAGGAGAAAGTCTGTTTATATGAGCTGTGGTTGAAGTCTCAGGCCTCTTTTGAGTAGCTGGTAACAACAGGGAATTAAAAGGCACTATTTAACCTGTTGGAAAGGAAGGAATTATGAAATGAACCCATTAAAAATTACACATGGGTAATGCTGTAGCCTGAAATCTCTTCAGTTTTTAAAGAAAAAAGATTGGTATCAAAACTATTGCTTTGAATCCTACAAATTGTGCTTCCTTGAAATAGAGGGAGAAATATTCTGTAGGATTTGGGTTCCTAATAAAACACTCCAATATAATTTTAAGTAATTAGGTGCTATCCTGAAAAACTACAGATGGTTTCTGAGAGTTCATTCAATAAAAATAATAGAAAAAAAAAGGTTAGACATTGAATTATTATTACAGTAATATTTTAGAAATAGAAAGGTCTACCTGTAATTCTCTGTCAGAAAAAAATAAACATGTAACAGCAAAAAGCAAACCTCTAAACTTAGACTTAACTATAATAAATATATTTATTCAGTCAAAGTTATATCTCATTTTACTCCACTGACTTCAGGTGGATTTACTGCATCAAAAATTAATTTGGTTTCATAGCTGATCTTTCATTGCCTAATCTGATGGTATGGATTTATGAGATATAAAGAGAAGTCCTAGCCAAACCATTGGAAGCACATTAAAAATCAAACCTTTGTTTTCATGTAACGGTCAACATTCAAACATAGCGTCACTAAAATGCCTTCAAGCTTGGTGGCTGATGCTCAGCCTGGATGTGAACAGCCAGCCAGGCTTTTCTACAGAATATTTTCAAACGTCAGCTGCTTTCATTTACCAGAAATTAGAGTGACACTTCTTAACATTTTATGCAGAGTTAACCAAATGTTATGGAAATTACAGATGCCAGCCACCATGACAGGGTTCAGCTCCAGGTTTCTGCTGAATCAATGAGCTGAAAACAGATTCTTCTATAAAGTCCTTTTTATTAATTTTATTAATCCATACACCTGGGGTTTGAGAAATATAATAAATTTAGAATTAAATTAATTCCTATTCTGAATTCTGAAAACATATGGATTACATTGTAAAACTTTGCTCTGCAGCTGCAGGAGTTTGGAAAGTACTTTTTGTAATACAGTGTGAGATTTTTACTCCTGCGGCTGTAGGTTGAGAAAAAAAAAAACAGAGGAGAGTAACCCATGAGCTCCCTCAGCCTGAGCTCTCTGGCACACAGAAGAAGGTGCAGATAGTGGTCTTTTTCTTTGCCATATTTCTTTTTGGTGTTAAAGAGCTGTTTAAGGTGATGGACTTGAAGCTTCAGTGGGAATGTGCGTTGTAGGAGGTAAGGACACCAACCACCAAAGTACATTTTTTCTGCAAGTGCAAATTGACAGCTTTTATTAAAAAAATGTTCTTTGTCACGTTCTGTAATCTGAGCAGTGTGAGGCTAAATGTAATGGCTTGAGGTATTTTTTTCTCTCACCGTTACAGAAAAAGGAAGTGGTTGCTTTTACAACGTGAAGTAGCTATTAAACTAAATTAATAGATCTAATATGTCCGGGTTTGTAGAAAGCTATTTGACAAAGTTTCCCTTGATAGACTAGTGTTAAAGTTCTCTAAATATGGGTGAGGTAATACATTATTAAGATGGATAAGGAATGGTTAGAAACCAGAGACATGAATTAAAGGTATCTTTTATTCATAGAGGTTGGATAAAGAATGAAACCCCTGGGTTCTAATTGTGTCAACACTGTTTAATACTTGCTTTAACATTTTCAAAAGAGCTGTACCATGGTCTTCCTTTATATCTGTGGGTGTTACCCGAAGAAGCATAGCTCCGTGAACTGCAGCATTAATGGGTTTGAGCCAATAAATGGGTTCCAGAGCAGTGGGTCAGACCACACAGGATTATTTGCATCGGAGAAGTGAAGGTCTGCATGGACAGAATTTAAACTTTAACCAGCCAGAGCATTGCCAAACACTGCGACACATGGAAACGCAGAGACAGTGGTTAAAGTATGGGTAGCAAAATGTCCCACAGTGAGCTAAAGCAGTATTCACTGAAATTCCATCCCTGGAAGTGTTCAAAAATATGTGGATGTGGTGTTTAGAGACATGGCTTAGTGGTGGACTTGGCAGTGTCGGGTTGATGGTTGAGCTCAATGCTCTTAGAGGTCTTAGTCAACCTCAAGGATTCTGTGATTCTAAAGAGGTTTTACACGTGTGAGCAGGGCCAGCATTTTCACATTTGGGCAGCACTGGCAGCATGGGGGAAGGGGTTTTTGGAGCTGCTGTGCTGATGACAGGCTGACAAGCTGAAAACATCCTGTCGTGGCAGCACTGAGTATGACGTGTGCAGGTGATGGTGACCCTGCCGTGTACACGTGCTCAGAGCAAGCTGAAAATGTAGATGGAGGAGACCACAACTGCTCAGGCTCCCATACAAACCCTCCCAGAGAGTCAGCTGCAGTCTAAGCCACTGTCATACCTGATTGAAATCCCAGGGAGGTCCAGAGACCATTATGTCTGGATTTGGTGGAGCTGGATCATGTTTCTCGCGACTGCCATAGCAGTTCCAGGCACCTATCTGTGTTTCCATGCTGAGCTACATAGGTAAGAGAGATTTGAAAGGAGTGATTTTCACAGAAAGGAGTGATTTTCACAGAAGGAAGACTCTGCACCAGCTTCTTCATGAGTGCAGTGATTGCCTGATGGCTCTCAAGCAAGCTTTCTAGACATTTAGTCTTTCTATCATTTCCTTAATAAAAAAAAAACCAAAAAACAAAAAAAAAACCACCCCAAAAAACAAAAACAAACAAACAAACAAACAAAAAAAACAAAAACAAAAACAAACCAAAAAAACCCAAACCAAAACCAAACCAAAACAAAACCAAAAGGAATGCACCAACCCTCTTTTTATGTAATGAGATCAGCTATACCAGCTTTTCAGGCAATTTACATTGCTGATATTTATTCACATGGTACGCAGTGACAGTGCTCGAAAACCAAGCCAGCAGTTGTGTTTGATCCACAGCAGTGTCTGAAAACAGTGTGTGCCATCTAAACTGATATATACAACCCCCAGGGTTGAGGTGATGGCTGAACTTTAAGGACACAAGTACTTTTGCAGAGATTGTGACATGAATATTTTATGTGTGACTCGGGATATTTTTTTTTTTCCACTCAAAAGAATGTGAAATGTAATTTGAATGCATGCTGTCAGATGAGTGACACCTATGGGGAAATTATAGCACAAGAATCAAAGTCTGAGAGGGAGAAACCCTGTATTTGACCAGAGAGGAAGAGATAACATGGTCATTAATATAACAGACAGGAGTTTTGGTACTTAGTACCAGCAGTCCTTTTGCACCTAAGTGGGAGAGACACAGCCACAGAGAGAATTAATATCACTCTGTCTCCTCAATTTTTCAAATATTTCTGACATTAAAAGTGGCAGGTCCCTTCTGGTTCAAGTTTAACACGGATGTGCAGAACAAAACACTGGAAGAAGAGAATTAAGCTACCATGGATTTGATTGCATTTTGCTTTTCTATGTTTATATTTTAAAAAGTCTTATTTGCAAAAACTGTGGAAAAAGCAGTGTGATAGCCAGGGACAGGATTACCTGGGAAGTAGTTTGGATGGGCTAGATCTGGTGGAGACAGCAATGTAACCATGGTGGCCCAAAGCATGATTTTTCTCTGCTGTGTATTCATGACTAAACTTTTTCGATGACTATATTCATGAAATGTGAATGTGCTCTATGTTGCTAATTTTTTCCATTTCTCTGATGTCAGCGATATCATTGTAACTGAAAGGAAGTTGATCAACCTGATAACAGATGAAAATTAGCATTACAGTTGGGTTTCCTCTCCCTTAGCCACAATGTATATAAGTGGACTCTGCTCTGACTCATAGTTCACTCTAGCTCATGTCAGTAAGAGAAAAAACAACGACAGAGCCATGAACAGAGTGTCTCAATTATCTGTGAGTTCTGTGATTATACCTTCTATGGAAATATTGGGAATATGTGTCCCTTATTGCACATAATATTCTGACTGGTTATTGAAATCCGAGGAGGTGGACTTGACCACACCAGGTGGGAAGGGCTGAACTGTGGTGTCCCTGGATAAAGGCTTTAAAAATGGAGCTGATATTTAAATCAATGGGGTGGGGGACAAAACCATCTTCCTTTGGCTTTGTTTTAAAGCCTAGGTTTAAGGCAGTATGAGCTGGTTCATTTGGTGTTGCTTGCAAGATTACTAAAGGGAAAAAATGTGGGACACTGTTTGTGGGCTTGGCTGGAATTTATGAGTGGGAAAATACTGAGTCAGTAACATCAAGAAGAAATTTCTGTACATGCATTGGGGGTTTCCTTGGATCTCCATGGTTAAAAATCAAACTCACCAAGGACTTGAAGCACTTCCAGGGTTAGACAGGAGTTGAATAATTTCTGTGGAAGTTGGTTTTGGTCATCTAAATTTACATCCCAGCTGAGTAACAACCACAAGACATAAGGTCCAGCTCCTGTGAGGTATTTAGGTGCTTAATGCCCACTGGTTGCTACAGGAGTCAGATGTCAAGATAGATTTGTAGATGTCAGCTCCAAAGTTCTTTGTGTTTAGCTCAAACAAAGAGTACGAGCATTGTCGCTGCATGTGAAACAGCATTCTAGGCTAGATTGTATATCTGTGCTTGGAGCCCACACGCTGTGCATAGTCCTGCCACCAGAAATGTTTAACCCACACACTGTTCTTTTAAAGGAAAATTAATGTTTTCTTTACATAGCAACAGGGATTTCACAGTTGAAGGCTCAATAATGTATCCTTTAAAAATAGTACTTTGTGCTTTATCTCCAAAACCTTTTGCTAACGCTGGGCTCAGCCAGGCATTCCTCCAGGTACTGAACTCCTCTGTCTATAGAGCAAGTTATAGGTGTAGGAGCTGGATCAGTCCCACCCTTATACCCTCCCGTGAAGTAAATTATTATCCTTTTGTTACAGACAGAGAGACAAATATAGGCTGGGTTTGATTTGTAAGATTACAGCGCTAGGGAACTGCTCACAAAATCAAGGCTATATTTCAAAACAGATTCTATTCGTTCACTGAGATCACGATTTTGCCAATGCAGTACACTGTGGAAAAGGAATTAAGTAATAGTCTGGCAGTGATCTGTACTTTACTGGGGTTAATATAAATTAATTCTGTCTTTATACTGAGGTGCAAAAATTATTAAACTCATTAAGAATGTAACATCATCAAGATCCCAATGGACAATACACAGATTTTAAAGTGCAAACCTTTACAATAATTTTTTTTTTCAATGAAAGAAAGGATGTTATTTCTCTGTAGTTATGTTTTGCTTATTATTTTTTAAAAGAAAAAGTATGACATTTAAGAGATTAATGTATCTTCATGAAAAAAATATACTTAGAAGTTGTCTCCCAGCAATATTGTTTCTGCAAAGTTAGAACTCTGTGACCTTCCCAGATAGTATAAAATTTCTGTTGATTGCTATGACTTTCCTAAAGGAGCAATTCTTAATTCTCAAGCTTTTTTGAAAATTTTATGTTTTGAACTCTTCAAGGTCTAAACCTGCTTATTTCTAGAAGTAAAAAATAAAACACACTGACAGCACATTTCTACTCTTCTTATTAGTATGAATCATAGCTGTTCTACACACAATCATCTTGATTTTCCTGAGACTAAGACCCTCAAAGGTGAGCTTCTGACCCCACATATTGATCCTCATTGTGGAGAGGAGTCTAAATAAATTCCACTTTCAAAATGACTAGCATCTGAAAAATTACTCTGCTCAGAAATAAAAGGTATGGATCATTGTATGTTAGCTGACTCCTGATGAAGAATTACATGATAATTTTTAATGCACAAGCCTGTGAAGTTACATTTATTATTTTAAAGAGTTACCCTGATATCCCAAAACCACAGACCTGACTCCCGCTGGAAGGGCCTCTCTGGATGCAGTTCATGGGGCTGTCTGGGCAATTCTTTAAGCTGTCTTTCATCAACCACATTAGGACAGGGGCTCAGACTCTTCAGGGGCTCTTCAGACTGAAGCTGTGCCCAGACTCTAGGCTAGAATGCAAATCTATCCTGTTGGTAATTCCACATCCAACCTATAACCTTTCTGTGGGTCTTCCCTGTGGTGTCTGCACACAAGACTCTCTAGAGACACCTCCTGCTTTACACTCTTGGCAAGAATTTGCAGCTTCTCCAGAGAGATTTAGATAGGACCTTGTGTTTAAGAGCCCAGCTGGAATTCTTGTCTGTGATTTTATACATCATTCCCTTGAGATCATGTAAATAGTTATCATTCATATCATACTATAGCAAGGGTTTCCAGCAGTTTAACTACACATTCAATAAGGATTCACCCTCTTTTTTCAATGTGAACTTCCATCCTGGGAGTTTCATTTAATAAACTGGGGTTAATCCATTGGGAAAGAAAATAAACCAAAGGTTTCTTGGGATATTTATGGGTTTTCATGCCTGTCACATATTTGATCTTTGCCAGGCTGAAGAGTCCTGCACATTAATTTTTATATGGAAGATACTCCATACCTGTGATCTCTGTTCTACGAATTTTTTTCAGTTCTGTCTGTTTGAGATGAGGCAAACAGAACAGCATATGCAGTATCTGGGTGCAAGATACATTTAAACAGTTATTCAGCACCTCCTGCAATTACTGGCAGCTGCTCCATCCTGAATAATGTATTATTTGCAAATAGTGATACCTCACCTCTCATGGATAGCTATTCCTAAGTTGCTTATAAAGGTGATGAACAGTTTTCTGACCATTTACTCTTATCTTCTTTTTCCTGTCTTTCACCGAATTATTTACCCATGCAAGTGTCTTTCTTATACTGTCTTATTTTTCTTAAGGACATTTGGTGAAGGCCAAAACCCTTCTGAAAAAGCAATGGTCAAGCCCATATCAATATCCTTCTCAACTTCTAGAAGCTTTATATTTGTGAGACAGGACTGCTCATCACAAAAGCCACATGGCTCTGTCTCAGTAGCAGAGAAAATAGTCCAAATTAGCGTTAGATAAAAATGAAATTTCTAATATAAAGCCAAACAAACCCAGACATTTGATGTGGAGAAAGAAATAAAAAACAGGACAGAGCAAGCAATATGGCTGGAAAAGACTGCTTCAGCAGAAATGGTAGAAATTACGGGCGACTAAGAAACATTTCATAAGGAAACAGAAGTAGCAGAGAGGAAAATCTAACTTGAAGTAAATAAACACATATTAGACTAAAATAATCCCATACATCAATTATTGAGCACAAGTACTATGCTCAGTAAGCAGAACATCTCAGTGGGAGCAAACCTAAATAACGGTATCAATTTCTGTCCAGCCTCCATCAGAAGTGAACAGTACAGATAACATATTTTCAAATGAGTGGAGGAAAATCAAACATATGACAACTTTATTCTCTTCAATGCTATTGTTGCATTTGACACACTTTTCTAAGCGTCTTTGATTTTAAGATAGTGGGACTAGCTAAAATGGTAGCAGGAAAAATAAGGCTTAGAAGTCCTTTTACTGTAGTATTTAGCAGTGTAAATGGGGAGAAAGAAAAAGAGGCACGTTTTAGAAGTATCAGGAAATATATTTGACAGGTAAAAATAAACTGTGGGATTCATTGCTGCAGGAGGCAAAATGTCTGCGATGGCCTTGAATTATTAAATGATGCATCCCAAAACAGGGTGAAGAAAATTATATGGCCAAGGTAATAGAGATATTTGATATCAGTCTGTAATATTATAGAACTGATTAGCTGCAATAGGAATTGCTTTTTGAGGAACTGTTCTCTGGATGGAGCAGAACATGGTGAGGGTCCATGGTTTTCCATTTGAAGACTGCAAAGTAATAAATACGAAACATTTAAAAAGTTTTTATTTTTCAAATCCTAAATTAAACCCCCTAAATTATAGAAGAAGCTAGGCTATGCAATGTTTGTTCAACCAGCTAGTTGACTGCAATATTTATGAGTTTCATGGGAATAACAGTAAATGTCAGAAATAAATATATGCCCTCATGGCCAGGTCACAGTGACTTAATTTTTCATGTCTCCTTTTTAATGATACAAGGCTTAAAATGTTTTAAAATGCATTTAGATAGTTCTTTGTTAAAAACCTTATGGGTGTCCCAAAGCTGGTATTTTCAAAAGATTTTGGAATAATGTAATATGCTAAAATGTCTGGGAATGGCTATGCATCATTGTAAGGATCAGTCTGGCTTATTCATCTTCCAGACACTTTTGAATGTGCACAATGAAGCCAAATCCAGAATTCTGATTTCATTGTACCTGCTCTCTGACTTCAGAGGAAGACCTTCCTAAGGATGATCACAGGATTAGGTGAGCGATACAAGCAAGAGCTAAAACAGATTTTCTTCCTGTCAGTTTTCCTATGACTCAGAAGCAAGACAAAGGATGAACAGAATACAGGAACTTAAGAACACATTCTGTGTGATGTAAAATGTCTTGACTTGGATTTCTTTTAGAGGAAATTTGCTTAGGAAGAGCTGAGATCCTTTTAGAAATTATTTACTAGGAAAAAAACCCTGGAAACAAATCCCTGTCAATATGTGTGTAAGTCCTGATTTTTCAACTTTACATAAGAGTTACCAACCCTTCCTTGAAGATTACCATACTCTGATTTTCGTTCATAAATGTAAGAGAGTTTGAAAGATGTACAAAGAGAACAATTTCACTGCAACAATGATGAAAATAGGAGATTTTTTTTAAGTACCAGATTATATAAATAAGTAGCCAAACCACCCACTATTTTCATATTAAAACAAGTATAACTTTTCATTTCTGTGGTTGCTTTGTAAGGAACAAAATTTCATGTTTGTGGTAGCTGAGGTAGTTTGGATATTTCCCTACCCAGATCTGCGCTATCTCTGCTGTTATGATCCAGTCACTTGTCCTATATAATGAGAGCACTTCAAAATTTTTTCACTGTATGTTCAAAACACGGTCTGTGTGAATGATTAATAGAAGGGGCAGTCATGGAAGGCTGTCCTTAAAATATTAGAATATGCTCGCCTATCCAAATTTCTTTGCAAATCAGGCTGATCAGAGCCTGCCATAGCTCAGCTGACAGGTGTTAAACTGCATCAACTTGATGGCTTGGGAACACCAACTGCATTCCTGCTCTCTGCACCCAGAAAATACATTTAGGTAGTAGTTCTTGGGTATATGAATTTTTAAAGCACTCATCTTGATGGACATCAAGATCTTCAAACCTCTTCTCCCCACAGACAATGGAGCACAGCCCTGTGCAGGGAGCCCTCACCGGCAACTTTCACTTCCCAAATGCTGCTTTAGGGAACCCACCTGTCCTTGGACTCAGAGTGTCAGGCTTGTGGGAGGATGTTGCCATTCTGGTACCCTTCCTTCCCCTCTGCAGACTTCTTGTACGCTCAACCTCAGTTCCCAGCAGAGAAAGATGCACTCCAGTTATTAGTAATATTATTTAAATGTAAAACCTGTATTTCTGGTGAACGCTCTACAACAGATTGACAGCATGATAGCCTTAACAGTTCTGTCTTATAGAAATCGTTCTCATCTCTCAGAATGTTTTACAGTGTTTCTTGTAATAATGCCATCTTAAACCTCTGCTTTTAAAAAAAGGTTTTTTGGGGAAAAATCCTGCAGCAAAAATAGAAAATTCTAAAATGTTTTATGACAACAGTTTAAAATGAGACTGTTTCAGCATTAAAAATCCATTAAAAGTTAAATGAAACCTCCCAGCACAAAGACAAATATCTAGGGATTCAATTACTGAAACTGCTTGCAATCAACTTATTTAAGTGGAAGATTCTTTTTTCAAGCTTACTAGAAAAAAGAATTCTTGAAATAAAATAAAGAAGCCAACGTCAAAGTTTCTGTACATCACAAAGCAATAAAGCAATTTAATATGATATTAACATATGAAACAGAAGTTAACTATGCTTTTCAAAGTGTTCTTTAAACAGAAAGGGAAAAAATGGTCTGATGATATGTTCTTAGACTTCTGATTAAAAATTACAGTGTTCCAAAGTTTCAGATTAATAAGTTGAGTAGGAAAGTTGGTTGTCATGTCCTATGCCTGTGCTTCTGGACCTAAGCCCATACAGAATTAATAACAGAGAATATTTGCTAAAATTTTCCAGATCTGAAAATAGTTTTGAATTTAGCTTATCTGATTACAAGCAAAGTGCCTTGGTCCTTCTTTCCTTCCTAAATAAAATGAAATGGATAGAAATATTCAGTGTTCACTTATATTGATCCAGAACAGATTAAAATAGACCACTGTGAGAATCTCTTTTAGCTCTTTGTTACAAGAGGTCCAGAGTTCAAAGACCTTGCACTGCTATACATTTACTAAGAAAATAATATCTATCATTTTGTACTAGCTGATGGTTTCTTTATCTTGGGAAAGAAAAAAAAAAAAAAAAGGAATGAAAAAAAGAAAATCACTTTTATTCCAGAATGTTGATTCACTTAGGAAAGTTTTTCAATTGTTATTTCTTATCCTTTTAATAAAACTGGAAAAAAAAAAAATATAGGAACTCTTTTCATCACTCATAAATCCAGCAAACATGCAATCATGGTAAGAATTGTTCTTTTCCTGCTTTATACACCCTAGGTACATTTGTTTGGAGATGGACATTTTCAGCCCAGGAAGACGACTGTAAGTAGCAAGTCTGGCCTTCTGCAAATTACAGGCTTGATAATGTAAACTGGTCACTTCATCTCAGCTGTCTAGGGTTTGAACAAAAGCACTCACTGATTTAAATTTCCTGAGTGGTGAAAAGTCCTCCACTTAACCTGGTAAAACCTTCCTGTGATGAAGTGATGTCTTTGCTAACAGTGTTATGTCCTTGAAAGGTGTTCAGGGCCAGCACTTGGCATGAAATGCAGCTGTGGTCTCCATGACATATGTTAGACAGGCTAATAAAAACCATTTTTATTCAGCTCTAAAGAATCAGTTTGTGAAATGTCTAATTTACATAGTTGACAAAGTTGGGCTGGGTTGTTTTTATTCTATATATGTACAAGCAAGGCAAATATAGAAAACCAGAAGGTTATTAGAGGAGTTTGAAATGGAAGATAAGTACTGACAGGAGAAGAGGATTATGAATTCCTGGCAAAGACCTACCTTCCTTTCTGTAAAATAGACACATCTCTGGTGTCACATAGCAGAGAAGGAGGGGAGGAAAAAAAAAAAACAGCTGCAAAGAAGTGACAGTTTTGAGAAAGGCAGACAAAAGAGTAATTGCCATGTTAAATAGCAAATTTGGGCATGCCTGCTGAAAGCAATTTGAGTTCACATGGGTGAGAGCGAAGGAAAGCTCTGAGTTCATATATAACTGACACAAATTAGTAATAAGCTATTTATTCTTCCTGCTCCTGTCACCTTTGACTAATAACAACCTTTCACAGGAAAGTAATGATTAAAGTCATCATGACCAGATTTAACCCACTGACCAAGAAATCGGCAAATGAATCCATTCTTGTGACCAAAGTCAAGAATGGCCAGTGGTACAAAATTAACCCAGTCTTAATGATATTTGAGAAATGTAATTTCATGCTCCACCTCAGCTGGTTTGCCTTGCCTTGTTATAGTACTTTAGAATCACTAATACTGTTTTTGAAGAAGGAAGAAGCCCTTCAGTGAATTGAAGAGAAAGTTGAGTTTCATCGTCAATTCCTAAATGTGGTAACCCTAAGCAAAATGTTTAAATTATGTGGACATCGCAGTTAAATGCCAGGATAATCGGGTTTTCTTTGGTGTCTAGAGTTGGTCCCTGGAAAGGTTGGAGAGATGTTTTAAATACATGAAAGGCAAGATTGTTGTGACGAGCAGCCAACATGGGTTTAGTTGAACCAAGGCAAATTAAGCAGATAATGCCTGACCAAACTTTTTCTACCTGTGCTGAGGTGGTTGAGGCTGTAGGGAAGGGGAGGCCTGTGGCTGTTCTGTGCTGAAGCAAGGCCTTTGACACAGCCTCCCACAAGCTTTTCACACAGGAGCCTGTGAAGTTTAATAAAAGCCACCATGGAGTCTTGGATCTGGGAGGAAATAATCCCCAGTAAGAGCACAGACTGGGGCTCAGCTGGCTAAGGAAAGGATCCACCTCTGCAGAAGTGCACCTGGAGGTCCTAGTGGGCAACAAATCACAGGTCAACAGCATGGCCTTGCAGCAAAGGCATCCATGAGTGTATTAGTAAGAAATGTAGATGTTTTTTGTTTCCCCGAGTAAATTGCAAATGAGATTGCTGGTGTAGGTTGTTTTGAGGACAGCTAACTACTTCAGTCATTAGCCAGGTCCAGGAAAGGAATCTACCCGCTATATTTGGCATTAGTGAGACTCCAGGTGGAATCCTGTGTCTGATCGTGGCTTTCCCTGTACAAGAAGGATATTATTGACACACTGAAGGGAGTCCAGGGAGGCCAACAGGATAGTCGGGAGCCTGAAACACAATGAATGAGGAAAAGCTGAGTGAGCAGGACTTGCTCAGCCTTGAGAAGAAAATGTTTCAGTGAGACATTACTGGTTGTGTACAACTCCTGTTATCCTGGAAGGCTGTGGAATCCCCATCACTGGAGACATTCAAGACTTCTCTGGGAATGACCCTGAATCTAATTAGACCTTCTCTGAGCAGGAGTTTGGACTAGGAGACTTCCTGAGGTCCCTTCCAGCCTAAGTTTTGCCATGATTGGTAATCTTCAGGGCTGCTTAGAGGAGAATGAACAGGTCTTAACTAAGTGTTTGTTCAAAAGCTCTCACAGACCTTGTGCAGGGAATAAAAGCGAAGGACTGAAGTAAAATACTTTGACAAACTAGATCACAGCACATATGAGTAAGGGTAGGATGTATTAAAATTGTAATTTTGACTTTGTAGGCTAGATGTGCTTTTAATATGAGTGTGTGTGCGTGTGAACTGAAGCAACTGAAGAGCAGCTGATTTCTTAAAGTTGTTTTTAGCTTCATACAGAGTCTCTTGTATTTACTTTTATAAGTGATTATAGGAAATTCTTGTTATTTTTAGATTAGTTTCATTTACCTAGTCTTCTTATTCACCTCTACGCCTACATAAAGAAGAAATTTAAGAAAGCTTACTTAGTCTGAAATGCACATCATTTACTTGTAATTATCCACCAGGCATTGTGAATTAACCCACCTATATCATGCTCTTTTATGCATTAATCGGTTACAAAATAATTTCAAGCCAGTTAAATTGATTGACCCTCTTAAATTTCCCCAGTCCACTTTTTTCCTTTCTTCTGTGCTTCAGAACTTCCTACCTTCTGTTGAACTGGCAATTAATCATAACAACTCCGTTGGCAAGCAATTGCTTGCTCTTTATAGAACACACCGTATGTCTCTTGCTCACAGTTCTGTATAGTTTTTGGATATGATAAAAATAAAGCTGGTTTGCAAATAGCTGAGATTTTTAGCTAGAAGCTGTTTTTGGGGTTCTCTGTGTGATAGAAGCAGAGTATTTTGTGAGTCAAAAAAGATTATGCTGTTATGGGGAGAAGCATGAACAATACTTTTGTAATTTCTTTATCAGTAAGAATAGACCCCATACAGTCATAGAGTTTTGACTCAGATTTCCCTCAGATATTTCAGCAATGTCTCCCATCTGAAATAGGACTGACTGACAGCCTGGAGTCAGAGCAGAAGTGCTGCTCAAAATGGAGTTCAGCATGTGTTTTAATTGTGTATTCAAACCCAAGAGGAGGCAGAAAGGCTTCAGCCTGTGCTTAAATCCATAATCAAGAAAGAGTTCATATATACTTTAAATGGAAGGCTGAATGGTTTTCTGAACTTCAAAGGAAATACTTAGAACAGATTCTGGTTATCAAGCTTGATGTAACCTTGTGCCCGAAGTGTGAATTGTTGGGATTTTTTCTGGGAGTTTGAGGGGATGTGTTTGACCAAATGTAGCTCAAGTGGTAGTCTAAGCGTTGAGGCATTACTGGTTTAAGCAATGGCATCACAATCTCTGCATTTTAATAAATCCAAGACTCCTCTTGGTTCAGGCGTCATCGGTGTCATGGCTCAACTGCAGTGGGCAGAGTAGGTTGTTGTGAGGACAACTGGCCATTTATCTTTGATCATTTGTACTTGCCTTTCTCCCTTTGACATCACAGGGCTATTTTGAAAGGAGTATAAATAATCATCTGAAGCATATATTAATATTTTTAGCCCAACAGTCAGATAGAACATCTTTTTTAGGTATGGAGGGTAATTCAAAGTTTCTAGCTTTTTTTTTTCTTTAACCGAAATATATTGTTTCAGTGAAAAAGTCTGCACTATTTTGATCTGTGGGAAGGAATACACAGAAGGATAAAATCCAGACTCGTGTAGCATAAATAGCGAACAATCCATAAGAGTCTGTGAGGAATTATTTTTGCCAGCATGGTGCTGCAGGTTGTTTTGGTTTAAAACAAAACAACCCAGCCCCCAAACAAACCACAAAGTATTCTTCTGTGCTAAATTTCATCACACTAGCACATTGAAACACACAGAACCTCTGCAAGTCAGACTTGCCTAAGGCCCTTTTCTGAATTGCACTTTTAGCAATATTCTGACGTGCAGTACCACACCTCGTGGTGTTTTGGGTGGTTTAATACTGTGCAGCAGCTGATTATTTTTGGCTCTGAGCAGTGCTGAGTCATAACAGGAATTGTAAGAAATACAGGCACACACGAACTTTGTGAGCACCGCCCTCACTCAGGATCAGAGTCAGGCACATCGAAAAGTGAGAAGCAGCAGGGCCAAGGGCTTTCCCAGCTTGCTTCTTCCCCATCTGGGGACATCAGCTGAAGTAGAAGTGGAACAAATCCTCAACCCTCAGTGATACAGCTGGCTTTTTGAGCTTTACTTGGAGGTAGATACACATCAAAAAAGAAAAAAAAAACTGGTTTCATGGTGCAGGAGTCTGAGGAAATAGTGATTTCCTGTTACAATCCTGAACCCATTGGTGGCAGGAATAAAACATAGTTTTTTCTTAGACTTTATTTTTGTTACCTCAGGTATGCATGTTTTGTGTAGAGGATCTGACTGACTTCCAGCTTCGTGCTCTTCTCCCCTTTTGGAAACCTTCTGCTTAGAAATCTCCCATGCTTAATCTTTGTAAACTATACTCAACCCAGTTTGAACATTCTGAGAGGTCTGAACTGAGGGACAAAGAACTGTTTTTGCAATACTATTACTGCCTTCTGTTTTGTCTCTTTGCTATATTTAGTGTGAAGAAATTATACCCTTTTGTAAATTAAAAATAGTCAAAATATGCCACTGTGCTCCCACTTGAGTCACAAGACAGAGGTTTCAGTAGCATGTTAGGTTTAGGATTATCTGAGCCAGTCCTTTCTCTCCTGAGGGTGCTGAGATGCTGTCAGCATAAAAAAATCCCCACTCTACTTTGAGATGACAAAGTCCCCATCAATGATTTTCCTGTGTAGCTTACTGGTATGGTTGTTTGAAAAGATGCAGGTATGTTAGTGGATGTACCACAGAGGAAAAAATACTGATTTTCTCAGTTTTCTTGCTAATAAAAATAAGCTTACATTCCTGTCTTATATTTATTACCATCAAGTAGTGAAATAGTAGCATGTTCCCTAGCTTTCTTGACTTACATGTAATATACTTGATGAATTTGTGAGTAGTTTGAATTAAAAAAGCTGAAACAGGAGTATCGCCTCAGCCAGGAGGGTTTTAAATTTGCATGTTTCTTCTTAATGCAGGGAGAAAGAAGATAGACTAAAGAGAACATTTTGTACCCATTCATCATCTAATTGTCTAGTCTGACTTCTTGATTTTTTGTTGACATTGTTCTTTAGCTACAGATAATTTCCAGGCAATTTCAAAGCCTCTTTTGCATCTGTAAATATTTTGACGATTTAAAGGCTGAAAGCCCTGGAGGGTAAAGGAGGCCAAGAAATTTGTTTAAAATTAAAGGATCACCTCCTAAGGACAACTAAGATTATGAAGAGACTGGAGAATCTCTAATATCAAGGAAGACTGAGAGCTGGGACTGTTTAGCTTGGAGAGGAAAAGGCTTTAGGAGGAACTAAGGGGTGTGTGTAGATGCCTGGCAGAAGGTGGTGAAGAAGGCTGAGCAGAGTTTTTCCATTGGTGCCCAGTGACATCACGAGAGGCACAAACTGAAACACAGGTTTCTGAACCATCAGAAAGCACATTTTTACTGAATGTCCAGAGAGGCTGTAGAGTCTCCCTCCCTGGACATAGAAAACATCTGGACGTGCAGCTCTGGGTGGGTCCTCCTTGAGCAGGGGGCTTGAACCAGGTGGCCTCCACAGGTCGCTTCCAGCCTCAACTCTTCTTCGGGATTCCGTGCTTTGGTTTTACTCATGAAGCCTCTGAACTCAGCCCTGATGCCAGCTGGAAAGGATTCTGACAGTCGATGATCCCAGGCTCCTCCACTAGGATTCACCCCAAAACACAATCTACCTGTTCCGGAATATCATAGCACCCACTCCTCAGAAAATGCAAGAAGACTGATCTAAAGTGGGGGTAACTATACAAATGCACAACTACCTGAAATTTCGTTCTGCAAAACTAATGTTAAAATCAGGGCTCATTTCAGTTGGAAATTCCTATACGAAAGAACTTGATTACCAGCATAAATTAATAAGGTAATAAGTTAAATAACTCAGACAATTAGACAGGAAATATACATTGTGAAGCTTTCAGGTCTCTACTTCATAAGTCAAAATATCAGAAATTCCTGCACTTAATTGACAACAGTTGACATAATAATTATTTATAGTTTATAGAGGGAAAATGAGGTTTACATGGAATATGCACTTTAAGTGGATTCAAGACAAAAAAAGTTAAAAAGAAATAGCAGAGGAGGCGTAGATATGTTACTGGTGCATAAACAGAAAGAACGAATGTAGGGGTTTTCCCTCCTTTCTGAAGGAAGAAAACGAGTACGATGAAAAGAAGGATGTATTATACTAACTTATGACCAAGGCATATATACAGATAAAGCATCAGGAAAAAACAGCTTTGAAACACAGGGTTAGCAATGACGTTAAATATGTAAGTATTTGTATGTGTCCCCTACATTTCTTGGGTAATTACTCATAGTGTAATAGTGTGTTCAAAATTCTATTCATCTTGCACTTGCATCTCACGTTTTAAAAATTCATAAGCAAGAAGGTTTTATTTTTTATCTCCCATAGTGGGAGATGAAATCCAGAGACTCAGAAAAGTCAGGAATCTCAGTAGGAAAGAAGAAAAACATAATTTGTCTGTAATCTTTAAAGCTAGAATTATTCACTAAGGCTTTTTTTGAAGACAAGCATCTAGAAAATTTCTGTTGCACTGGAAAATAATAAAATTGGTAGAAGAATGGAAGTCTTTTAAGAAAATAAAAAAGAGGGTGTTGATGATACCCATCAAAAAACATGTGATTTTTATGTTGGATCTTGTGGTGCTCGGTAGGGTGTTTTTAGTCCTGCTTTTTGTAGTGCTTAAAGTCTGAGAGATACAGGCTGAAAATATACCAGCTATTAAAAAATCTCTCTTACCTCCTTCTGTGTGGGATTGGGGATATAGGTCTGATTTGCATTTCGTGAAGTTTGGGCTTCTTAGTGGAAGGAAAACACCTCACCAGGTCTTTCATGCTGAATACAGAAAGGACTCTGACTGAAGAACGAAGAACAAATCAGCTGGTTTCTTGGGCAGGGGTTCGCACACTGTATGCGGAGAGCAAGAGTTTTCAGTCCTGTGAGGAGTTAGGAACACTTACCAAAACACAAAGGGAGAAATGTGTTTGTGTGAGGAACTCCTAGACAGCAATGTTGGCAAAGCTTTAATATTCCAAGTGAATTTGTTGGAGAGTTTGGTGCTGCTGCACGCTGAGGTTGGGAGAGTGGAATCTGCCTCTGAGTTGGAGGGGTTTGGGGTATATATTTTCCTCAGTGTAATAGGTATCCAGGTCTGGAAGTTTACTTCTCATCAAATAGCTGCATTTTTGTATGTGATTGAAAAAGTGTGATAATAAAACTTCTTTTCAAGCATGCTGGTCATCTGTACTGATGTTGAATCAGTTAGAGAACAGAGCCTGAACAAGTGACTTGTTTTGTCATGCTTAATTCAGAAAAAGGAGCTGAAATGCAGATCACTGCTATTAAGTGACCTGGGTTACCCAGTTTTGTTCTATAACACAAGGGTAGTTAGCCTTGGAAATTATTGGTGTTCTGACAGGTCAAGCAGCAATTTGCATTTGATGATGAGTTAAAATTATTTTTGACAGTGACACTGGTCATGTAGTGTGTATTTATTAGGTTAGAATAAGCTTAAATGCCATTTTTTTTCTTCCTAGGAAATGACTGAAATGGCTGCTTAAAATTGAGTCCCTGTTTAGTGTTTTTCATGAGTTGGGTTGCTTTTCTGAAGCTGAACATGACTATCTGTGTGTGGTCAGAATTACCAGGAGCTCATCCTAAGGCCATGAAAATCAGTGGTAATATCTGGAATACGCCAGAAACTTTGGAGGAGGCTTCATTATACTCATGGTATGAACAAGGTCATAGACTCATAAGAAATAAGATAAATAAAAATGTCCACATTTGACTAATTGTAATGATAACTTATGTTTGTTATGCATAGGCTGAAACATTCTGCCTACTTTGACTGCAGCTAGGACTGGTTAAAGTCTAGGAGTAATTATTTCAAAATATTGCCATTATTATCTGAATAATTTACATGAGTATAAATACTGCAAAAATATTAATTGAATTATATTCAGTGAAAAATGACATTTACAGAACAGTCATAGAATAGTATTGACAAAATCTGCTAGCAAGGCAATCACCAAAGTCTTGTTCTACTTGAGAAGAATGTCTTGAGAGAGATGAATCTAATCTCTATTCTTTCTTCATTGTGACAAAACTAGCAGGTTTAAGCTAGTTTTACACACATGATTCTAAATCTGATTAAATGTTTTTGAGAATAAATTTTAAAAAAACTTCACAGTACATGTTTCTTTTAGGAAGCGAGAATAACTGAGAAATACTTGTAACTGTCTATCAAGAAAATAATGGTTTCTCTGTCAGTGTGTTCAGTTTTCATGCTATTAATAATAATGTAAAGTTCTCATGTGCTATTTTTCATCTGGAAATAAAAATCGCCCTGGAAAATTCATCTCAGCCCCGTGTCACAATAAGACTCATGAAGTGATTAAAGCAAGGACATCAGTGCAGAGAGACAACCCTTCTGTTCCAGGCTGGTGCTCTAACCAAACAATCAATATTCATTTTGGGTGCATCAGGTCCATCAAGGAACACAGAGCAGATCACAGCTAGTGATCAAGTAGTTTATTTCCAAGGAAGGGCTATTCAGAAACAAAACAAACAACTCCCCAAATCTGAGTTTTAATATTTTAAGGAGGCCTGAAGAGCACACTGGCAATATCCCTGAGCTCTCCAAAGACTTAATGTCTGTTACACAGTAAATGCTGCATAAAAGTGATACTCAAGGCATTATAAAGAGATGTTTTATTACTACAGCATATCTATATTTCAATTAAATTAAGGGACACAAACCTGCTTTATGTGTTTCAAAATAGTTTCGTCTTGCAACCTAGGAAAGGTTACTGCTTACTGGCTGGATGAGTTCATGCACCACTAGAAGACAGTAAGTTCAATACACAAAATATTTGTAGCAAAGCAAGTGAGACCGAGGATTTTATTCAATAGCCTTGCAATTATTGACCTCAAATGCTTTGATCAAGATAGGCATCACACTTCAATAGAACAATCAGTAGAATATGTATTATATGGAGTTATGCCTGTGTGGGAACGATACATCCAGGAAAATAGAATAAATACCAGTGTGTTTTGATGGTGTCTTGGTTTGATCTTAAGCAGCTATGCAGGCTCTCTTTTTGCTATTTTTCCTATCATCTGTGTTATATAAGTGATGCTGTTTTAAGCTTTTGATAATATGCTATTTTGTTGTCTTTGAATTATGAAAGTTCACAAACAGAGCTAATGTCTTAGGTCAGTTCATTTAGGGGGAAGAAAGGAAAAGAGAATAATCATTTATTTATAAGTTAAAGAGAATGAGTTATACAGAATCCTTTTCTGTATCTGTATCACCAGCTCTTTCATTGTCAACACAATTAACCCGAGTACACTCATATTTATTATTATTTATTTGAGGCAAAATGCACATTGCATCTCCAGGCTTTTAAAAAGCGGCTTACACACTAAACTTGTTGCATTGAGCTAAGCATACTAAAGTCTAATTTTGCCGTAGTATCTAGTAAAGATGATGACATAGAGATGGTGAAGATGGTGGAAATAGTGCCTAGGTGGATTTATTGCCACATATCTAGAGTTGAGGCAAAGGACAAGAAATATTCTTTGTGCTGAATAGAACTACATGAATAGATATCCATTTGTAATAGGAAGTTTTATTTTAATAGTTTTTTAGTACCAGAGTTTCCATATGACTAAAAAATGGCAAATGTAGCAAATACGTTTTTTAAGGAAGGGTGGAGGGGATGGAGGTTGCAGGCAGCTGTAGCTCTGTTAACGTGACCTTAATATTATGGAAAGCTTTAGAAAAAAAAATTGATGGTGTAACAGATCTGACTACAATAATAAACATAAGGAATACACAGTATTCCTTTTTCAAAGGAAGAAAACAACAATGGTACTTAAAGAAGACATACTCAACTAATTTAGGACCAAAGGAATGCAGATTAAAGTAGGCAAAACCCCTTAAAATCAAAACCAAAACAGCTTTTTTTCTTTTTTGCCCCCTGGGGCTTGGATCATGTAAATTGTATTAGTGCTTCTTTGTGGTTTTTACACTTTCAAATTTTTCCAGTTCTAATTTCTTACCAAATTATGCAGCAGAAATTTGTTTCTAGTAAGCAGTGATCTTACTACTTTTTATTTCAGTATAGGCTTTAGCTTGGAATGTGGATATAAGTAAAATGACCCATTTTAGCTGAACTGGAAGCCTTTGCATCTTTTCCAACACATGTCTTGGAAAGGTTGACTTACATCCTGATAAATAACCAGCAGGTTGAAAAATTCTCTGGAACTTTTGCTTGTCTATAACTGATTCAGTTGCTCGGATCTCTGTTGTTATGGGGATTTGGTTGAATTACCTATCCTTGCCTGTTTTGTTGTGGGTATAGTGATGAACTTTTTACATTGACAGTTATTGTCAGCAGGTTTGACATTAGGTGATAGCTTGGTGCTCTCAGCCTTTATGAGGTTTCCGTGCCACATCACTCAAATTGGGACTTCTGTGTGTAGAGTCAAATTTTTCTCCCTGATCCTACATTTAAAAATCAATCTGCCTGGATGTGTCAGCTGTTTGAAACAAATTAAGGCAAAAGAAGCTAGCTCCTGTGAATTCTAATTCTATATAAATGGTTAAAATTATAAAGAAGTCATCAGTAAAACAGATAAGAAACCAATTTTTGGGTTTTTTTTCCCCCAATCTATATTGCATATGGTTTATACTCACAGTTTATTTTTCTTACTCCTGTAAATGTAATGCTGGATGTGAAGACACAATGTACAGCCAGTCTTTTAGAACGTGTTTCAGAGAAGTATTTCACTGCAATTTCTGTTATGTGTTTTTGAATGTTCAGTATTTTGCTGGAGCCCTATTTTCCCAGCTCGCAGCCACAGGCCTAGAACAAAGCTCTCTCTTCTAATGAAAAGGTGAAATCACAGAAGAGAAAGAAGTTTATGACCAGAGCCTTGTTCTTACAGGCTGGCGGGTTATTTTAATCATCAGCCAAAGCACAGAAGCCCCTGCTTGTTACCGAAACCTTCTTCACCTTTGGGAGCAATGTTCTTTGACATTAAGGAACTTTATGACAAAATAATACCACCTAATGAGCTACGGGATAACAGACATTTAAGATGAAGGCTAATATTGAAAGAGACTGGAGTTCTTTGTCTCGTCTTCCTCTTCAGCTTGCCAGGTGAGTGCCAGATTGTGCCCGTCTGCTCATCCCTGAGGAACGAGCAATGTGCAGCTCTGCTACAGCAGTTGTGACTCAAAGCCTGTCACACCATTTTCCCAAGGAGAATTAATTTGCTTGTTGTTTTTTTTTTTTTAACCAAAGGTGGCATACCTTCTCCTCTGTTGGGATTAGCAAGTCTTTTCCACCCCTTCCCTTCCTCTTCTCACTTGTTCATGGAAATGTGCGTGCATGTGTGTGTGTGTACAGCCAAACAAACCGTAGCATCTCATCCCTCATCCCATCATCGTCTCTTTGGGAATCCTGCAGTAATAATATTTAATTAGTTTTGGTTTCAAATTTAGAACTGGCCTGAAACTGGACTTTAGTTCCTAAGTAGATCATTTCATAAGGGGATGACTCATTTAATAAACACATGGATCCACTAATGAGACCGCAGGGAGCAGCAGGAACAGTTTGTAGGTCAGGAGAACAGGCTAAAGTGTAGCCTTTAAACTATGTGCAAAGAGGTTTAATATGTTTTCTCTTTGCACCAGCACAATCTTCTTGACTTAGATGTGCCACTTATTTTTATGGCCAAATAAGTTTAGACTCATGGCCCAAGTCTCAAATTTACTTACACATACCAGAGAATCATTTACAAACAGCATAATTTACAAGCTAAAACCCAACACTTTCAAATCTCAGTCCTTTGTCTACGCTTCATTAAATAATTTTCCCCTAAAGTCCTTAAACACACTGTTGCAGCCATTTAGCTTTGATCACAATATTTTTTAAGAGGAGAGTGGCCTGTCCCACACCAATTTGACTACATTGGACTGAAATGAGGGTTTGAGATGCCTCAGTCATCAAATCATAGGCAACTCAGGTCCAGGCACCTTCATCCCCAGCCACCCTACCAAGTTCCTGCATTTTTCTTGGGTTGGCAAAGGCAGACGTAGCTTGGGTGAGCCTGCAGAGGACCACTTCAGAACTAAAAACCTTTTTCTGAGTGACCTTTTGCTATTTTGTCAGAACAGTACACTTCTATATAATAAAATATGGCTTAATGGGTAAAAAAAAATTTCCTTTTTCATGTTTTATTAGTGCCAGATGTATAATAAGGTCCCAAAATTACATCAGTGCCTTTGATCAACATTCAGATAATTTAGACAAAAAGTATTCTTTCCATTCTGTCACATTTTTGAAGCACGAGGGAAGGACTTAAGCAAGATGTTCTCTGTCTTTTTAAATGGGAAATTATAAAGATACTAGGTAATTTATAGCAAGATAAGTTTATTCTCTGGAAGTATCTTAAAGGGAACCTCCATCATCCTTCTCTGAGTGGGAACAAAAACAACACCCTTTTAGTTATTCTTCCATTCAAAAAATGACTCAGCGGAATACATTATTGTTATTTATAGAATAACTTCCATACTGCATTTTGTAAAAAAAACCCAACGTTATACTATGTAAAAGTGATCCATTTGGCAGCCTGAGTGCAAACTACAGGAATGAGCTTTTGTGAGGAAGAAGCTGCAGAGCGAATAGGAAATGCATGGACATAAACAAAAACCCCACTGTTTAGCAGGAGTTCGACTTATGCTCCAGAGTGTATGAAAAAATAGGAAGTGAAGTCTGGTAGGACAGGTGTATAATCTCTTGCACGAGCGCTGTAGATTGTGTTTATTGTGTGCCAGGGTGTCAGCAGCTCCCATCACTTGCACTTCTGCCCCTTTGCTCCCACTGCAGGTTCTGTTGTCTAGAGAGGCTCTGGAGGTTGGGTTCAATGCCAGTAGCAAGCACAGTGGAGGGGTGCTCGATTTTCCTTTTGTTGCTGTGTGTTCATTTGTATCTTCCCTCTCACCTGATTGTGTCTGAATCGTTCAATCCAGGTAAATGGAGATCACCAGATGAGAGATGGCAAGTAAATAAATAAATAACCCCCACCCTAACAATCAGGGAATATTTCTGGGTAGTCTGCTTAAAGAAAAACTTCACAGGAATCCACTCTTTGCTCTGGTGAATGGACTTCTAGCTCGTTTCTTTTTTTTTTTTTTTTCCACCACAAAGAATGTAGAACATTCTTTCTTAATTTCATAAGGTGAAATTAATAAATAAACTGTGTTATCTTCATTCATGGTGACAACACGGATGACAAAATTGCTAAAATGTTGTTGTCTTCCTCTGCCAAAAAGGAGTAAAAGATTCCATTGTGTCTTCCTCCATTTGTACTTTATTGGTGAATCATGACATTTAGAATCAGCATATTAATGAAAGCTGGTGCCAAGGAAAACTTTTGAAGATAGGTTTCTTTTCCCACATTTTAGCTTACCATAAAGATTAGCTGGCAGATTGTGTATTAACTCTTGGCATTACTGGAGGATATTTCTATTTAAGTCTGTCAATAAAAAAGCGAAACTTAGTTTTAGGCCCTTCATTGCTTTGACATTTCAGTGCTAACAAGAAGCTAGCTGTAATGCAAATATCAAAAAATCCTCATTATTTTTTATTAATTATATCATAGGTAAATTTATTTGACATGCAATTAATTTAATATCACACAAGCAGCAAATACAGTTATACTTCCTAACACCTCAAGTTAATAATGAAAGTTATGTAACATGCATTTAAAGGGTATTTAAAAATAAAACTGAATTAATTTGCAAGTAACAGTGAAAAATTATTAACTGGTGAAGTGACATCAATGTGAAACTGAAAGAGTTGGATGAGTTATGAGACTGCTACTGAAATAAGGAATTTTCATGGCTGTTTTTCTGATCTGTAAGATTTCACCATTTAATTCTGATTTGGTTTTTAAATTTTTTATGCTCTTTGTCCTAATAGAGAGCAGTTTTCTTTGGTCAGAGTAACCATGTGGATATACTTTAAAAGCACTGTTTTCCCTGTTTTTCCCATGGGTATCTGAACAGGAGGTTCAGGGAGTGTGGACATAAACAGGCAAAATATATTTTTGTGTGTAGATCCGTACATTCTTACACAGACATAGCTGGGATTAAAGAACACAGCTAGCAGAAAAGAGCATATCACTTCTAGGTATATAAAGGCAACAGCTCAAATATTCCCACAGAGGAGAGCTTAAAGAATCTTTGGTTTTTCTCAGGAACAATGGATCTGCTAAGTGATTAAAAGTGAAATGAGAGTTCAAACCTTACAGGTATTCATATCTGTGAAGTAGCATAACCATCAGAGCCTTACATTAAAAATTCTCTCCAAGAAACCCCAGTAGAATGACAGCTCCTAATTTCTGTGGAGCCAAGAGAACCAAAATATTTACTTTTTATATCACCTGTCTTTAAACTTCACTCCTTTAAAATCCCTTGCTTCCTGCAACAGAGGAACCAAAGGGAAACATAATAGACTTCCTTTTGCACATGGAACAAAGCTGGATGGTACTTTTATCCTTGGCTTCTTTGTTGCTCCCCAAATCTATCCCTCTTTGAACAATCTGCCACTATTCTGTGCCAGCAGGAGCTTTAGAAGAAGGCCATCTGCACTACCTGGTGTGTTAGGAGACAGATTCTCTTAATTCCTGATGTACTGGAATGGCTTTGTGTCCAGAATGGGAATTCTGGTCATCGTGTTTTGGGGATGGGACAGGGGCAAAGATCTCACAGACCCCGGTAGCGCCGCTGAGTGAGAAATGGCCATTTACTCCCAGAACTGCAGAGCTGGGTACAGCACACACCCAGACTACCCTTCAAAGGTTCTATTATCATTTTGTGTAAGTACTGACAAATAAATGGGAGATTTTGAGGAAGATTTTCACAGTAGTGTTTTAAGTGGATCACTGATGTTCTGCGGTTCACTGCAGACAATGTGAAGCTTTCAGCTGCAGCGAAGGGTCACCAGTTGTTTATACAGTGGCAGTACTCAGGAGGATCCCGTTATGCTATGCAAGGATGGAAAAGAGAAAATTCTTTTCTGGAATATGTCTCCACTGCAATAAATCATATCCGTCCTGAGTTATATCTCTGCTGTACGCCAAGAGTAAAGGTTGTTTTCATTAATTTAGAGACCAGGCAGAGTTTTCTTCTGTTTAATTCACTCCTCCAAAATATGAACTCTCCTAAGTGTTTTCTGGACACACACCTTCCTGTTCCCCTCCTGAAATTTCTCTTGCGTATTTATTGCAAGCCCTGTTTCTGGAAAGATTCTTGGGGTATTCCCCATGAAACAGAGAGGAGATCATCTTCCCATATCCCTTTTTTTCAAGGAGAGAATTAAATCACTTAAATGTTCTCCCTCTTTCAGTGAGCTCATTGACCTGTCTTTTCCTCCCACCCTCTGTGTAACAGGTGAGCTGCAGATTAGCAGAGGCCGTTCTCTCAGGAAGAAAGCATGTTTAAATATTATTTTTGTTTTGACAGACTCTTGTCTGATTGATTATACTTAATTGGCATTTCATCTGTTTCTCTCATCCTGAGTCTTTGTTACATAATTGCCATTTTTAAAAGACAAAAGTTATTTTAGTAATTTCTTCAGACAAGTCCTGAAAGCCTCTCTGAAGATACAGATATTTATTAATCTGAATGATGGACGGAAGGCATCAGATATTGAAGCTTATCTGTGTCCTCTTTTGAGGTATATACAACTTCTTGTAGTAGTTTAAAAATAGTGAATTCTCCTTCTTGTCTCATTAAAAACCAGGTAGTGCCCTTTTGGGACTCATTACCAGAATAGTTTTGGCCTTTTCACCAGGTTCTCTTCAGTGCTGAGCAGGAATTTCATGGGTTGCACTGTAGGTACAGCTCTCTTTAAACCAAGGGGATCATAGGCAGTGCTAAAGTCAGATACAGGAAGCAGATTGTCATCAGAAACACAGGACATCAACATTTTTAAGGAAACATGTAGGATGGGGAGTCCTTAATTAGATTTTAAATGCAGAGTTGAGTTTGACGCCTTACTTTAAGTATTATGTCCAACAAGGAGAGAAATCCAGGTCACTGCCAACATAGGCTTGTTCTGCACCGGGGAACATTTACAGAACATTCCCACTATTGCAGCTCCACTGACATTAGTGGTAGGACGAGCTGCAACTTTCACAGCTCTCCAGCAGCAGCAGCTGTTTCAGCACTGTGCTAATTAGATTGGCACTGAGCTGGTTTCATAGACGTGATGCTGCTCACAGCTGCTGGGGTGCCATCTACACCAGGGCTGCCAGCACTGATAAAGCTGTAGTAGTGTTGGGAGCTGCGGCAATTATTTGTAAGTAAAACTGAGATATGTGGGCTGGAGTTATAGTATGTGTATGAATACATATATGTGATTGAATTCTTTCCCTGTTTTCCCCTAGCATCCTACTCACATGTATATGCTTTGCTGATCGTTTGTGAAAAACTGAAAATCGTGTGAGTCACATATCTTCGGGCTTGAGGGAGGTAGAGTGGAGGGAGCAGGAAGGATGGGAAGCACAATGAGTCTGGGTGAGAGTAAAGTAGGGATGATAATGATCTCGATGTGCATTGTGCTAGTGGTGATGAGCTGTGTCTTGATTGTTAAAGGAGTTTAAAAGGCTTTCAGTGCCCAGCACGAGTAGGTTGTGGTGGTCTCATCCACATGTATCTGTATGTGGTACCTGCTTTCCTTATCAAATCGAGACCTTTTGGCATGAACAAAGCGTATTTGTAATGGAGTATAATTTATAAAGATAAAGGGATTGAAGGGTGTGAGTACATGTGAATGCGTCAGATCACTCAATTTTCCTACAATGTTTTGTCATTTCTCTTAAAATTTTAAAAGAGTTGGAAACACTTTATTGAAATTATAGGTCTAATCTTTACTTCCACTTTCCTTACTCTTTTACTCAAAGTAATATAGTACTTGACAGTTTTTTTCTTGTATTGCAAATAAGCCCTCCTTGGCTTGGCACAGCTGAGAGGTTACTTCATAAACTCTTAAAAGGATAGGTAATTAAAAGGATACTGTTGGCCAAAGAAAGAACACCATTGTCCCCCTGCCCTGTCCCTTTCTAATGCAATTTCCTTTGAACTAACTAAAGATTTTTCACAGGCAGCTCTTGGACCTCATATTGAAATAATTGTTATGAAAAATCAGAGAAATGGCACTTCTACAAAAAGTTTTCTTCGCTGCATGCAAAACTGTGTAAATAAGTGAGAATAAAATTTCAGAGAGAGGCTGTTTAAACCATCCTGTACTACCAAGAATAGTTTAAAGGAAAGTTCAGATACTTTACTACATTTATGGATGTCAGCAACATGACTTTCTAAATTGTGTGGAGCGGCATGTCAAGCCCTTCCCCTCTCCCCCCAATTTATATTTTAGTATGAAATTCAGCATTTACTTTAGCAAAACTAGCAGGGTTCCCTCTGCTCCAATGCCTGTACCCGTACAGAGGCCCAAAATCAACACCCAGCTCCTTTTCCAGAGAAATGCACACACACTCAAGAAAATGAAATAGTCATTTGCAGCTAAATTGTCTGTGGCAGACATTCAGAAGAACTCCACTGGTTGCCTGATAAATCACCCACCCAGCCGTGTGAATGCTTGATTCTAACCACTCTTTTACTCAACCCCACACTCACACAGAGTTTAGTTTAAAAAAATCCTATTGTCTACATTGAGTGAATTTTGTTGAATATAAAAGAAAATTCTGGCCTGTTTGAACTGTTCTGTGTAAAATATCTATGAACCCCTTTGTCTTTTTGCATATAAAAATTCTCCTTTTTTTTCTGAGGAAAGTTAATTGCTTTGAAAAATATAATGTCTATGTCAAATGTAGATTCACTGTGTTGATTATTTTGTTGGATTTAAAGCACAAAATAGAAATAAGAGTGTGTATTAGAGAACCTATTCTGTACTCTTTAGAAGGGAGTTCATGCAAATAAAGTTGACTCCTCCATTTTTTGTGTATCTTAGTATGTATTATCTGTTCTGGAACATGATAAAAGCAGTTGTGAACTCCACAGGCATTTGAGACCATAGAAAATTGCAATGAAAGATTTACCAAAAAGCAATCTGCCAGATGACAAGCATATTTATTAGAAATCAATACAAATATTTTGCTAGGTGAGGCCATGCATTAGCTCTGCTGTTGTTTTGTGTAGTTAATTTCTAGTCCTTAAGCCTGTGTAGCGCTTCATATTTAAAGGAAAACTCTTTCGTGAAGTGGACATGATAGAGCTACCTGTCACATGCTATTCTTTGTCTTTTCCATGTTCTTGTAAACATAATCCTTAAATAAATGTAAATATTTATATTCACAAGTAACCAATTCATGGCTGCCTTACGTGTGTGGAAAAAATCGAAACACTTAATTGACTTCAATAGTGAGATTTTTCTAGAATTGATGAATTTAAACTAAGGTTTCATGTGGTTTGATAAAGAATAAAATTTTACAAATCTGTACATTGCAATGTGAACCTTGGATGACCTAAATTCTCTCATTCTTCACTCATTGTGGATGATATTTTGAATGTGAAAATAATTGAAGGTTTCTGTAACCGGTGGCTGTTCAATGATTTCACAGTACTTTCCTAACCTCTGTTAGCTTGTATTATTCTTGGTCCTTTTCATCACCTATTCGCTCATATGCTTTTCCCAAGGGATCCCATCATTTTATTCCTACAGAGGAGTATAGTTTGTAGCTGTGACACTGCAAAATTCTTTTTACAGTACGATCAGGCCCACAAGGGCAGAAGATCAGTACTGTTGGTAGCATACCTTTTTCCATAGGCAAGGGAGGGTTCAAGGCTGGTGTTGCAGGGGGTTATTTTCTGATTTCTAGTTCCTAGACCTTAAAGCCAAGAGAAGCACACAGCAGAGGACCTGAAGTCAGGCACTTGACAAGAGCACTCAGCAAGCTTTGCTTAGGAGGTGCTCCACAGATGAGAGGGACCAAGGCACGGTGGAACCACTTCAGGGATCAGAAATATGGCCTTTCTTCCTCATCTGCCTCCGTTCTCCACTCCATGCATCATTTCTGACTTTGCCTAGCTTTGTTCCAGAATTCACAGTCACAGCATTGAGGAAGTAAATGGAAGAAACCTGAAAATAATTCTTCAAACAATGTTTTCAAACCACACTTAAAACGGTGTGAGACATTTCTAATTAGAAACAGAAGACAAAAACATACACCAAAAAGAAACATGGGATGAAAATTTCACCGATAATTCATCACAGTTTAAAAATTTCAGGGTTTTAATTCAAGGTAAAGAATAAGAAACAGTGGTTTAGTCTGATTAATCTCTGACAGACATTATAATTTTGCTTTCTTTCTTACAATACAAAAAGAACTGTTGAAAAAAATGCAGCATTAAGAACAAGGTTCTTTCCCCAGCTACTGAAATTGTCATGTAGCTGTCACCAACACTAATTTACAATATTGCATGTAAACAAATTAGCAATGGGCTTATGTTTAAGAACAGTGAGAAGGAATGGTAAGGGTAATATTAAGTACAATTAAATGGGTCAATGAACTACTTGGGGTAGTAATTTAATTTAGTTTCTTAAAGTGACATGATTTTGGTAGAATTGGAAATGAATTGAAGTCAGTACCAAAGGGAGAATGGTAAGCATGAGAAAGAAGAAATTGAAAAGTAATTTTTACAGTAGTGTGGAACCTATGAGTATAATTTCCTCTTGCTGATATGCAGCGACAAAGGTAAGAATGTCTTTTAGCTGGAGAACGTATTTTAAAATGGCTGCCACCAGCAGTAAAGAATAATGATGATCTCAGATAAAGAAGGTGTCTGGTGGGATGTACCTCTGTAGGAGCTGCTGGAAGCCAGGTGGGAGACCCACGGAAAATGGCTTTTAACATAGTGAATAACATGTGTTCTGTCTTCTAGAGGCATCCAAAGTCTCTCCTCTCTTGAAATTCTAGGAATATCAATACATTGTATTAATAGTTTTTTGTTTGTTTATTTGTTTGTTTTTAACAGAGGCAAGACTAAAGTGCAAGCTTTTTCTTAAAACAAACAAACAAACAAAACAAAACAAAAACAAAAACGCAAAAAACAGTGTCTGAAGATAGATTTCAAGGGCTTTCGGTTTTACCCAGACTTACCTCTGGCCAAACATCAGTAAGAGCAATAAGCCTTACTTCCACTATATGGTACTTAAAGTATCTGTATGTCTGGACACAAACTGATAAATTAATTGCTACATGCTTTAAGTGTGCCTGTAAGTCTATCTGCAGAGATAACACTGCTGCCATCCTTCTGCAGCATACCAGATTTGATGCTTAATCTTTCTCCTGACATATTAAAATTCTAACCTCCAGCTAGATAGTCCTGCAGGTGGTGCTGTGGGAAATGTTTGCAGTTCAGAGCCAGGGCTGGAACAGGAGTGGGGAAGGAACAGATTCATTCCTCTTCAGCTTTTTCCAGAACAGAAATAGCAAAGTAATTTCTTTCCAAAACTCCAAAGCACACTGTACTCACCTCTACGGAGCACTCAGCCAAGGATCAACAAAGTATACAAGGGATTCAAAGTGTCTTTTTCACCTGGTGGAGCTTTTAACCAATGTTCCTATACTGTGAAGCACTAATATTTGTATTTCAGCTACTATAGCTAGGCTTTAGCTTCAGTAATAAGAACTCATGGGACAAGAAAAGCAATGGAAAAGAATAGCCTGAAAAAAAGTAAAGAGAATAAAAATGTATTCACAGAAAAATTAATGGGTGTTAACAGTAGAATTTTACTACCCAAAGGCAAAAGGAAGTTTTCTGCAAATGTAAAGTAATATGTGACCTGGCTTTGAGTTTTCGCTTGTTTATTCGGGTTTGATTTTATATTTATTTATTTTTTTATTTATTTATTTTAATGTTTAAAGCTATTTGCATCAAACTGATACAGTGTATCCCCTTTTTCTGAACTGGCAGCTGGCTGGTGAAATTTGATGGCCTTCACATTGTATAGCTGCAAAACTGTTTTGTAGTTCACAAACCAGAGTGGTCAGAGAGATTTGCAGGAAACTTCAGTGTTCAACAAGATTAGTACTTGAGTATTTTTGGTAGGTTTTAATCTGTAGGAAATTTTTCAAATGTCTGCCAAAATGTCGTATTTTTAATATTTTTTAAAATTGTTATGATTATAATAGAGGAAAAATATTTCAGAAATCCACATATGTGTACTTATATACATGTGTAGAAATATGCTATCTTATACTGTCCACTAGATGGACTCAGGAATAGTGTTCAGAATCCAAACTCAGACTCCTGGTAAGGAGAAACATCTGCTGAGGAGCAGTTGCTGGAGTCTGGCACAGAGCAGCAGAGCTGGGGGAAGGAGCTTCTGCACCTGCACCTTCTGTCAGGGCAAGGTCTGACTGCGATCTTCTAGGAGAGAGGTTCTGCTTGGCTCTTAGTGCTCTCTCTATAATGGTGTTGAAAAGACAGGATTATATCCAGCCAAGAACCTTGCAGATTTCTGAGTATAGAAAGCATTATATAAGTGCTCGAGGAAATTTGAATTAGACCCCTCATAGGAGCTCAGAGAGCATATAAGGCTGCCATATGGCCAGAAAAGTGAGAAAGGCATGTGCTGAAACGTGCCAATAATTAGCTTTAGCAGACAATTGAATATTCTCCTTCAAATGACAGGCTTATTCATAATCATTGTCTCCAATTACTTATTTCTCTTTCCAATCACAGGCTAAATTATTATTGCTCTTTGTGTTGGTTTGTTTGCTTATCATAACCAGCTGCTTTTCACTTTAGTTGCTGTATTTGCTAAATGATGCAACACTTTCTCAACCCATAAAATGTGAACAGCAAGCAAAGGCATCAGCAGTACCCACTTCATTAAAATAATTATTTCCAAATCACCTGGAACATCCAGCTGTAGTTATGCCTACAGTAAGGGGTGGAAATGACCTCTGGGGAACACGCTTGTGTTTCCAGCTAGCCCAGGCTGTCAGAGCAGCACTGTATCATCTCCTTACTCTGTGCAGATATCAGAAACAAGGCAAGGGATAGTCAAAAGAGAAAATGGAAAGCTTGGCGAATAACACCCACACTTATTCCACCTTTCTTCTACACCGTGCAAGCTGAAACAGTATTTTAGCAGCCGTAATGACCCTGGGGCTTGGCAAAGGTCCTGGGATCCTTGACTACAAGGCTGACTGCAGACTACACAATGGCTCTATCTGATGTTTGATAAAATAGTCAATGAAGTCGGTGGGTAAGATGTCCCAGTAGTAACATGACAATACTTCTCAGAAAGCAGAAGTGCTTAGTCCTGTGAAAGTGAAGTAAACTTAATGGAAATAAATAATGCATGCTGCAAAGGAAAATAAACACGTGTGCCTGCCACAGCCATTCAATCCCCAGAGTTGGCTTTAATAATAAATCACCCCAAATGCTGCAACACTTTTTGGGGAGAGGATTACACTTTATAGAGTTTATCTTTCAAGTACCAGTATAAGACCAAGTCAATCTTTTCTCTTTGCTTCAAATCTGTAGTTGTTTGTTTATGTGTCTTTCCATAATTATTTTTGTGGGAAATGCATGGCTAAATTGATGACATAATAAGTGCTATATGAGTACAAATGCCCAGAATGGTAGGGGCATAGGACTACAGTGAACTTCATGGGGTCACCTAGTCCAGTATGATAATATTTACTCTATATCATCTGTGACGGGTTTTCCATTCTTATTGCTATTAATGGCTATCCTTTCCTTAGAAACTGCCAAAGATAGCAACTTGGGACTTCCACAGGCAGTCTCTGACAGTAGTTCATTATCTCTGTCATTGAGGGCTGATTTATTTTTTAATCAAAAGCCCCTTCCCGTGTCCAGTTTTTTGTATCCTGTATCCTATGTCTTTCATCTAATCCACACTCATTTCTTTTCCCAGTCTGCTGTGGACATAAATACTAAGATTATTTCCTTCTTTGTTCCAGTAGATTTCTGTGTCACTGGAAGTGTTACCATATTCCCCTTTTCCCCTCCTTTCCTCTATTCTAAACAACCCTGAGTCGAATGATCATGACAGGTCTTCAGGAAGAAATCTTATATTTCAATCTGAGCCTAATATTACTAGATACATCAAGTGGATTTGAGAGGCCAACTTCATTAGATTTTGAAATGAAATTGGGATTCACTGTTCCTTGCAGCCGTGGATGACTGATCACTCTCCATGTCAAATCAGCCTATTGCTGTGGCCTTCTGTGGGATTTTTGCTGCAGTGATGATGAAATATAGTAAGCTAAAGAAACAAAGACATGCTTGAAATACCACAAGAGAAAGCAAGAGGTTTGTGGAGAGATTGTGTGCTTCATGTGGCCTTTCAAATGTGAAGAATCGGTGAGAAGACATCTCTGTGAGGCAAGGTTGCTTATGGAGTAAGGAGGATCAAGGTCACAGTGCGATAGCTGGCTCAGCTGACGGTGGAGGTTTGTGACAAAAAGCTCTTTTGCAGCTCATGCAGCCACACATTCCTGACATACCTCTGCAAACAGGTAAAATCAGTGTCTTGGGAAGGTGTTTGATATATTGCATGGTCTTGTGAGAGGAGTCTGTTTTCTTCAGTACTTCCATGCTACTAAAGCTGAGTTTTGCCAGATAGGCACTAATGATGTCAGGTCTTAAGCATGTTTTGGAAGAGCTCTGATTCACATTGCTAAGCCATTGCTACTTCCCCTTTCCAAGATCCAGTTTAAAAGTGATGATGTAAAAACCCATCACTTGATGCAGAATGTTCACAGCTTCAGTCCCTTTGGGTAGAGTCAGAGTAGTAACCTGCATAAGGGAGTTTCCTGTCTATGGTAGGCTTGCTTTGTGCTGTTCACAAAAATAATCCATGGGTTAACACCCCTCTGTGAAACTCAGAGACAGGCTAAATGCAACTGTAATTTTTAATACCTTCCTAATTTCTCTCATTAGCCCTTTTATATTACTAGTGTTGATGATCTGAGTTTACAAAAAAATTTTTTCCTTGATGAAAACTCCAAAACTGAAGTAATTTGCATGATTCTGTACCTGTATGATGCTACAGGCATTGGCACTGCTGGGAAACATGTGAAACATTAAAAAGTCTGTGATAAAATTGCAAGAGAGGGCAACATTCTGAATATAGCACTATTCCCAGCTCACACCATCCCCATCTGATGCTTTCAAGTCTGCCCTTGAATGCCAAGAAACCAGTGAGCACTAGGGAGTGCCAGTAGCTGTAGTTCACTGTATTCATGTCATTAAAGAATACATCAGCTGTGACAATTTAGCAGCTGTAAGAAAACATGATCACATTTGCATTTCTGGAATTCCTGCAGCTTTAAAGAAGCATGGTGAGTGTCTGTGCTCTGTCCCACCCCATTGCTGATGCAAAGTGACTGGGCCCTGAGATATGCACATTATGGTGAATTAATAATAAGATGCTAAACTGGCATTACATTTTCTTAATTTTTTAGCTCCTGTAGAAGTGGTTATTAAATATTCTCCATTACTTTTGAAAAATCTAAAGGCATTTTTCTGGCCCAGCCTTCTGGTACTCACTTTCAAATTTATTTGGTTATACATGTATCTAGTCATATATTCAAGGATATTGGTTTTACTCCTTTGGAATAGAGGAAATTCTAAAATTGATGCCCCTGAGTGAGCTGCTGTTGAATGCATTAAGCTGTTCTGTATGCTTGAATTGATGCTTCACTCATTAGTCGATGCAGAGCACTGAAAACCCTTGTGTATATACCATCCCAGTAGAAAAAAAAAAAAAAAAAAAGGAAGAAAAAAGCACACAAAACCCACAATCAATTGCTTGCTCTGCTTAGTTTGGTCCTACAAAGCTATAATAAATCCTTATTATTGCGCTGAATGAGTTATTTCCTTTCGACATTAAAATAAAACTCAACGATCCAAATAAGGCAACTTATAAAATATTCACCTCATATACCCTGAAAATTGTCATGGCCTTAGAAATATCAGATGAATTCTGAAGGATTCCTATGCTTTGCTTCTAGCTCAAGACTAGCCCTGTGAATTTTCAAAATCTAACCATCTGTATTATAACCAGACATTCTTAGTGAAGGGTACTGGCTAATCAAGCCATATCTAATTAAAAGAGATATTGCTATTTATATTTTGCTGAATGCAAATTTTTTGGTGAATCTTCCCAAAAACTGATTACAAGTTTGGCAAAATTTTCAGTGTAAAAGCCTGCAGAGTTTAGGGTAGAAAATGACACAAAATCCAAGTGTTCTTTGGTGTGTATTGTGGAAAAGAACCTTATTCTTTTAGTGCACTTGAACAAAAGTGGGTGCTTGAGTTAGTGACCTATGGAGTTATGAGTCAGTGGAGTTTCCAGAGGATGAGTCAATCTACTCAAGTGTCATTTAGCTGTCACTGACTATATGGCAGACAAGACTTTATTTCAGTCATGTGTCTTAACTGAATAAAGCTGGCTGCATGAATATCCTGATCAGACATTTGAAGCTGGACACAATTTGTATTAACTCATGTTCTCTTGTAAATAGAAAAGTAATTTTTATATATACTGTTTAAGTGTATTGCTACATATGTGTCTGAAAAGAGATGTGAGAAAGCACTGTGGAGGAACATTTAATTACTTGCAATATTTAGTGTTTGAATTGTGTAGCAATGTCCATTGTCACAGTTTGCTCAGGCGTTTTGCTCTGTCATGCAAACTGATAAAGCTGCTCATGTTCCCCTTCAGTTTAAAAGGAAATTATTTTCTAGCAAGCTGATGAAGAATTAGGGGACTTTCCTTATTCATTTTTGCCCTCTGTATGCTGAATCTGTGATTTATCTTTAAGATTACTTCAGTCTGACAGTCCTGTTAGAGTTTGACTGGAAACTTCTCTCAAACTGGACTAAAAGATGCCTTTTGACCGTACCAATACAGGTAAAATTTTGAGTACAGGAGGCAGCCAACAGGCAAGGCTCCTTTTTCTTATATGGCCAGGTAATTTCTTGAGTAAAACTGTAGAGAAAAAGCTCATATTTTCTCACTTTACTCTCTGCACAGTTTTTTTAAAGAGCAGTTTCTTTCCACACTGGCTAGACCTTCATCCTATGACACCTAGGGCTGCGGGATCTTTAAAAAAAAAGATGTTTATGTTTTTACGCAGGACCTATTGTCACTAATTTAAACAACAGAATATCGCATGTCACTTAGACAGAGTACAGCTGCTCATTTCTGTTTCAGTCAATCAGGCAGAATAAAATCTTGTAAGCTGAAAGTAAGTATATTAACAACTGTTTGGGGAAGTTTTTAACACTGTTCAGGATGCTGATTTTCACTCATGTGTCTATTTTACATGTTTCTTTCCTGTTCTGCAATGATTGTTTCAGGATGGACTACATTAAACTGAGGCAACTGAATAATGTAACCCTCATTTTTGAGATAGAAAAGTGTATAATGAACAAGCCATGGATTTTTATGGTACAAATGTAAAACAAAATATCAAATCCTTTAAATTTTCCAAGAAGCTGTGCATATCCTTGCTTTTCAATTGCATCTTGTTCCTCCCTGTTTCTGTTAGTTGTCACCTCTAAAGCAGTCCTGCCCAACCTTAATAACTCTCTGTTTTTTCTGGCCATGAATTAGTCTTTCAGTCTCATGTGCTCTCTGCGATGATTCATTTCAGACTCCAGTTTAGCATTTTTATAAACATCTGCATTACTTCTTAATGAATTACTCATTGCACCTTAAAGCAAAATGGTAATGCCTGCAACAGAACCTCAGTATAGTAACTAAGTGAATGAATAATACATGTTTGTGTCATGGGAAAGACAAGGAAATGCTGCTTCCTTTCACTCTCGGTGTATCGGATGTGCAATTATTTGTATAATTAAGTTCAGCTTACATGACAGGTGAGTGACATTCCCACGTTGCTGTTCCAAGTTTGCACCTCAAGCAGGCTAAATATGTTGTACAACAGAATTTCGAGCAGAAGCAGTGCGGAACAGCTACTATAGTGTATTTTGTGAGCCAAAGTGGCTCCTGTCCCAGTTTCTGCTACCATGGGTCGGCAAGATGTACTTTTGGTAACACATGTATGGACTGAGAGACCCAGTAAGCCAGGGAAGTTCCTTAATTAGAGTAATCACAACAATGAATGCATGTGGGGAACTGGAGTCGTGATGGTTGGAATGAGTGAAGTTTAATCTCTTCCCTGGTATGATTTCTGTCGTTTCTTTCTTTGTTTAAAAGTGACTGCACCCATTTGTCAGCTGACAAGGAGTCCCATACCACATTTGCAATTCCAAGTGACTGACTCCTATGAATCATTTTGCAAGAGATGTGTGGGAAGTCAATCTCAAGGGAAGGAAAATATTCCTCTAATCAAATTGATACAGCCTATCCCCCATTGCAGCTCTAAGAGTATTGAGAAGAGTTATTTTTGTTTGAAATTATAGAACCTGCAATTTAAGAAAAAAATTACATACTCCAGGTAGTTGCATGGAAATTCACAAAGCTGTAATATTTAACTCTTAAATTGTTTTTAACTCAGGGAGAGTGCTTTTCTCGTGATAAGTCAGTTAATATTTACTGTATAGAAGTGTGTTGTAGAACCACTGCAGCAAAGGAAAAGCAGATTTCAACTTATGAGCATTTCTAATGGAGATTCAGACAGCTGAAAAGATGGGAACTACTTCTTTCACTGCAAAGCTACGAATGAACTATGCAGAGCTGCAATAAAATCACTATTTCTCACATTGTGAAAATAAATAGCATTCACCAAGTCTGCAAAAGGGGCAAACAAGAGAATACTGTTTCAAAGCTCTTTTGTTCAACCTGTTCTCAGTGGGTGTGGCTTTATTTTAGCCATTATTTTCCAGGGGTTTGTCTGGGCAGCACGGAACTCAAGTAAGAGTTTTGCTCTTCATTTCAGCCTGTAATGAAGAGCTCCTTCTGAGAGCAGAGAGAAACACAAAATAGTGAAATGTTTTGTCTAGATGTGAACTCTGGTCCGCATCTGTTACATATAAAATGTGGAAAACCAATTTTTTTTACCAAGTGCCCCAAATTTTCTAGTCAGAAACTGTGACGTGAGCTAAGGTAAGTCCCACTGCCTTCGGATCAGAAAATGGGGTAAATGGGTAGTCAAATGTTTTAGTTTAATCGAGAACATTTTGAAAGAGATTCAGAGGATTCTTTAAAAAATCAGTAAGAAAAAATGCACGTCAATTCTATTCACAATGTTTGGAGATAAAACACATAATTTTTTGAAATCTCAAGGACATAGTTATACTTCTCTTCCATTCTGAAATGTGCAGCTGATGTTTTGATGCACAAGAATGTTGCCTGTCCTGGGATGATGTTTTGTTGCTACCGTATTCATTGAAAGTAAGAGGTGTGAAAAATCAAAATTAATACTAACTATTTTTTTTAAATGGGTCAGAGTTCCTATTTTTCATTGTTGTTTATAAGAAATATCTAACATAAAATGACAACATAAGACTGACTAATACAAAAATTTTAGGTGCTAGATTAACTGGGTATTTGTTCAGAGGATGTCACTAATTTTGCCTGTTATTTCAAATTTATTAACACAAATTTTTAGAAGAAATTTGTTACCAGTGTTTCATCAAAGGGAATTTTTTGTACAGTGGAATTTCTTCCCACTCTTGTTATTTCTGTTGCCAGCATTCATCCTTTTTCTGTCCTCATGATGCCTCCCAATAGCTGTGGAATCAACACATTCCATTGGCACATGTCTTGTGCCAGGGTCATGGATACAGATTTTGAGACTTATTTTGCACTGAAATATTCATGGGCAAGAAATCACCCTTATACTAGATGGAAGTTTATTCCATGTCTTGAAATCTATTTTCATGTATATATATAAGGTAAATATGTATATATGTAAATAAATTCTATGTGTAACAGTTACATTTTAGCTATTCTCTTTGTATAAAATTATTATTACCGTTACTGTGAAATCCCTAGTAAAACATTGTCAAATACTGGTACTGACAAGCAGAAAAAAAAATCCTCCAAGCTTTTAATCTCTGGCTTTTCTGTCTATGTTCAGTTCAGTTCACTTTCAAATGCTTATCCATCAATATTCCCATGAATTAAATACTTCCAGAAATATGACTTCATGCCTGTTGCTCACACAGGTCACGCTCACCTTGAATAAATAAAAAGAAAAGTGTTTCATGGATTCATTTCTGCTTATAGCATTGAATATATTCTGTTCATGGTACTGAAGGAAAGCCTAGAGAGTCTTCTCCATTCATGGTTAACTCCTTGGGGTTTTTTTTAAAGTATGAGTGCAGTAAATAAATATTTCTTTATGGCCCTTTTGATATAATTCGTATGTCTTAACAGAGTTAACTTTGTTTCTGAAAGTTCTCCGTCTGATGGGGGTGGAATTAAAAATGAATACTTATGCCATGGCTGTTTGAAAGAGCTGAGAATCTGGTAAGATGCAGCCTGATCTAAGGAGCATCATGCTCAATGAGGAAGGGAGATAATGAAAAATGCAAGATTAATGATCATCCATTTCTACATTTCATCAATTAATGCTCCAGTGTGTACCTGGATACACCTGCATTATTCAGAAAAACTCTTCCAAGTACTTAATTCCCATCAGGATGATTTTGAAAACCGTGACAAATATTCATCTTGAGTTTCTCGAGAAACTGGTTTACATTCGTTCCATGTTTTCACAGGAAGTCAAAGGTGCTCAGCCTTAAATCAGGGCACCCAAAATTGTACTTATTCTTAGATTTCCATTATTTTCAAGTATTTTCTCAACTAGAAAACAACGTAGTAGCCTGTAAGTAAGATGACATAAGTCTGGTGTATTTTGTTTTGATGTGAGAATGCCACAGCATTCCACCTGACCATGGATAAGAAAAGGCCTAATCACACACCACAGCTCCATAATTTTCAAAAGCTCTTGTGGATGGTAAGTAGTCTCCTCTGAAGGCAAATTGAGAAAAGATGACTCTTTGGTCTTTGCTGTTTGCATATTCATTACAGTTTTCTGAGAGCACCACTGCCTTCTGTTCTGGAATAAACTCTAGGGTCTTATTTCCAAGATTTGTGTGAGGCAGTGAAAAGTCTCACAATGTATATATTTGAGTGTCATTCAGCACCTTAACTGATCTACACAGAAAGGAAATGCTCAGCCATGGTGTATGAAAACCCATGTGTTGCACTTGATTATTAGTGGTTCCCTCCTCACCTGTTTTTATAATGTACTATATTCCCTGTGAAAAAGTGCCCAACTAGTTAAACTCAAGAAAATGCCCAGTATTTTAATAAGCAAATAAAGTGCACAGTCCTAAGTCTGTCAGTTGTGCGTTAACCTTCTCTTAGAAGTAAAGTAAAATGCAGACAAGTGACAGGATCCAAACATATTTGTTTTGTGTTCTGGAGAATACAGCACTAATAAGTAGGTAGAGAAAAACTGCCAAGGTGTACTTTGTGTAGCTGCCATCTGGTAGCTATATAACACAGTTGTGGTGGTCAAGCAGGTGGTGATTAACCATGATTCAAAATGATGTTTCACAGCAGCCATCCCCAGCAGGGAAGGAAACGTGGCATTCACAATATTCTGCCAGAACTCACACGCTGGGGAGAGTGAGGTGACACACAAGTGCTGTGAGCAGGAGGGACTGGCACCACAGGGGACGTTCTCCTCCTTTGAAAATTGTCAGTGTCATTCAACCACCTGATGGTTCTGTAGGGCTGTTCAAAGTGTTGTGGGACTAAGGATAAGCTTCCTTATGTTTAATTTTCATTGGGATCTACACAGATGGTTCTAGAATGCTGAATATATTTTTAAACAAAATAATAAAGTAAGGCCTTTATTCTACAATATCAGAATGGGTCACTGAGAATTAACAGATGCGCTGGATAGAAGTACAAGTCTTCTTCAAATTTTTCCATTTTGGAATCTGCAGGAGGCCAAGTATGATTAAGAAAATAACAGGAAAAAGTGTAATCTAGAAAAAACACAGATCTGTTAGTATTGTCCCAGTATTTTTATTTTGGAACAATGGGTAAAAAACCCAAGATGTAAAGATAAATGTAGGATAGAATACAATTCTGCAGTCTAGAAAAGCAGGATTAATGACCCTGCTTTTTATGTTTTCTTTTGCACAACAGAACTTGCTTATCATCTAATCTGGTTGAAAGTGAATGTAGGATGAAGAATATGATATTATCAATTTTACTACTATTAATATTTTGAAGTCGTAAACACACAAGCCAATATCCTCTTAGAAAAGGTGAGGTGTTAGTACCATCCTGCACTGCAGATTCATTCAGCATTACATGGAATTTTGGTTGTTTGTGTTAGACAACTCTTAATACACACTGAAGCAGACAAAGAACAGCAGAATGATCAGAGAAAGGAAAGAATATCATGCAAGACAGTAAACAGGCTTGGCTTGTTTGGTTTAGCAAAACACAGATGGAAGGAGGGATACGATTGTACTTGATAAATATGTCAAGAGAAATACCAGGCTGGGAGCTATTTAATCTGAGACTGTGTTTGCACACAGAAAATTTTTATAAAGCTGGCTATAAGTATATTTTGGATTTAAATTGTAAAATGCTTTTGAAATGTGAGATACTCCAGTTGTGAAAGACAAGAAGCAGTGGGTATAAATTGAAATGCAGAAGATTCCATTTAAACCAAAGGAAAAAAAAAGACTGTCAGGGTAGGCAAACAGCATTCCACTCTGATCTCAGAACTGGGTGGTTACATGTGGTGTATTCACCAAAGGAATTCAAGTGTCCTCAGAAGCAGATCACATGCTCTGAGCCTATTTTCACATGCTTTAAGCCTATTTGTCCCGTTAATGTTCTTGATTGATTTTTCAAGTGGCTGCCTTGGTTCAAGACAAGGCAAAACCTTTCAAAACATACAACTCCTTTCTATGTCAAAGAGACACCTGATACTGAAACCATTTGTCAAATCTTTAAAGACTGTCCAGAATAGGTAATATCTTGTTTTGCTTTTTCATGCAATTTGATTTATAAAAATCCTCTTTGTTTGTTTGTTTTTAATTTAGTAGCATAAAATAAAAGAAAAGCATTTGCTGAAAGACTCTAAGTTTTTATTTGTTGACTATAGCTTTTTACGACTGCAGATTGCTGACAACAAGCCTCCATTTTATGAAAATGATCAGAAAAGAAATCTTCTCTTGCTCCGTTATTACCTTTCCAGAGGTAACTCTGTAGACATTAAAACAAAGAAAAGAAATCACTAGAATGCCTTTCTGAAGATCAAGATTTATTTTACAAAAACTGAAGCTGTTGTAAATGCATTAATTTTGTCAATCCATCTAAATTTTACAAAATTATCCTTATAGTATATTAAGAAGAAAATGGTGCTGTTCATTCATTTATGCACACAAACAAATGAAAAAAGTATGTATGTATATATATATATCATATATATACATTAAAACGTAAACTGTATACATAAGCAGTAATTTTTAAAGATGTAAACGTCTTCTTTTTTCATTACAAGATTATTTTGTCTTCAGTTATCAAAAAGAATAAGAAGACCATCCTTGTGACTTAGAGTCACAGAGCACCACATCGTGCAGCACACCGAGCTTGCATTTCAGAGAATTTTACCAGTACTCCAGATTCTTGTGTGATCAGGCAGATCAAGTGGATTATGCATTCACAGTTTTGCCTAGGGCAGAAAACATTCCTGGTGCAAAAAGGAAGAAATGCATACGAGAAAGCTGGCAAAGATGCAATACAGAGTATTTTCTTTTCATTTTTTTTCCTCCTGCCATTGACATCTTCTGTTTGAGGACTACAACTTTGTGAATGTTTGCCACAAATCCTACTGGTCATGTTTTCCTCCCCCGCAGTAGATACCCATGACTTATTTTCTTCTACCCTGGCTGCAACTAGGTATCATTTTTTCCTATAAAACACTGCTTATTTTATTTCTAGTTATCTAAACTGGGCTATGCAGTGTGGAGTGAAACACTGATCTTCTACTCCCACCTTCTCTTCCCTGTACAGCAGTAATTTTTTAGTTAATTCAGTTGATGTTTTTTGGACGTAGTCATAGGTTCAGTATTTGCTTCACTGTGAGCTTGATACGAGATAGATTATGTGAAGGCAGAGATTTTCTTCCAAGGGACCAAAGCTTAAAACAAAATCTTTATTTTCATGAATAATCTTGATGGCTTCAGTATACAAGCTTGGGAAAAAACTTCTGCAGAGCCAGATCTAGGGTTTTTTTTGTTGTTGTTGGTGGTGGGTTTCTTGTTTGTTTGTGGATTTTGTTTTTTTCTTTTTTTTGTTGTTCTGGAGATGCTTCATTTGTGAGGATCTGACTACACTGATGATTTACAAAGGGTTTTATTTTTTATATTATGCTTTTTGCCATGCTCACTGAATTAAGAAACCCTTTGTAGCAATTCTGCATTCTAATTTCTGATTTAGATAGGCTCTATTTATTGCTCACTTTACTTCATTCTAGGTCAACAGCTTTAATTAGAGTATTTTTAGCAGATCATGAAATACAAGTGCACACAGACATGGAAATACATTAACCAGTACAATTCCAACACTTAGTGCTGCACCTCTTTGTTCCTATATACGCAGAAACAGTTGCTTTTTTGTAAATACCACTACACATTTGTCATCTTTTCTTCCACTCACACCACCATTTCTCCCTGTCATAGTTTTGGTTTTATCCCACTTTTATTTCCCCTGTAAAGGCATATTTCTTACTAGTAAAACTTCATGAAAAGCTGACTTCAAAAGTCATACTTCTGCTCAAAAATTTGTAACTATAATAGAGAGCTAAACTGAACAAAAGGCCTTTTCTAAAATAGTATATTACTTCAATATTTACCATGTACTAGAGCTGAATTAAGGTGTTTATATTTCTAAGACAAATGTTAGGGTGGGATGTGGGAATTACAATTTTGGCATGAAAAAGTAGAACAATTGGATTCGATTTACTAACGTGTGGCGGGGATTTTTTTGTTACTAGACTTTGCCACTTGAGACATGTTTAGAAGGTCATATACATAGGCTGGGGGAAAAAAAATCATTTCAGTTCAGCAATAGGGACTGTGGTCCTTGAATAGACCCTGGGCTGGAGAGTGAAATTTTTTTATACTAATGCATCCATGATTATTTTTCAAGTGGAGGCCATTGTCTGCTAGTCCAAGGCTCTGATAAATCTTCAGTTCCTATGCTGATAGTGTCGCAGGCAGAACAATCTTGAACAAAATCCAGGCTGTTAGAACGCTGCAATTTTTGTAAGGAATCAGGAGTTACTACCCACAGCTCAGGTTTTTCTGGTGCTCAGGTCTAGTTGCACCCATGCTCTGCCATCCATAGATCTCATCAAGTCATGTGGCAAAGCAGGACTGCAATTCCTGTATTGATGATCTGGGAGATGCTGTACAGGTAATGTTTTGTACTGGGCTGGAACCAGTTCGACAGAGGCTTAAGAGAAGGTTAAGTGGAGGACAAATTACCACTGTTCTCCAGCAGCAGTTAACACTGATCTTTATAGCATCTTTATAGCAAAATAATATACATTCTGGCACTGCACTTTATAGATTCTGCATGACAAGTGATAAAAGTTATGAATGACTTCTATCAGGCTTCATTTTTCCCTGCTTTTTAGTTAATATTACAAAGCCTGATGTAATTATCCATTTGGCAGCTCTCCCTGTCAGTCATCTGCTGATTCATAAGCCAGTCAAACAATATATTTCACACCAGATCATCTGTGAGGACTTTGCTGGCACAGGCCTGGCATTGAATTCGGTTTTCAAGGGTATTTCAGCAGAATCAGATCTATCCACGTGGCTCCTGTGCCAGTCCTGTCTCCTTGCTCTTCACAGAACTGTAGGATTTTAGGCTGCCCCTCTCTTGGTGCCCAAAATGACTTGTACGCCTTTCCTCTCCAGAAAGCAGACAGCTGTGCTTCTTTTGGCACTAGTTTTTCACATCAGGAAATATGTCAGGTGCCAATTTTGCAGCTGTTTGGGGGATATCTACAGGCAATGTGGAAACCTGCTGGTTCAGCTTGAAGGCATTTAGTTGCCTTTGTTTCCTGCCGTTTTATAGCCTTTACTTATTGGGGGGCCTGCTTCCCTGCAAATACCAGCAGAAAGGTGTAAATTACAAGCACATCAGGGCCAGGGAGAAATCTCTTCATATTTTTACGACCAAGAAAAAGCTAGAAAGATTTGCTGAGCGCCGATTATTGGCACAGTGAAGTACCCTCCTCAGCATCTTTGTCTCCTTGGTGCACTTCCCTGCTGCAGCTCTCCTCGTTGTGCAGCTCTGTGAGTCTCTGCCACTGATCAGTCCTGCTGTGTGTATTTTGTCCTTCCAGGTAATTAAACACAGTCCAGATAAACAAGGGACACTGCTGAGGCCTCGATCTAGGCTAAAAAATGTAATTGTTTTCACAGACAGTTATGAGGATTGTTCCCTTTTACCTTTTAACAGATCTAACTTCAAAGTATGGGGAAAATATTAACTAATGAATATTTTTGGAATTTGTGGGAGTATAGTTTTACAAAGGATATTTTAAATGATAACTTATTTGCTGACAATTTTACTTGTTGGGTAGGAACTGAGAGGTGGTAAACAGTTACTTATTTTGGGTTTCTGTTTAAATATATGACCTCTTTTTGCAAAATTATTTTTCAGGACTTTTCACAGTTATTTGTTTGTCATTAAAATAATTAATAATCTCATATATATATATATATATATATATATATATATTCACATATGTATATATACACACAGATATAGGAATAAAAACTAGAATGACTTTGATTGAGGGAAGGAGAAGTGCTTGTCCAGAAGTTACGCACAACCTATTATGAAATCAGGAAGATTCCAGATATCATTTTCCATATTTTATTAATTATTAGCTCCATTTTTCTTAGAAGTCACAGAAAATGAAAAAAGAAGTGCCAGAATCTCACAGAGAAAGGTGTTTTTCCATTAATTCTAGACAGAATGCAGACATAAAATGTTGAAAATCTTGGTAGGATATAAGTTCTTAAATTTTCTCTTTTTTTTTAATCAAAGGTGTGAAAATAAAATGGCTAAATTCCAAAATAGCTTTTTAAAATTGTTATTATTTTCAATTTACAAGTCAAAGAGTATCTGAAACCTCAAGATCATATCTCTGTAGACAAAGCACAGCCCTCAGACACATCATGCAAACCACGTGACAGAGGTAATTTTAGCATAAATATTAAAATAGTAGGTATTGCCTCTGAACTGTAGTAGTAGGCGTTGATTCTACACTTTATCTGAAAATAAAACATGTCTTGAAATCTAAGACCATTTCTCAAGAGGATACTAAGCTTCCTGTAGAAGACTGTTCATGTCTTTATTTTACGGTTTAGAAGTATTAGATGTAAAAACATTAATTTAGATTAACGTTACCAAAGTTAGAATTCCATTGATACAAATGAAGAAATTCAGGTTCATCTTGAGTCCTCCAGATACGACAGGACTAATGGGTTATAGATATAAAGGCTGCAGAATGATGAAGGGCTGGATGGACTTACTTCAAATCTCAGCAGTTGTGCTTTTCTGCCACATGCCTGTCAGCAAATTTTTTACAGGACATCTGGGCTATGTCACACTGCTGGAGGAGTAACTGACAGAGGATTAAGATTTTCTTCCCACTGGAAAATTCTCCATTACTGCAGCAGGCCACAATTGAGTCAAAATGGCATTCTTATTCTCTCTCCAGGAAGAAACTGATACCCTGACTCCTGTGTTCACTTCTTGCTCAAGTGAGCGGTGTTTAAAAGCTGCTCCAATCCAGCCCCTTATGGCTCTGGGCATTGATGAATTCTGGTCTCTGTGGTGCTGGCGTTCTTTGTTTCCTGTGGCCTGAAATTTAGATAAACTCAGTTTACAAATCATCAGAAGAATTTGGTGATATGAAGTTGTCCAAAATAGTGACAATAACAATATGCTCGTATTCCAGTGTTATAACTGAGACAGTCAATCAAACTCTTATGCACGTGAGAAAGAACAGAGCAGTCGGTATGACCCTCTCTCTGAATGTGAAATAAATAAGAAATACATGTCAAAGTTTTCTTCTCATTAATGTCAAAGAAAATGGGAAGTATGATCAAAGCTTAAGAAGTGTTGAAATGTATCTCATAGCAGATGATCATGACCCAAACATTAGAAATCCAGATTAGAAATGAATTGCACATGTCTAGCAATGAGATTTACTAACTTCTGGAGCCGCTTAGCTAGTGATTTACTCCTTAGATTACCAGTTACTTCCAATATTGAAACCAAGTTAAGTCCACCTTTGATTGAAATCCTTGCATTTCTCATGCCTCCCTGTACGTGAAAATCATTGGTTTATTGTTGATACATAAAAAAGGTGTCATTTACATCAAGTCAGATTCTGCAACACTTGTGAAATGAAATAGTGTTTCACCACTCATATGTGCACCTCTTCTGCTTTTAAAAATAATATATCTGATTCTAAACAGGATTGTGCTAAATTGTTTGCCTAATCCCAGTATCTAATATCTTCTTAGAAGGAGTGAAATCTAAAATGCAGAAAGTAGTTTTGCCACATGGGAAAACAGAACCTGCTTTTAAACTGATGAGTTTGGTCCTATGTGGTTACGGAGAGGATTCCCTTGCTGTAGAACGCTCTCATTCGTTTTAGCATTATTATTTCATCTTACCCTCAGCAGGCTTTTCAATTCAGCCGTAATATATCTGTCACAAGTTGAACTTTAAGAGCTGTAGTTGGGCTTTACCTTGTAGAATATGTTCCTATCTGCTTCTGTACGGCTTTGGCCTCACACCTTTAACTGATGGTCTCGTTTCCACTTTGCTGTTTCACTATTCTGCTAATTAGCCTTTCGTCTTACCTAGGGGGATCTTTTTGCTTTATTGATACTCCATTCACATCAAAACTCAGCTGAAAAGTGTTTTCCTCTTTGCCAATGCCCAGTCATTTTCTTATTTCCTTTCTGGGTTTTTGGGGTGTTTTTCCACATGCAAAGAAATATGTGCCTTTGTCTTTTATGCTTCTTGTAAATCATCGATGAGCTCCAGTCAGAAGAGTGGGGACACTTTATGATCAAGAAGTTAAGCTTGTTACTTTTTGATGGCTTTTTCTCATGTTCTCTGACAAACCAAGACTTTTTTATTGAGATCTGTTCTTGTGAATCCTATTTCAGGATTAAATTTGTTATGCTGTATTTAGATATTCCTGGAAAGTACTTCATGATACGTTTTAGAATCTACTGTCAAAATGCAAACACATTATTTTTATGCATTCTGCAGCATTAGACACCAAATGTGGCAAAGCCATTTCTAACAGACTTGAATTCAAGAGGCATCTGCTTTTTACTCTTTTGGCAAGAACATTACTTTTAAATACAAAGGAAAAAAAATATAAAATAAGGAGCTGGTAGTAGATTCCAAAGAAAGTTTAAGTAATGGGTTCTGATTAAGTTTTGAGAGTTTTGCTTCACATTTATATTTGACATAATAAACTCGTTAACTGTTTCATTAACATTAGCAATGTGTTCCAGCGTGTCTTGAAGGAAGGTGAGCTATCTTCTTTGCCATTATCATTAATTTCCATGCGCAAGCAGGAGTGTTACTGCAACAAAACCTGTTCATGCAAGCTTCCTTATTATTTCCTCCTTCTTGGGAGAGCATTATTAGCTATATTTCTAGTGCACTTAGCCGGCTGATATGCCTCACAGGAAATTCACTTTTCATACACAGGACCCAAACAAATGGTCATGGGCATCAACAGGAGATATTGTATTTATTTTAATGGACTTTGGATTAGGTCCTGATTGCCCTAAAACTGTATTCTTCATTTTTTCATTTCATTTAATCTCTATAACAAAAGAAAAAAGAGAACATTTTCAATACTGCTGTTCTTATTAAAAGACATGCCTCACACTTCATCCTGCTTTCCACAGCTTGAGCTGTTATATTCCATTTTTTTTTCTTCTTACTCTTGGAGCTCTGTGGGTGTGAGTAGTAAGGAATCTGGTACTCATGACTTGCTTGGTGACAGTTGAGTTCTTGTAGGTGAAGTGTGTGCCAGCCCTTGTGGCACTACTGGCCAGCCTCTGACAATTTGGCCAGCAATGCCACCTTTGAAAGTAAATGCACATTTATAACCCTCAAGAGTGAAATTCCTGAAAAAAAATATTCCACAAATCATACTGACATTCTAGTTTTCATGTAGAGTCCTGTCCTTTCTTGATCTGTTTGTGTGTTCTGTTTCACCACCAAGACAAACATTTTAAAACCAGATGTGTAACAGTCTCCAGAACACTTTCTAGATTCTCCATAGACAAGAGTTTCACTTTGTTTCCCATGCAAATTTTTTGTTTTCCATGCAAATTTTTGTTTTGTTCTGTTCTCTGTAAAAACATTTGAACAAGTGCTTCCCTCGACTCTTTTCCCACCTCATCTCTTCAAGGCAGTTAGTGTTTTTATTCTCCTGTCCCTGGTTTGTGTTTCTTTTTGGAGATTTACCAAACAAATGCAGTGCAATCTAACATCAGTAGTTCCCTAGTTCTTCTTTCTTCAGTTGTTTTTCCATTGGAAGGACATGATGGTTGGTTTCCTAGCTCATCTCATTTCACATAATTAATTAAATAACCTAAAATATATGCCTATTTTTTTTTAAATGAAATGCTAGAAAGTTTAAATCTTTCTGTCCCCCCTGCATGTTTAAGATTTTCCAGAGATGGACAACATTTGTGCTGAATCAACACACAGGATGGTTTTGTATGACCCAAATTCTTTCCCTTTGAAATCCATTAGGAGTGTGCTGATGAGTTCAGACATAGCGATGTTTTTTTTCAAAAATACACATGAGGAGGGAATGGTGATGCACTGAACGCCTTGTACAGCCCCTGGTGCTGCAGGTCAAACCTGGAGAAGCCCCTACAGGTGGGTGGGTGGCTCCCGGGGCTGTCCCCTGCTGTGCTGTATGCACTGGTGAGTACATTTGAATTTTAAAGGTGTCAAGGGGAGGACTAAGGCATGGAAATTATTCCATAAATCAACTCCAAGAATCTGGTTACAGACCACGGAGTTACTGACTTAGCAGTTTTATCTAAACCATTGATTCTTGAGAGCTTTAAGGATAATTTGCTTAAATCAAGGTTACCTTAATTATGGAAACTTGATTAATTGCTGCAGTGTTTCGGCTTTCTTGAAACATATTAATCCTAATAGAGGCACCTAAGTACCAAAGCCTTGACAAATACCTAGTGTTGTGTATACAGAACATAATTTATGATATTGACGTTGTAGCTGTTACATTCGAAGACACATTGTTTCCACCAAGTGTTACTGCACCATTTTATTTAATTGTTTGTGACTGGCCTAGAAATGTATGTAACATATGAAATAGAATACAATCAGATACTCAGGAGTATGCTGTGCACTGCTTGCAGAAGTGCAGCACAAAATAAGCAAGAAAGACCTAAAGTTGACTTTGATTGGAATGTAGGCGAGTAATGTAGATCTGCTCTCTATGTAGTTTAAACAAAGTGGAAAAGCAATTTATAACTAAATACAGCACTGTGTGTACTTATCCGAAATTGCAAAATGGAGCTGCTGAGTTCTGAAGTTCAGATGAAATTGTACAGTGCTCTTTGTCTCCTACTCATTTCACTTAATTTCTTCTCCCAAGGGACCAGCTGGCTCAGGTCCTTAACAATGAGATCTGACACTTTCCCAGTTTTTGGTGTTTTTTTTTCTTTTTGGTGACACATTGAAAGCATTCTAAAACTGTGCTTTAGTTCTGGATTGCCACTCAAAAGAAGAAACTGTTAAGCAAGTAAATGCTTTATAAATATCCAATATTAATATTTTCCTCCTCTATCTTAAATTTGCTACCAGCGGTAAAACTGGCAAGTTAATATTCCCTCTGAAAGTCTGTCACACTGTTCCTGTCATACATGACATCACATTTCAGTGGGATGGTTGCCTTCAGCACTAGATTCAGAAATGTCTGTTCTAGCTGCCAGCTTAAGCAAGCAAATTTCATCTTTCTCTATTGACAAGTCTTTCTTAGCTTGTTAACTTTTTGACTGTTTGGCTGAACATAATGAGCATCAGTTTTCATAGCTGCTCACCATTTTACTGGTTTGAAAGGCAGAAACACTTGGGTTTTCAGCAGGAGCTGAGCAGCCAAAAGCAAAGTTTCGGAAGGGTAGGTACAGTGAGTGATAATAAATACATATACCCACTTAAAACAAATAGCTTTATAAGGAAAATTTTCAAAAGTGCACAGGTTTACAGATGAAAGGCAGGAGACTAATGGACTTCAGATTCGTAGGCCCATTTATCAGCCTCACTAAGCACCCACTTGAATCTTACAGCATCTAAATACCATTTAAAATATAGCCCAGGGCAATACTGTGCTCCTTTGATCCCCAGAATGAGTAGAGAGGCCCTGAAGGCAGTTCAATATCACTCGGATTATCTGAGGTCCTGGTGATTTGTCACCAGTCATGACACTGTCCCTCTTTTACACATCCTCAAGAGCTTGGGGGGCTGGTGGAGGGGGTGCTGCCTTTGTGCTGTGGAAAGCCTCACTGCAGAGCCCCTGCTCAAGGGTCCTCAGGGTTGCTTGAAGCTGCTCCTCCTACAATAAAGATGAAATTCAAGACAAAATTCTGGTCACAGATGCTGAACACTCAGAAAGTAGCAAGAAGGGGCACGGTGTGTGGTTACATATTCTTTATATGCGTAAAAAAACTTACTGGTTTTACAAAGACTTACAGTTTTATGAAGATGTAGGCTCAGGCTTAGTATTGCCTATATCTAAAATTCATGCTATAAAAATATCATGCAGTTACCATGTTTGAAGATTACATGGAATAAAAGCTCTCTCTGTCTCTTCAGTTTATTATATGACTTAAGAAATAGGTTCACTAATAAAGCTCAACTGCAATCAATGCTATGAAGGGTTTCCATCTAGTTAGGTATTTTAAAAAAATAATTTGGACTGGGGAAAAATGTCCTGAAATCAATGACCTGCATCATCTGAGCCATAAGAAATAACAAATAAATGGAAAGTAGAAGTTGTTAGGCATTATTTGGAGCCTATGTTACTTCCTCCTTCTTGTCCATGTTTTTGTGTGATCTTGGCAGTCAGATAGAAATCCCTGGAGAAAAAGGCATCTTTCTGCTCCTTGCTAAGAACAAAGTTCCAGGCAGTCTCCTAACATGGGATTGTAAGGCTCTGCTTGGATTTCATTTGGCATGTAAATGCCCTGCTTAGAAATCAGCAAAGTGTCTACATTTGATCAAATATAAAAAATTTTACTTTAATATATGTACAATAATGTTCACATGGAGTGTGCAGAAATGCAGCTTATAGATAAGTGTTTTTAAGATAACACAAAATTTAATAAAATATAGAAGGTAGTTATTTAACCAAAAGGATTCTTTCAAATTTAATTTAGGTGTTTTGAACTATTTTTAAAATGAAATTTTAGAGACCAAGTCTTTGACTTAAATAATGTTTAATCATCTTGAATATTGAGTCTTAAGTGTGGTATATATGATCCATGGTGCCACACGGAAGTTAAATCTGTGCCTTACCCTTTTTATAGATATCTCAGCTACAGCAAAATCACACGTAATTACCTGAAAGATGGAGTACATTGCAAATTTTGGATTCCTTGTATTTAATGAGGAATTACATTTTATAAGGTAAACAACTGAATATTTCAGTTCTCCAAAGACAATAACGTGTGTTCTTTCACTACACACAAATGTGGTTGTGAATGACAGGCTCCTACCATCAGGAGTCTTCAAAAAGTCTGTATTATGGTATGTGGGAGCTATTTTTTGTGATGATAGTAGTTCTTGCTATATAAATAGCCATGAACATTTCAAGACAAAGAAAAATAATAATTCTCTCTGTGTGCTTTTGGATAAGCTTGCATGTGCTGTGTTAGCCTGAACTGTTAAACATCTTCCATGTGAGGAATTCTTTCTCCAGAGAGACACTTCAGCAGTTACTGTTCTCTGCACATCTTAGCTGGGACTTCTTTTGTCCCTTGAGCTTTTTGGTTTTCTCCTTCATTTAGGATTTCACATTATGCTTATCACTGCAGGCTCTTCCTTCTGAGTCCCTCTGACTGCTCCCAGGCTGTCTGCCACCCGTGGTTGCAGCTCTTTGTGAGCCAACTCTTCCGTTAAAGGGGTTGTGTTTTTAAGAGAAACCAAATCCAGTTCCCCATATCCAGACCAATGTATCTGGGGCTGAAATCTGTCTTTGCCCATCGCCTGTGAGCTCCACAGTTCTGGTGTGTGCCAGGCAGAATGGTGGAGTTCCAATTTCCAGCACGGAACCTGCCCCTAACTAACCCCTGGCATGAATATTCATCCTACTAAAAGCAAGACAGCTTGTTCCATTTTCTGTCAGTGTACCCTACCACAGTAGCAGTCTCATTCTCACTGTGGAACACTCTGCAGTCTCTTCCCTGCTCAGGCAAGCCTGAAAATATGATTTTTAGCAAAAATGCTGAAGACAATTGAGTGTTGAGGGACTCATCCTCCAGGACATAAGTGCTCATAAGCAAAGGGGAGGGAACAACTTGGGAGTCCAGAACAGCAATCCTTTTCAACACACTGAGATATTTTATTTATGAAGAATAGTAGTCATGAATGGCAGTTTAAGCATTTACTAATCTGCTTAGTTTGAATGCTAGGACATTGGAATGACTTGCCATGCCACACATTCCCCAACAAACCATAAAGTTATGGAAGGAAAGAAGGAAACTCCAAGCAGAAAAATATGCTCAGGACCTTAGGTTTCCCAGAGCTCAGTGTAAGTCTGAGCCACTCAGAAACTGAAAATGGCCACAAGAAGGACAAATCATTTAAATGAATAATCAATGTAAAACATACATGATGATATTTGTCAAAACAGTGTCACCAAGATTATACATCTATACTGCTGGCATAGTTATATCTAGATTTCCAATCAATAGTATACGAAACAAGGCACTTGAAATGTTAGAATATAGTTTAATGAAGACTCATTTTCTCCCTTCCAGACCCCAGATGTTAAAAGGCTTTTGCAGTGATAGTCTTTTAAAACCCAGAACATTGAAAATGTAAGGTGGATTTCATAATACCGGTACGGAATCTGGCTAAATTTAAGTTCTAGAAGTTTACCATGACTGTGTGAGATCTAAATTTGTACTGAAAAAACCAAATGTCTTTCAGGAAGCTTAATTTTGAAATGGCAACTGAAAAAAAACCACTTTAATCTTATCCCATAAAAAATAATTTTGACCTTGCCTTCAAAGGAAGAGCTGGCCATACATCCAGTGCATCATCCTATAGAACAAAATCTTAATGCCTGTCTGTAACAAACCCATTTTGAAAGCATTGCATCCACATCCATTAGTACAGTCAGGGAAGGGGAGGATTTCCCTGTGCCTGTGTGACTGGTGTTGGCTTAATTAAAGAAGTCATCATTTCCAGCCGACTCTGTACTCTCTACACCATGTTTTTACTGTACTCAAATGTGAACATTTTTCTCATATATTATTTAGGACAAAAAGGATGACATTTAGCACTCAGAGTGTGGATAACCTCAACCTATCTAGGTAAAACAAGTCTGTTCATGTTGAGTTTTCTTAGCGCTGTAACAGTAGCAAATAATCTATTTGCCTACTCTACTATAAGCTTACAGATTCATCAGGTTTGAAAATGTTTCTGCCCCTGATGAACTGGTTTTACCCTGAGCTATCACTAATAAATGTCCCAGTACCTTATTTTTCATAGGTGTTTACCTGTAAACCCAGCAGTTTTCTGAGCAGTCCAAGTCAGTTGGGGCTGGGTATGAAAGAGGGGCAGATGTTGACAGAATTCCCCTCTAAAGTAACATAATGAGAAATGTTATTCTTCATCATAGGTCAGAGCTAAGGCTGGTAGCCTTGCCTTTCAACTAAATTCAGTGCCAGCCTAAAAACGGCCTATGAATTTGCTTTTTTTCAGTGTTGAGGATTAATATTCTTGCTATTCCCAGAATATAATAGTGTGTGTCTGCTGGGATTGCAGCCACCAAATGTTGATTTCAGGTAACTGAGAACTTTCAAATCATTTTTTATGTGCAAGATAAAATTGACACCTTCAGTAAAGACCTCTATCACTTGTCCCATTGACTCTTTTCCCTTTCTGCTTTTTTAATACCATCAGATCCCAGGGAACTTGCACTTTAAAAAGTAGCACGTAAAGAGAAAAGTAATACACTGATTCCCCGAGTTCCTGCTGCTACACTGTCATATAAAAATAAAGTACAGTAAGATGAAAATGATCATTTCAACAATTTTATGGCTGTTAGAAGAAAGAAAAAAAAACAAAACATGACAACAAAACCCCCTCTGACTCCTTTGCCTTGAAGGGAATCTCATCAGTTTACCAGCATGGGAAAGGACTCAGAACTTTAGAATAAGGTGCTGCCACTCACTCTTAGTCAGAACCTTCCCAAAGTCATCTTGTTATTCTTAACCTGGATTTCTAAGGTATCTGGGCACTTCAGCTCCTGAATTCTGGTTGTCAGTCATTTGTCTACAGACTTGTGGGTATTTTTAATGATAGTTCAATTTTTCTGGATGTATTTTGAAGCTGTGCTTCAGTGCTAATGTGATACTTGCTCCTAAGTGCTGCCTCAGTGATGGGAGCTGATGCATCTCAGAAGGCATCATGGGTTATTCTGCTTTTAGAAATCCTTATATTATGGCAAAACAGTGAAAACTGGATCAGCTATCTAGTCTAGTGTCTGGAATAAAACATAATATTTTGTTTATTTTACCACTAAATTGTGTCAGACTAAAAACTATTCTGGGGAAAACTACCCAGTTTTTTGTCTGGAGACATCGACTGATAAAAAACAGTGATTCCCTTTGAATCTTGTTCCAGTAGTTCATATCCTTCATTCTTAGAATCTGAAAAACCAGGTCTGTTCATATTTTCATTGAGTTTTCAGACAATTTCTGCAGTCTGGAATGTCCTAATTTTCCTTTCTGGACAAAGTCCATGGGAAAATCCTCAGAGAATGACAGTTCCAGCCAACTAAACTCCAGAAGGGTCACACTGAGTTGTTATAGAAGGCTCTTTGTGTCATTTGGGAGACTTCCATCCTTGGTCTAGAAGGGTCAATCCCATTCTGCCCAACTGTACTAATATTTCATCATCCCTTTATTGCCATAGAGTACAGTAACCCTCTAGTTAAAATTGGGACATTCCTAAATCAGTGTAGGAAAAGGTTCCCTTAGTGAGACTTTGTATTTATTTACATATTTGCATTGTAAAAGTGGTAATTTTATAAGCATTTTGATTTGGGCTTGCTTTTTTCTAAGACAAAGTTTGAATGACTTTGGTTCCTTCTTTTTTTTTACTTTCTTTTTTTTCCCCTAGTTTATTGATCAGGAACAGCTGTGATTTTTAAAAGATCTCAAGGTGATAAATGTAAGCGTTTTTTCATCCTGAAAGACAGGACCACTGCCCACCTACCACATAATTAGAGGCAGAGCACACAGAGTGTTAAGGAGATTTTGGCTCAGGTAGACTTTGACCCCATTTACTCTTACAATTCTATCAAAGCAGAGATGAGATTGTGACAATTCTTTGTTGACTTACAAACTTCAGGAACACAAAAAGAAATTTTTAGGCACTGTATCCCACTGTAAATAACTTACCAAGACTGCATGAGTTCGAGGTAATAACTACAACCATTAGGATTTATAGAGCAAATTCAGTCTGTTCTGTTTCCTGAGATGGGCGGTAGCTCTATGAAGTAAAAATTGGCAGTTTTAATTTAATAGGTAATTTTGCCTGTTAGTTCATTATTTCATCTTGAAAATGATGCCATGCAGATGTAAAGCTTAAGAGGAGTGCCGTGTAAGGAATTGTTGTCACTGTCCAACTCACTGCCCGTGTGCCTGTCAGAATGAAAGCACATGATAAAGTGAAGGAATGAGTTACCTTTTGGACAAATCCAGCTTAGGAATTGTTTCTTTCCAAAAGAACAAGTGGTTGTAGTGGCAAAAATTCCCAGAAAAGAGAGTTCCTATTTTCCTCCCATTTTTGAATAATTTAGCTAATAACATTATTTATTTGTTGTTAAAGTCAGTCTTTGCTTTCATGGAATATCTCCAATTGGTAGAAAGTTGGTTACAGCAAAATATCAACCATTTTTTTTTTATTCAAATGAAAAGTGATCATTTGGAATGTCTCCAATTGGTAGAAAGTTGGTTACAGAAAAATATCAACCATTTTTTTTATTCAAATGAAAACTGATCATTTGCAATGGGACAGTTTAATGCTGGACGTGGCAGAGCTTGATCAACAGACTCACTGATCCTAAAAGCCTTTCCCAACCTAAATGATTCTATAATACCACAGGGAAAAAAATCTGAAACAGCTGTTCAGGAACCCATCCACTAAATAACAATACAAGCAATAAAAAAGGGAACAAAACACAAGTCTGTCTGTTATTCTTTGAAGCACACTGACACATATTTTCCTGACCTTAATAATTGGTTAGGTGAACTCTTTACACCTAGGAATGCACAGTTACATGCTGAAAATAGTCTGAGTAGTTTTAAGGACAGAAATCCATTCATTCTCACAACCAAAAAAAAAAAAAAAAAAAAGGAAAAAAAAAACANAAAAAAAAAAAGGGAAAAAGAAGCACCACACTGTTCTGATCTGTACATTACTACAAATTTTGAAAATACTGGCTGATTCAATGCCTGATAGTTAAAATCTCCATGGAGATTTTTCCTGAGAGGAATTTTCACCTTTAAAATTGAAACTGTCAGCCAAGAGGAAATCTCACAGAAGTGAGTAGCAAATACCTCAGAGAGGCAAAAATATTACTATGAAATTCATTGCAGTGGGAGATCAGGCTGGCCATGTGCCTTTTCACTCTGAAAACAGCACATGGAACTAGCAGGTTTTGACTCAATGTTGTGTTTTCATACAACACATGTGCTCACAAAAACAAATCAAAATAAATAAACCAGATGAGCTATTTCCTGTGATCAATCAAGGAAGTAAAAAGTGAGAGCAAAAAGGAAGGTTTTCATCTTATTTCTGAGAAATGTTTTCAGGTATCATAGATATAAGCACCTGAAAAACAGTGTAAAGAGTGTAAGTCATCAGTGCCATATTGCTTGTTACACACACTACGAGATTTGTGCATAGGTATCAAATTCAATTCTGCCTATTTCATCTCAGCCTTGCTACATGAAACTTGTCTAGGCACAGCAAACTGACAAGTTCAGATTATGCAGCGCAGCCTGTAACAATATTGGTTCTAGTTTCAGTTTTGCAGAAGGAAGTTGGTAAAAGTATTGTATTGTTAAAGCAGCTGTGGTTTGTCAGCTCTTGTTTACACATGAAACGTTTTTTGTCTGAGTGGTACATTTGTGTTCTCCTTTCTTACTGAGTCATGCATAGCTATTTTACATTATACAAACTGACACGAAATTGTGGCACTGTCCCCTGAACTGTGACATCTTGCCAGCTGGCAGCGGTTACATGGGGAGAACATGCAGCTCTTATAGGACAGGATATTTGTAATGACCCCTCCATGAGGAGGAGCAGCCTAAATTTCTCTATACCAGCTAATCCTGTGAATGTGGAGAACGTACGTGGAAGTAATTTGGGGGGTTTTTGTTATGTCTGACATTGTATCTGCTTTGCAGTTCCTGGGTGGGCTTCTGTGAAGAGCTCAAGGGAGGCAGAAAGTTTGTGCTCTCTGTCTCTGACCCAGATGCCCAAGGAAGGACAAGAACTATTACAACAGAAACATATTCCCCAGGAACTGTCACTTTTACTGTCTGGAGAAGGTAAGAATTTTCTCCCCTTACACCATTGAAGCAGAGGGTTGCTCAAGTTGCTAACTGATCCAGTTCCAGAAAAACTGATCAGCTCCCTCAGTCTTAATTTTCTACTGGGACTCTGGTGAGACACTTTTTACAAGGGTGTGTAGTGATAGAGGAAGGGGAAATGGCTTCCAACTGAAAGAAGTTAAATTTAGGTGAACTATAAGAAAGAAATTAATTATTAGGTTGAGGCATTGGAACCAGTTGCCAAAAGAAGTTGTGGATGATCCATCCCTGAAAGTGTTCAAGAGTGAGCTGGATGGGACTTTGAGCAATCTGGTCTTGTGAGAGATGTCCCTACCCATGGCAGAAGGGTGGAACTAGATGGCTCTGCTGCATCTCCAAACCTTTCCTGCACAGCTTAATCTTGAACCACACTGTGACCTTATGAACTCCACCCCCTTTAATCAAACAGATTTTGGGTTCATTGCAAGAGTAAAGGCAATGCATACAGTGTATACAGCTGTGGATGTGTTGTTGCTTTCATTATTCAACTTGGAGGTTTTCCTCGCTGACTGTATATCCATCAAAACCATATTTCATGTTCATTAGGCAGTATAGCAGGAAATGGATGCTGGATTGGGAGAGAAAGGGGGAAAAATAGCACAAAAGTGCTAGCAGCACCCTCCAGCAAAAACATTTCAAACGTTGCAGCCACTGTATTCCAGGAAGCGAAATTTCAGTTCCTATTATTGCTCAGAATGACTAAATATAGAAGCAAATGAAAAATCTGCCACAGAGAGATGCTAACATGAAGGGCATCTTTTTCCCCTCACAGCTTTATGACCCTGCCTGAATGGGGGTTAAAGGGATGTAAGTAGAAGGAGCATATGACAGATAATCCTTCAGTTTCCTTTGAGGTACAAAAGGCAAGCCTTAGAGGTGTGAAGTTGGCCTGTGTGTGAAACAAAATCACAATGAAATGTGAATAACATGAAAATAAATGGAACATTCCCTAACCAGGGTTTGCAGTGTCACCTCCAGCCCAGGAGACAGCCTGAGCCATGGTCCCTGCAGGTACCTCTGCTTTAGGATTGCTGTCTGTGCTGCTGCTGCTACCCACAGAGCCTCTTAACAAGCAGAAGCTGTTAGCTGAGCTAATGAGACTGGAAAGGTGCAATGAAATCCCTTGTACACTAAGGCTTCTGCTGTAATTCTGGGTCTTTGTTCATTGTGGCGAAAATGTGGCAAAGGAAATAGCAAACACTTGCTGAATTCCCGTTTTTTGGAAACCACTGGAAGATTTTCGTAGCTTTGAACAAAGGTTTTGCTCAAAACTACAGAGAAGGATGTTTTCTTTGTTCTTTTTACACTGTTTTTAAAATCTACACATCCCTAAAACCCAGGGAAATTGAGCATTTCTGCACACACCCCACCCTCCACGCATTTCCCAAACAATTGATATTGATAATTAATGTAGGCTTTATCCTAGGGCTGTTTGGTCCAGTTGAAACTCCTGTGTAACTTAAGCTTTTGAAGCTATAAAAAATGATGTATCAGTATGGATAACAAAAGCATTTTGCCAACTTTGCCACAACAGTAGGATAGACTAAGTCATCCCCTGCCACTCAATTAGCATGTTTTGCATGCATTTAATTTACATAGAAATGCTTATCCATTTTCATTGTTCCGTGCTTTCTCTTCTTATATTATGATATTTTAGCTGTTTCAAAAGAAAATTTTCACATAATATGTCCTTCAAATTTTCACAATTAAACAAACGGTTAATGGTATCTTGTTTCTCACAATCTGCAAGGCCAGATTTTACTGTCTCAGTGATACTAACCTGGAATGGTATTTTGTCAGGAGAAGATATCCTGCAGAGCCAAAATATTGCTAATCTCCATACAGCATATGATTTACAATACCTGCATATACACCAAAGAAGAGAAATTTTGCCAGATCTACTTGTATTTTTTAATCTAAGCAAGATATTAGCATTATGTAGACGCTTCTTGCAGGTGTTTTATGATCTGTATAACAAACTTACCTTGCCACAATGAGCATCAGACTATTTGATGTGTTTGTTAAAGCATGAGTTCCTGGAGGCATGGGAATATGAAAGCCTTTCAATTTTTATTTGAAAACATCTGAAAACCTCCTCTTGTGGCTGCCAAAGAACCTTTGGAAAATGTGTGTCATGCAGGTTCAAAAGTCAGAAAGAAAATATAAAGGAACGAAAATATACCTTTAAAATATCTAGAAAAATAAAAGGATTGCTTTTAGTGCCTGACTTCAGATGTTTTATTGTTTAGAATTGTAGAAACAGTACTATATTAGTGAATTTTACTACAAGCAAGAAATAGTATCATAGAAGTGAAGGTTAATGGTGTTTGAATTACAGTTTCTTCTATGATCTGCATGTAAATCTGACATACGGCAGTGCTGAATTTCATATGCAATACAAACTTTAATTTTTGCCACAAAAAATCATAATATCTAGTGAAAAACCTATTCTGCTAATACTTCTTTAAAATTTCCTCTTCTTTTTGGAACCAAAATTGACCTTTGAAAATTGGAGGACAACTTAGGAGTTATTTTAAATGCTTTGCCCTCGTTGACTTGCTAAATCAAGATAAATTATAGTCAGCCCTAGACACATTTATGAGCTTGTCGAGATTACAACCTACAAACAGCACAGGGTATTCCCTTCCACGTGCAACTTCCAGGAGCAGTTTTAAAGCTATGAGGAGACACCAGATCTGAGTTCCCCACGAGCATGAGGGCTTTAAATGGAGGATGCTGATGGCTAATTCCTAGGATGAAAATCTGTTTTCTAAATGTTTTTTTCAGAAGTATTTCTGTCTGTCTGGATCTGGCTGCTGGGAACAAGAGGAAACCATAGATGTGATGGGAGTGGGTAACTTCTGCCTGCTTTATTACCTAAATACTCACTTTCACAGGACATTTCAGAGGGAATATAATGCACCATGGAACTTGTGGGGGTGAATGGCATCTTTGCTAAATGTTAGACTCCTGCAAGTGCTGTAAATGACACAGCGATAATGGACTCTCGAAAACATTGCATAATCTATGACTAAATATTGCACTCAAAATGTGTAATATTTTAGATGTAAACCTTACACTTTTACTGTCAGAAGTCTCCAATAAGGTCCTGTGACTTTCAGGTGAGCCAGGTGGGCTCAGAGTGAGGGGACAAATTGTTTTTTTCTGTCAGTTGTGTCATAGACATTGATACAATTGACACATTTTGTCCTTTGCTGTCTTTGAATATTTTGTTATTTGCAGTTAGTATTTTACAGTCACCCTCTCCACCTCCTTCCACCACTAGAAAATGAAAGCTGGTGCATTTTGATCTTTTTCATGTGGCATAAACCTAGAACAACTCTGCTAACCCCGTATTCTCTAATTATTTTACAAAATACAAATTCCTGCATTCCAAACAACTTTCCAACCAACTTAATGGGATATTTCTCCTCATTGTGACTACAGCATTAACCTGAGTGATGATAACATGTGATATGCAGTCTCTATTTTTTGGGCCCTGCACTAAACTTATTTCACAGATCTACTGCAGAATAAACTGGGACATATATACACTGACCTCTTTCTGTTGGATGTGTAAATATTGGCTTAATAATTTCTTTATTTTCTCCAGCGGTAGTTTGCAGTATGCAGATGGACACTGATCAGCCTGCGCTCCATGGTCTGACTGAAGGTGAAGGTGGAATCATGCTTGCAAGGCTGTGCACTTACAAAATCAGTGCCCTAAGGTCGGGGTAACTCTTCTTGAAGTGTTTTCCATATGTTATAGTAGCCACCCAGTCTTTCAAAATATTCTGCTCCTCAGATGACACAGTCACAATTCAGTATCATGGGATTTATTTCCTCCCTGCAACAAAAAAGAATAGGGAAATCTGTGGGAAGCCTTTTTGTTAATACTGCAGTAATCTGGTGGGTTAGCAGATGGTTTACACTGCTTTTGGATGCCCTTTTCACTGCTTACTGTGAGAAGGTCATAGCAGCTGATGTAGCTGCTTCTGTTAAGTTCACGGCCACCAGCTGCAAGGGTATTTGTTTCTTCTGTTTCTTTTCCTTTTTTTTTCTTGTAAGCAGGTGATTTGGGGTCAGAACTGAGGAAATAATAAGCTATTTACAGTGGTTTTATCACTGTAACACTCTAATTACCTGATCTCCTGGTCTTTCTTTTCCATTATTACAGTGCAACAAACTAAACTGAAAAAAAAAATTACAATCTTTGATAGTTCTTGAAGGAGAAGCTCCAGATTAATACTCATGAAAGTACTCAGACCAGTGTGTGCAAACTTCTCTTCCATTGGGATGAGATTTGCACATCAGTTGTGCAGTGTTAGTTAAGTTCTTGCCAGTGGATGAGCCCTGCAATTGCATTACTCATTCTGGGTCTTTTCAGAAAAAAAATCTTGTCACCAAATCAATGTCTTTCAATATGGCTTTGGATTGATCCAAGGAAACAGAAAATTTTCCATAGACTGATGTAACAGGATATGCAGAGAGTTTATTCAGTTTGTGCCCTGCAAGGTATTGAGTGCCTTTGGCTTCCATTGTGTCCATCTGAGCTACAGACTGGGATTTAATTGTGATGTTATCTTCAGTGTAAAGTAAGAGCTGATGCTTCCAGAAAAATAAAAGTATGTATTTATGTCTATTTTGGTGTATGGTTTTATTTATTTTGAAAACAGAAGTGCTATTTTTGACCCATGTGAATCATCCAGTTGTAGGTGTCAATAAAACTGTTTCCCATATCAGTGCTGGAATGGGCGCTTAATGCAGAGAAATTCTAGGAGAACCCCAGGAATTGTATCTTTCTTTGCATAATTGTTTTTCCCACTGAAAAACATTGTGAATAATTTGATTTTTAAAATATTTGATTTTATGCTGCTTGTTTTTAGGCTGGCTTGTAAAGCCCCCATATTCCAGTGAGAACCTCAAGCATTGCTGGGAGAGGGAGAGGGCTGCCAGAACCTCCTAAAAAAACTCATCAGCCAGGCTCTCATGGGTGTGCCTGGCTTAGCTCCCACAAAGTGGGGAGGTTGTTTTAGCCATTAGTTTTACATTCGTATTCAGAGAGAGGAGGAAAAAATGAAAATATAATAAACGAATTATATGGATATTCATGCTGTGGCGGAAGGGATTTCTCCGTGTGTCCTCTTTGTGTCAAACCTGTCTTGTACTGTCACACTATCATGTGTGGAAGGGATGAATTTTTAAATCACATTCTGTTGTCTCAAAAACTGGGACATATGCTGTTGTCCTTCTTCAATGTTACAACTTATTTCATCATTCAAGAGGTTTCTTTCCCCATAATTGCTGATGATTTCTGCAAGGCCTAGTCTAAGTCAAAGAGATTTTACTAAAGGGTTTGCCAAAAATACTATAAGTGATTGTTCAACTCACTGTATAAAGGGAAAAGCAAATCAACAACAAAATACACATTATTTTTAAAAAAATCTTTATCTTTGAGTTTTATTAACAATCCTTGATTGATAGAATCATAAAATAGTCTTGACCGTACAATTTAAACCTTCCAACAATATTGAAACTATAAATATCATAACCTGCCATAATATTTATCAGTAAAAATCCATGGTTTTTAGGAACTAATTTTAAAATAACTACTTCATAAATACTTTCTAATGTTACACTATCAAAATTTTTATCCTTTAAATAATATTCATATTAGCACAGTACTTGATTTTGAACGAAGATAGTATTTTTTTGTAGACAAAGACTAGGACCTCAAAGTTCAGGGTACTGATTCAGATTTGTCTTTTGAGTGCCCTTTTACCACTTTCATTTTTTCTTCTAAGAAAAAAGTGTTTATTCTTGCTGACTTATGGACAACATTTTCTTTATTTGAAAGTTTTAACCATGACCCCAAGTTATAGTTTTTTCAGGGGTATTTTTTTGTTTGTTTGTTTGGGTTTTTTTGTTTTGGTTTTTTTTTTTNTTTTTTTTTTATGGAAATGCTATATTTTCTACTCAAAAAGGAAAGATGGCACTAAAGAAGCAATTTCCAAGCTATTAAGACATTAAGGAAATAAGTGAGTTTGGAGCTCACTGTTTTCCTGTCACAGACTGTAGCATTGAGAGGCATATATTGCACAAACAATTAATTCTAGGGAGATACTACAGTTGTTTTATATTCTTTTCTAAATTTCTGTGGTTTAGGTCATAAATTAGAAGCGGGAAAAATAGAAATATGAGTTACATTTTTGTCAAAAGCTAATGTATTGTAAAAGAATGACCCTGCTCAGAGCCTGCTTGCTGCTCAGGGTCTCCTTTGTCTCTTTCCCTGCCAGTTTTGTGCAGCTGCCCATGGATGGGAGCTGAGCTGTCAAACATTCCTGTGGCTGCACAGTAGTCTGGCAAACAACTGGTTATTACACAAGCAAGAAAGGTATTTTAAACCTACTTTTGATGTTTTCTCCCCTACAACATTATTTTGTATGCTGGAAGATGGAGGTAAAGCTTTTTCTCCCCTATGAAAATCAGGAACAGTTCTTTTTCCCACATCTATCATCAGAAAAAAACCCAGATTTTCAAACCTTTGACAAAAAAGAGTGACTGAGATATTTGAATACTGGGCAAGTGGTGGCCTGGAGAAGCTATTTTAAATTCTCTTCGAGGCTGGGTTTTTTATGCACGGACATTTAATATTTCCACATCTGATTAGTATTGAAAGGAACATTTGTTCTAGATGGCCTTTCCGTGGAGTATTTTGGAACAGCAAATGTTGGAGCATAAAGAGCATAAAGACTAAATGAATTTTGGGTCAGATGTAAGTGGGTTTTAGGATTTTCTCTTAAATCCTTTTCTTGATGAGGCTTTCTGTGAAAAAAAACTTGCTGCTAGCAGGTTGTGTGTGCCCACAGAAAAAGCAAATGGAATACCCAACAAACACCAAATTCTGTTTTGTCCATGTTATTTTTTCCCACTTTGTTAACCCATGCCAGTAGCTGTTCCAATGCTTTTTATTTGGCAGGACTTTCAGAGTGTTTCTGTGCAGGCAGCAGGTACTTCTGGGTCTGATGGGCACTCCAAGTTTTTCTGTGGCAGAACCAGTGCTGCCATCCCTGCTTAGTGCAAGAGGGAAATAATCGAGGCAGGGCCTTACCAAAGTGGTCAAGTTTGGGTGGAGATGGACCTCACCGTCCCAGATGTTAGAGCTGTCCTGGACCTGCAGCCCGGACCATCCTTGATCACTGCTGGAGATGCGGAAGAAATTGATGAGGTACTGGAGCTGCAAGGGTCAGGGTCTCTGTGTGATGTGGTGATGGGAAAGAAGGCGGGCAGAGAAAAGGTGCAAGGAAGGCTTAAAGAAGTGCCAGCCTTATAGACTGCAAAAACAGAGGGGAACTTAATAGGAAGAGGTCAAATGGACTGGGGTCCAAGACAGCTGCACGGTTGAGTGCCCAGCCAAAGGAGAGCTCTGGCAAGGCTGGGACAATACGATGAATTTGGCATATTGATGAAAAGGAAGCACGTTCTTCTAATTCTTTCACATAATGCGTTCAAAACATATGCTTGATAACCACGGAGAACATTTGATGGAGTGTTTACAGAATAATAGGCAGAACAATTAGGATAACAGAACGCTGTGTGTCCCTGGAACTGCTCCTGTTTTCCCCATACCCCCTTTCCTTTGTTCTGCTGGGTTTTTTCCCATTCTTAAAAGAGATTTCTGCTCCTCTGGCACTTGGTCTGATTTTAAATTTCTCAGTAAACTATTTTATTCTCAAGGACAATATACTTTCTGTCATATCCACAGATTACAAAGTCCCGCTGAAGAGCTGGGTTTGAGCTTGAGGCTTGGTTTTTCCCCCATTCCCCTGAATTCAGCAAAGTTTAAAATAAATACAAATTAAAAAACAAAAAAGGTAAAAAATTACACAAAATAGATTCAGTTTTGTAGTACCTTTGGCCAACTTGATAATCCTGAAGTTCAAGTCCTAAATGGATTTGTCTGTGAAATTTCTCATCATCTGAAAGATAGGAAAATGAGACTGAAACAGATGCAGAGTTCATGATTCATCTGAGACTGATGCTGTGGTATAAAAATGTTTCTATGGCATCGTAGGAGACCTCTGACACCATCTAAAAGCTTTGTGTTCATGTTTGCTTGGTTTTTGCTTTCGAAATATCAGTTCAGATACCTGCAGATTTAGGGTAATCAGCAGCTTTTTATAAAGGAGAGTGTCTCAAAAGGGAATAAACATCTTGATGTGCCTAAATGTTCTCACTTTATATCACATATCAGATGGCAGATGTTTTCTCTGGTGTGAGGAAGCAGCCAGGGAAAGGAAGGTGGATTGGACAAGCAGTTTAAGACAAATGTTTTTAAACTTTTAAAATATTTATTGACCAAATAGAATTTAAAAGACCCTGTTTATTTTTAGATTTTGTGCATTGCATGTATTTTGGGACTGTTTCCATGTGAAATCATTAACAAGAAGAATTTATCAGTAAAGTTGCTTCAGTGGAATCTTTTGAAGGAACAGAAATTCTATCATGAACATGGATTTTTGCATAGTATGTGAAAGCATCCAATGTTACATATTTGAAGTAATGTATAGCATCTATTAGAAATAACAGAAGTCTGTGTAGTATTCACAGTTAAATGTGTAAGTTCTGTGTTATTTCCTTTTTGCTTGCTTGGAACATAAAGAAAAATTGTTACCTTGTTATATTGAAGTATTATATGAACACTTTCGCTGGATGGAATACATTAACTTTTTTTTAGTCCCTCAGTTTATAAACACAGCAAAACTCCAACAGTAATCCACTGTATTTCACAGTTCTAAAGAGTATTCAGATAGTCTGGAAGATCAGAATTAGTGCCAAATGACCTGGTTTGATTTGTCTGTACAGTCTAGGAAATCCATGGCAAGGGAGCCACTATAAAAAATCAGACTGCAGCAGTTCTAGAAGAGCTGGAGTTACAGCCCATGCATGACAGTCATAGCAAAGTGAAAAGTTAAAAAGTTTTACTTTTATCACCTTTTCAAAAGAGAAAATATGCTTAAAATTCATCTCTGTACTAGATTTGGTTAAGCTGTGTGTACAGGGTTGCTAAAGAGGCTGAGAAGGGCAATCTAATATTGAATTCATGCTGAGGTTTGTACACTGGGTTTTGCTTCATAAATAATGTGAATTTGGGCAAATCAAAGTTCAGCTATCAGAACTTTCAGAAGTTAGAAAATGAAATTTTCACAGATTAGATTGAAAGGATAACTCAGGTAATGCAAATATTTCAACACAAGTGTAACAGATGGTCTGAGGATCTCTCATCTATCTCATGATCATCGACGAGGACAAAGACTGAAAGACCCTAAAAACCCCAAAGGGGGAAAGGGCACAGGAGTCCCAGCCAGACCGAGGGGGGATGTCTGCCGAGCGTCTGCAGGTGTGCATGCTGAACAGGTTGCTCCGGTGCTGTTCCTTGCTGCCCAGGCAGGAAGGGCGGTAGTGGAGCGGGAAGGAATGTTTTGTGCCCAGACCTGTCCAGACCCTGCACCGTTACCCCAAAACAATGGGTCTTACTCCCCTACCTCTTTGGCTAGTTGCCCTCCGCTTTTGAAAGGACTATAAAAGGACTTTCTGAAGAGACCCCTTTTGAGATCTCCCCACGGAAAGAAGACGGACCATGAGGATCTCAGCTCGTCGTTGGTAGCTATTAACCCCTTCCCCCCCACCACCCTTTTTCTCTCTCTATCCTTTATTTCCTTATATCTCTCCCTCTCTTCTATCACATAATCATGTTGTTGGCACTCGATAAAGGTGCATTGTTTTGATTGAAGCTAAAAACTTTCCCCATTTGTGTTTCTTTTGCACTCTGAGATCAAGGTAACGAATCATCACGACCCCCGCTTGTGTTAGCGGATCGTGACATTAAACTGGCATCACGGACAGGATTTCTGACTGACAGAAGGGGTTTTATGGGTCCTGTGCAGTCTGTATTAGGGGAAGGATGTTTCACTCCAGCCGCACCTAGCCCGACACCCCCAAAGGGTGAGCGGTGTCTAGAAAGCAAGGGGGGTGACTCGAATTTCCCGCAAACTGCACATGCCTAGGTGAAAAAGCACCCCCATACGCAATTGAGGGCTCTGTCTTCAGAAATCCACAAAAGGATCTCATAGTGCAANGTGGGGAAAACTGCTGCCCTCATATGAGACCCCTAATTAAAACAGAATATAACTACATCAATGATGAAGATTTGGAACCACATATCACCACTAAACAAATACCATCCACTGCTACTGAATTGGCTAAATTGAAAAAGGAATATGGGCAGCTCTCCCACGAATTGGAAACAGAGTAGGTCTTCCGAGTGTCTCTCACTGGTGGGGACCAAATTCAATTAACTGAACTAGAAGCCAGTGGATCTTGGGGACCTGGAGTTTTCTTAACAACGGGAGACAAACGTAACACATGGTCCCTAACCCAGCATGCAGCTTTCTGGGCTGGGAGACTCAACCCTCTAGAAAGGGGAGACCCTCTAGCTATAGTTAGTACACCCGACCAACTTCTAGAAAGTGTTCACAAAGGTGCTTGCTTGGGAATGATACACAAAAAGAAATTGATTCCTGGATATGAATCCCCTATGCAATTACCTGTGAAACCTGAAATGATGACCCCTTTAATTCGAGGCGTTCCAGAAACACTCAAACCTACAGCAATTGTCCTTCAGAACACCATAGCGGCTGTAGGTTCTGTAGAGAGGCTGGATAGATTCCTTGGAAACCCAAGCGACCGAACTGGGTCTACTGACTCTGGATTCACCCCATATTCTATACCCTCTCAGCTGCCAGGTTCACGCTCGAATTCACCTGTCAGTGATTGCAAAGTTTGGACATGGAGTGAGGTTGCAGAAAATCTGATTAATTACAGTAGAAAATATGGTCTTGTAAAAACCCCAGAAAAGAAATCAGAAAAAACAAAAGGTGTCAGGCACATTGGGGCTCCTCATAGCAAAAAACCAAAGAATAGAAAACATAATTATGACCGTCACTATTGGTGGTTATTGGGTGTTAAAAAGGGGATCCCCAGGGATGTGATGGATGGGTTACCCCTTAACAAGTTTAGTAAAATAGTGTCTAACTGGCACTACCGAAAACCCACTCCACCCAGCGCACCCCCTCTCCCTCAGAGGCTGGGCGGTGAGCCAAAGCAACTTCTCCCTCATAGTCAGGGAGGTGAGCCAAAGCAACTTTTTTCTCAAAGTCTGGGCAGTGAGCCAAAGTCTCCTCTCCCTCAAAGTCCAAGCAATGAACCAAAACTGCTTTTTTCTCAGAACCTGGGAAACTGAATCCTCGTTTCTTACAAGTGGGCGAAGAAACGGAGTGTGGGTATATCTTAGGATGCTCACTCGAAATAATAACAAGGGGGATTCAATGATCACAGCTATTAAGGTTCGGAGGGTTTTCTGTGGTCTTTTGGCATGCCACGCTCTAACATCAGACTGCTCCAAACTGCACCCTCCCTACCACTTAGAAAAGTCACTAATGCGAAACAATACCCTCTTCCCCTGGGTGCCAAAGAGGGTACCAAACCGGTTATACAAGGACTGCGAGAACAAGGAGTAATAATTAACACTCTTTCTCCTTTCAACTCTCCGGTGTAGCCAGTGCAAAAACCTAATGGAAAATGAAGGCTGACAATAGATTTCCGCAGGCCGAATGCTAACAGCAGCGGTCTCAAACTTAGCTGAATTAATAATATTGATTCAAGAAAAAGCTCACTCAATCNTTAATAATATTGATTCAAGAAAAAGCTCACTCAATCATGGCAACCATAGATGTTAAAGATATGTTTTTTATGATACCTTTACAGCCAGAAGATATGGACCGTTTTCCTTTTACATGGAAAGGACAGCAATACACTTTTACCAGGCTTCCCCAAGGGTGCAAACATTCCCCCGCCTCGGCTCATCACGCTTTAGCCCAAGAGTTAGAGAAAATACCCAAAGCTGACAATGTAGCTGTTTACCAATACATTGATGATATCCTTGTGGAGATGAAATAGAAGTAGTGGGAGATACCCAACAGAAAATAATCTCCCACTTAGAAAGCCTTAATTTGCAAATTCCCTCAGAAAAAGTCCAAAAACCTTCACAGGAAGTGAAATTTTTGTGAATTTGGTGGAAGGGAGGTATGACATGCATCCCACTTGATACCCTAACCTCTTTAGATCAGATTAAAATGCCTGAATCCAGGAAAGATCTCCAACCTGATTTAAGGTTATTAGTGTTCTGGAGAAAGCACATTCCAGATTTTTCCATAATTGCCAGACCTCTTTACAACGTGCTGAGAAAAGGGGTAAAATGGGAATGGATTGCTTCTCAAGAAGAAGCATTGCAATTGTTGATTTTTGAAGCAACAGCTCACCAAGCCTTGGGCCCTGTTCATCCTACAGATCCTTTCCAGGTAGAACGGGGATTTGCCTCCTCAGGGTTGTCAGTACACATATGGCAGCAGGGTCCTGCCGGTCCTACGAGGCCTGTTGGCTTTTATTCCTGTGGCTTCAAAGATGCTGAAAAAAGATACATTGCCTGGGAAAAGGGATTGTTTGTGGTTAGTTTAGCTCTCATAGAAGTGGAAAACACTCTGGATAATCCCATTGTTTTAACTTTTTTCTGCCTCTTAGTGGCAGACTCTGTTGTGTTTACTTTTTACAGGAGAACTCCGAGGGACATGAAGACCAGATAAACCATGATAAAACTAGTGATACTTTTCTGCATCCTACCACAACACCATTGCCAAAACCCAGCTGAGTGGCCGTGGTCTGAAGCTGTCATCAGGTACACTGGTGCCCTGGGATCCTATCCCAGAGATTGTCACCCGAATCTCTGAAGTATACCGTTCAAGTGAATGGGGATGGGACCGGAAGGACTGGGGTAGAGTCCTAAATGGAACAATTGGCGAAAAAATTAAGGTAGGATGCAGAAAAGTGGAAGGATCCCTTTACGAGAAAGTTTCCACCATTGCAATCACTGGAAATTTTCTAGAATCAGATGTGAAAAGCAATTTGCAC